>CM023482.1:39342556-39381535 GCA_013339685.2 Hyalomma asiaticum | reverse complement strand
TGCATAAATGAAAGGCTGAGCATCGCGCAGCTGTCATTTCATTGGCAGGGGGTGGACATTTGGCAGATCACTGCCGAAGCTGTTCTTGCACGCCTGACTTTAAGGGCACCCGTGTCTTCCGCAGCTTTGCTGCTCAATAAGTGCGCGAAATTTACGAGGCATACTGCAGTTCATAAGCTGACAAGTGTTTGAGTACGCCGTCACTGGCCTTGCACGCCAAGAAATAGCGTATCTGAAGCGACATCGCAGATATCAGTGTTAGTAGTGCCACAAAGAAGCACCTCTGACCAAGCATTTTCAAGAAGATGAGCGTTGGCAGAGCTCTTGCGATCTTCTCACCATGGGTAAGTTGCACATTTCATGATTCATCATGTGCAACTATTTTTAATGCGATCTACTTGTACGAATTTCTGCATGCGTACCTGCACAGTAGCGCATCTCAAATGCTGCAGCTCTTAAAACAGTACAGTTTACAGAGCTGGTTACGATTATTAGATTGAATTAGACTGTGAAAAAAATGCCTGGTCAGATTCTGTTTATCAGTTTACAAAATACCCACAAATCGCAATAATCACAAGTGTCCATCAGTGTTTCATCAGACTAGAGGTGGCAATTTATAAGCGGCTGCCTATGGAATTGTTGCGCAGGTGAATTTTCAAATCCTGACAAGAAATTTCTGATGACATTGCCAAGAAGTTTCAATGAGACTGGGATCTCTAATGCCCTGGATGCAAGCGAGGATTATGCACTGTGGCATTCGGACACCGAAAACGAGCTCCCACACGACGGTAACTGCGCACGCTCACCAACCCTGACTCAGAGTAACAGAGGGAGAGGTGCATCTATAAGATGTTTGTAAATAAGTTTTATGTGTATATGCAGGTGGCATCTCCCACCTTTTCTTTAATGCATGCAAGCAGCTTTTTTTTCCCCCTTTTATACTGGGGTTATTCCTAATTGATATGAGAGTGACTATATTTTTTACATGTGCTCAAATTTAAAGAGCGAGAATATCAAACAATTTTTGGAAATTTTACCCCATGTAAATAGGTGAACCTCCCTCCAACTTCAAACTGGATTTTCTGAAAAAAAAAATTGCACCTACTATGCGAGTAAATACGGTGCTCCCGTGCTACTCATTGAAAAATGCCTTCAACCTCAATAAGACAGGACTTTTTTATAAGCTACAGGGAAAGCTCGTTATTTAAACCTCGTTAATCAAAGTCTTTGATAATTCGAACTAAGTGGAGCGATCCAGCAAGCTGCACAGAAATCTTTGTGTTACGAGAGCGTGTTCAATTCACATGGAAACTGGATCACCCACGGATAATTTGAACTATGCGCCACCATGCCAGCACTTTCCCTGATAAGCAAGCAACAGCTGATGCGCCTTCACAGCCGGCACCATCATATCTCAAAGGCTATGCTCTGCAGGCGAGTATACACCATAAATGCCATGTAAATGCGCTCTCGTATTTGGAACTGGTTGTATGCATTGCCATCAATAGTCCATTGCGGCAATAGCGGCAAGTGCACACACGCGCTAGCGTTAATGCATTCACTGCGTCATCCTCATATATTTTTCAACTACCCAGCATTTACCTCATGTCTAAAGATGCAATGGCCCCGCCACGGTGGTCTAGTGGTTATGGCACTCGGCTGCAGATCCGAAGGTCGCGGGATCGAATCCCGGCCGCGGCGGCTGCATTTCGATGGAGGCGAAATGTTGAGGCCCGTGTGCTGTGCGATGTCAGTGCACGTTAAAGAACCCCAGGTGGTAGAAATTTCCGGAGCCCTCCACTACGGCGTCTCTCATAATCAGAACTGGTTTTGGGACGTTAAACCCCACAAATCAATCAATCAATCAAAGATGCAATGGTTGAACGATTATGAAAAGAGACGTAATAATGAGTAGCAAAGCAACATAACTTGCTCTAAGCTTAAACAAATGCATGGTTCTGTTGTGCTGCAATTTAAAGACTGCACGAAATCACAGTTGTCGACGGTGGATGGACGAGACTTGTTTTTCTATGTTTATTGCCGTTGCTCACCATAAACTGCACGAAAAATTTGCCACGAGGATTCGCCGCACTCAGCCGTAAGCTGCATCATAGCTCACCTCTAAAAGAAAAAGTGTGTGTGAAGGCTTATGCACCAACAGCCAGCACCTGGCCAATGCACTGGTCTGGCACACGTAGACGCTCAAAGTACAGCTGCCTGAAATATTAATTTTGATACCATCAACATTAAACTGCAAGAACATCTGTACACTGCATAAATAAAGCTGCATTTCTGATCACTGTATTGCAGGTACTGAAAAACTGCCCATGCTCGTGATTTAAAAAATTTAGAAAACCACGGTGCTCTAAAAACTTGCGGACGCGGTTAAGGGGGGACACCCCACTTGAAAACTACTTTCTTTATTTATGCTTGGATTCTAATCAAACTTGCACCACTTATGTATTTTAACATGCTGATCTCAAATATGCACTTTGTTTTCATTTGTAGTGAGTAGTTTACAGGCAACTAAAATAATTCATGTTGTTGTGCCTCAAATTCGCCTGCCAGCCCGTGCAGTTCCACCAGCGACTGACCCCACAGCGTGCATTCCCGGAAGGCGTTCGTGCATCATCAGTTGACATCTTTCGAAAGCCACCTCGCCGGTCACCGGTCGACGGGAACAATGAACAAGGGACGTTGGGAGGACCCCCCGGCATGACTGCAGGCACGGACCGGCACCGCACTCCAGCCGCTTCGTGGAAAAGCGCGAGGAGGAAGCGACCCAACAAGGGTAGAGAAGCTGGTGCATCGGGGGTGCACCGGCGGCTGCTCACGGAGACCCGGCCGTGTCAAGGGCTCTTCACGGAGACACGGCCGTGGATTATGTACATTACTGTATAAAGTCTTTTATCAGTCTTCTTCGACCTGTCGTCCCTCCTGGCTCCTCACTCCAGCGCCTCTTCGAAGCGGTGGGGCTACCAGAGTACCCGTACCCCACCCGTCATTCGTAACAATGTTTACAACTAGCCTCAGTGGAGACTGGTAGGGAGGAGTGCATGTTCAAAGGTACTGGATGTTACACAAGGAAAAATAGGTCTTCAAAATGATCTAGTATGATCAGGAAGTGCAGCGACACAAGAATGGATGGTTTAGACAACCTTTAGCACAAGTTACAGCATGTCAAACATTCGTGAAAACCGAGACTGGCACCTAAAAACAATTATGTTTTAAAAATCTTATGCTATGCTATATGGTTATACTTCAGGCTTATTGCAATCTGCTATTACCCACCTTTTCATCAAACAAAGATTTATTACAATTCGACCAGTAGGACCAGAGATGTGGCCGTTCCCAGATCACACATTGGTGAAAAATGCCATTTTGAGAAAACAAGAAAAAACGTTTCACAAACTATTCACGAGGTTGATTTAAAAGAATAACCCACCAAAATGATAACTGAAGGTTCAGGAATCTGTTACAGCAAAGATAAATCTCGTGCGCTACAACTTTCTCAATAGTTATAATAGCAAAGTCAGTATCATACCCCCCCCCCCCCCCCCGGCCCGCCCCAACTTTGTTGCACTTTTTGCTCAACAAAGCCGGTCTCGTTGCTAGGGCATAGTTACGATCGCCCGTCGTCAGTTTGATGTCTCTGCCGCACGTCTTGCACTGCGTGTAACCGAGGAGCAGATTCACTACGTCGAGAGCGACGATCACGTATGATGCTGCAGGTTGCATGGCCTAACCTGATGTCGCAGCGTTTGGGTCGGCAAAAATGACATCAATAAAGCGCTGTTGATGTCTTTGAATCAAACTGATCAAGCATCGCTATCTCGCGGGTCCTTTCTTGAGCCTTGTCACTGCTTGTGATAAGCGATCGGAATCCGCGCTTCCCGCGGAACCAGCAGATAGCTGATGCCGGAGCATCCGCGAGGTCGAGGGCCGCTTGCTCATCCCTTTCATGGACCCGCAGTGTCACGGCGTTAGCGCGTTTCTTGTTTTTTGCATGTTTATCCTTTATTTGCCAAAGCAATGCACCGCAGGAAACTTCTTCGCTTCGCCAGGCACGTTTACCCTGCTATTGCTAAAAAAAACAAGATGGCGCCTTACCTCGCACGCCACGCCGCATTTTTTTTTTTGCTGACATAGGCAGCGTGCACAGGGTTGCTTACTGAGAACACAAAAAAAGCCAGAAACGCAAGCTTTTGAACAATGCCAAAATGGCTGCGATCGGGCAAGCCGTTCGCGAGCAAGGGGAAGTTGAAATGGAGGGCACTTTAAAATTTAAAGGGCCACAGCTGCAGCAGAAAATTTTAAATCGATATTACGGCATAAATAGGTGGTATTTTTTCATAAAAATTTGCAGACACATGCGGGATGGTGGTAGGAACGCGAAAATGAAGACTTTGAAAATCCAATTTTCGGTTTCTAAGAGCCGCGTCCCCGCTTAGAGGAGTACTGACACGAATTTTTGACATTCTCGTATTGTTGCTGTAAGTGAAAGCACTGGCGTGGAGAACCCCAAAAAGAGTATCATGGCGCCTCGCAACGCAATGAATATATTTTTAATACGGCTCCCTTAAAAGCCCACTTTCGGTTTCGATTTCGAGGGGGCGGTTTCCTAGTGACGTGTCAACAGAGTCGGACGTACGTCTAAGTCACGTAGGGACAGCAATTCGCAATAGCGTCGCTGCAACTCTGTCGTCTGTCGTTAGTTACACGTGGGGCACGCAAACAACGACAATTTCACAGTCGTCCAGTGACTCTGACAGCGATTTCAGCGATTTTTGAGAGACTGTGCTCAATACGTCATCGCAGTGTCCATTGCGCTGGGGCTGACTTGCAGTGCTGTTCGACAAAAACTTTAAAAGCGAACTAAAATATTTTGTACATGTTTCCTGGCTTCCGCGTGCGGAGGGCGTTAACAATACATGACTAGAAAACCAAAAATGTATACTTTGCGCCGCCGCAAAATCGTGTCAGTACTCCTTTAAGCAGATATGACTTCAACAAAAAGACATGGATGACCACCTCAATCTTCGCAAACCTTTTGCACCAGTTGGACAGCCAAGTCCATGCCGTAGCAAGAATATTCTTTGTGGGTAATGCATTGTGCCACCCACTGGACACGATGAGCCTGAAGAACATCAAAGTCATATTCCTTCCCCGAAACTGCACTAGCCAACTACAGCCACTGAACAAACAATAAGGCAAGTAAAGCAAGGATACAGAAGGTGGCCAGTGCAGAGTTGGCTGGCAGCAACAGAGTGCAACGAGGTGGAAAAGGAGATTTCAGCGCTCTATGTGATACATATGAGCACCAGTTCATGGAACAAAGTGTCGCAAAGCATGATCACTAAGCTGTTTGAAGCACTATGGCTTTATCAGTGAAACTGCCTCCCCTGCTGGTGACTCCCAAGCCTCGATCGAGGAGAGTGTATGCTTTGTCAACACTAATTTCGAGTTTCCAACTCTCTATGATTTTTGCCGATTATGTTGAAGAGAATAAGACTGTTGCCATCTGTGGCAAGCTGTCACTAAATGACACTACTGCATTGGAGCATTTTCGTCTGAAGCGAGGAACTGTATGACTGTGCAAACAAATCAACCAGTTTTCGTAACACAGCAGTTAGTGGTAAGGTGGTATTCTACCACGAAGAAGCAAATGCCAGGAGTGAACTTACCACTTCGTCGCTGCCTCAAGCTAGATGAGCAGGAAGATGACCGGGACGGGACACATACCTGAAGGAAGCGGTTTGGCAAATCCGCTTTCGGGTCCCACGGTGGCATTGTTCATTGTGAAGCACGGTGTTTGGCTGAGGCTGTGGTGCCTGAAGGCGTATATGGAGCATGGCAGTCCACATGAATGCGCAATTCCAAACCACACCTGTGGGTGCAAGAGAAATGTCATCAGCATGCATTCACAAAATGGAGTGAATTTTTGCTAAAGGCAGATTCAATCTCTGGGCCACATTGCATAGTGCTCAATATAAATGATCGAATGGTTTAGAAGTGCCTATGATATGCAGGAAATATGAGCAAAATATAATGCACGACTTCAGGCAAATTTTGATCATTGGGGCTTGTGCTCTAGATGTAAGAGAATTGAGAGGTCACTGTGCCAAACCACCATCACCAGAAAACTGCAGCATAAAGATACTGCCAACACCAGGTGGCACGCCATGAGACGAGAAGGTGAAGTTTAATAAATGGAAGGTCGGCTCGTACAGCTCGGACGCAGGCCAGTTCGAACTTCTTCTTTGTCGATTTCTCTGTGCCCATCTCCACGCGCCAACACCAGGTGGCAATACCAAACAAATCATACCATGATGCTCAAGCTTCGCCTTTGAAAGTGGAACATTGTAGTACTAATGTGCTACATTCACGCAGGAGATCATGAGAGTCCGACACCATCTCGCCGTTCATGCAGAGGCGGCTACTAGATCACGTGCCCATTAACTGTAGTAATGTGCACAAGAGAAGAAACCAGTGTTAGCGTACTTTCTTAGCTCGCCCAACCCACTGTTGCCCTCAACCTACTACAGCAGGCAGCATAACTCGCATTTCTTTTCCCTTCAATTACTAAGCCATCGTGGCCATTTTTGGGATATGCCTGCCTTGCACCCGGAAGGCCTTGTTTCAAAGCCCATTCTGACACAACTTTATCCACATTTCTTTTCAGCCAAATTACTCCACTTTCAATTTATTTGCAGGAATGTTCCCTGCAAAAGTACCAATCGAAGCACCATCAACCTGTTTTTATTTTTTGCGTCCGTCAGAATTTTGCACTCACTGCCAGTATCACTGCCATTGTTGCCAAACAGTCAATGCCACTGAAAACAGCTTCTCTGTGACACAAGCTACTCAATGCCATCGCATTAAAGAAAATAGTCAGCTCCGTGCTTCTTCCACAGCTATCACTGCATTATCAGTGTGTCACAGATGGAATGAATTGCTGTTGCCCTGTGCATGACTGCAACAATGATGAATGGCTGGGCATGTGGCAAGGTTCAGCCTGGCAGCCAATTCACTACACAGCTCTGCAGCTGTGCTACAGCTTACCAGTCTTGCTCTACAGCTGTCCACGCTGCCTTTCATGCATTCACATGCCTGCCAACCTAGCCGCATGAAAATTCGGGAGGCTGCAGCACGTTGCATTACTGACACTGACATCAGAAAGTCATCGGAAAAGGGTAAGGATGTTTATTTTGAGCTGCTTTGTTCTTTCATCGTGAAAAACTCTACTCCTTGTTTTTGTAGTGGAGGGAACCAAACTTCTTTATTTGTGAAGGGACCTTGTAGTTGTGGACTTTGCGAGCTTCCAGAAGTTGTCAGAATATATCTGCTCAAAACAATGTCCCGTTTGGTTACCCTTCACCATGAGGAGCTCACCTAGAGTCTTGTTGGAAAGCGAATACCAAAATTTGGTTCTCGTCTCTTAACTGTGCTGAATATCCTCTCACATTCAGCATTGCTATGTGGAATGGCAAGCAGCTGCAGCATCACTTTTGCCACTCTACCAAACTCCACTTCCCCTTCAATACTAGTGATTCTTCCCACTTCCGACCACTGAACATCAATCCTCTTTTCATTTAGAATGTCCCCAGAAACACTGTGCGCCCTGCCTGCAGTTCTGCAAATTTCACTTCAAGAGCGTCCATGGCTTCTCTTGACTCATTCTTCTCCTGCGGCACAATTTGCGGGAAGGACTCAATGAAGAAGCAAAGGCTTGTGAAAGATGCATCGTTCAAGAACTTCAAATTGGCGACTTTCGCTTTCTTCAAGGTTTCATTCTCCAGTGAAAATTTGTGCCGTATATAGTCAAATGTGACAGTGAAGTATCCCCAAACAGTAGAAAAAAAAACTGCTGCTTCTCGCTGGCAAGCAGCCCCTCCACAACAGACAATGTGCAGCTCCCGAGGACAAGATCTTCGTTCGCTTTTTGCTTCGTTAGATCTTAGCAGGGAACTTCCAGTGGCGAAGAGCAGGCCTTAATGGCAGAGGAATTGACAAACCTAGCTAAAAGGACCCTTAGGAGCTGCATCAAGACAGACTGGAGCATATGAATTTGAGGTGCCTGTGACAGAAGTTGGCCGGTGACTTTGCCAAACACAGGGATGCACTCTTCAAGAAAAGGCCATAAGCCAAGTTTACATCAGAGGCTTGAAAATACAAAAGCCGTTCCTCATGGGTCAAGCTGGCATGGTACTATCAGATGAAAGCTTCACTTTCTTTGCCAGGGTTGCATCCATCTTGCCTCTTGGCTCCTTCCCTTTTTGGCGGTCTTGCTAGACTTCATCGCGCACATCTGTCAAAGCTGCAGCTGTCTTGGGGTTTGGGTAGGCCAGAGAGTAGGCCAGAAATATTTTTCCCACTGCTTTCAGCATACTACCTGGGCCATTCTACAAGGTTCTCGTCATTCACGTGAACCCTTTTTGCTAGGCTATGCACTGCGTCCTTCCCACAAAGCACACTGAGATCAATGGGTCATGAAGACGGATTCCAAACATTCATGTGGTCAATGAATTGCTTGTAAGCAGCAACGTTTTATTGAACAGCATCTCTACTGGTTCCATAAAGAGACTGGGTGGTAAGAAGCCACACAGCCAAGAAGCTTAGACGACCAGGGCGGGCCCTCATAGAGTGCAAAGGAAATGCAGGCAATAGTACAGCAACGACTGTTTTCCTGTTTTTCCCAAGCCACATCCATTGCTGAAATTTCACAAATAAATCAATTATTTGAAAAACTGGAGAGTGGGGATTTCCCTGTACAAGGCACAAGAAGAATTATAGTAAATAAGCAGCAGTGCTTTTCGTATGGGTGTGGCAGTGCTACAGCTGATCTGCGGAAGAAGGGAGTGAAGGGGTTAGGGGGAGGCCCCGAGCTTGCAAACCCTCCACTTTAAGCCCCGAATTGTACCCAAGCTGAAGACAGTTTGTCTCTTTAAAAAGATCACCCTGACGTGGTTTTGCATCCACTTCGGACATGGTGGCCTCATTACTGCAGTAGGCAGTGATGCCACAGGAACCGAGGACACTTCAAAAATTTTAGAGAGGATGGTGTAACTGTTGGCGCCTCAACTACCCAGCTATGAATCCTGGATGGCAGGAATGAAGCTTGATGAATTGCCACCACTAACACATAGTGTCTTGGCAGGAAGGAAACACGGTTCTCATGTGGTTCTCTGTTCTTTACAGTTTGGTCAAGTGGCTCAGGCAGCCTGGAAACACTGGGATGGTGACTCTTGTCAAAGCAGCCTTCCTGGGCACACTCGCATCATTTTTGTGTAACACGTCACACAATTTGGTGACAAATCGTGCATCAAAATGTTTTTCACAAACAAAATATGTTGTTTGCAACTCACAACCCACCTGTGGAACAGCATCTCAACATACTTTCCAGTGGTTGGTATCCTCTGAATCCGTGGAAAGGGGCACTTTCTATGGGCGCGATTTGTAGCCTAAGTTGTACTGTGGCACATAACACTCCTTGCCCATCCATTGTGTCGGTAGCACAGATCCCTGATCAGCAGCAGACCAATATCAGAGATGTAATTAGATGTGCAATTAACCACAAGGTTTTAAATAAGCACATAGTTGAAGATCGACGCAACTTAACCTAAAGACTTTTCAACTGTCCTTGTCTATGGGTCGTGCAGTATGAGCACGCAAAAATTGGCTTTCTTGACTAATGTCTTCAGTGCTGGAGAAAACGACCACCGGCATCGTCATGGCAACCTGGTAGTGCAAGCTGTTGTCACAGGCGCACTACAACAGAACCTGGCACGCTGGAGGTCAGTGGCCCTCTACTAGCAGCGCTGGCCGTTGCACCGAGGCCTCAATACAGTGGCTCTTGTGGGAGCTGCAACGATCGCTTGCATTCACCCCGGAAGCTGACACAAAAGTGTCTATAGCTGCCTTGGCAAAGTGGCTTTCCTTAACATACGCTATGAATGATATTTAAGTCTAGATAGAGTTGGACGGAATCCCGTCTGGTTGGGGAACAACATGAAGAACACAGGGCAACACCAACCAAAGTAAAAGTAAATATATTTGTAAAAGACGTTTTGGCTCCCGCACGAGAGCCTTGTTCACAAGTTTCCCACCGTATGCTCACGAAATTGTGAACAAGGCTCCCATGCGGGAGCCGAAACATCTTTTACAAATATATTTACTTTTACTTTGGTCGGTGCTGCCCTGTGTTCTTTATGAATGATTTTATAATGACATAGCCTAATCAGTGCCACAATGTCAAAAAACTGTTCCATGGATCGTTTAAGGCTCCTGGGCACGTGCTGTTTCAAAACAGGTAGTGTCAGAACGGTGTGCATATCATACTGTTCAACTTTGCGATGCGCATTATTTGTTCTTCATATTATTTGAGCCTGCACACTGGCCAGAAAATGAGAAACAAACAAGACTAACACGTTGGTCAGCTGCAGTCTTGCATGCCAAAACAACCATGAGGCATGCCGAAAGGGTGAGTAAATTTAGACCGCTTAGATTTTTTTTTTTTTTTTACGCACACTGATAACGCAGGGTACACGGACCTCCAGCATCTTTGACAGAGAAAATGCTACTGCCGGCGCCGAACTCGCGTCATTTCGGTGAGCAGCCACGCACGTACCCAGTACACGACCGCTGCGGTCAGAAACTAAGGGGTTATATGCGAGTGCGTATGGTGTCGTCACCAAAGAAAAACAGGATTGGGAATACGTATAACTGTACGGCCTGGCTAATGCACGCGGCTAACGAAAGCAAAGTGCGTGTACCGCGGCGGTCAGAAACTAAGGGGTTATATGAGAGTGCGTACGGTGTCGTCACCAAAGAAAAACAGGATTGGGAATACGTATAACTGTACGGCCTGGCTAATGCACGCGGCTAACGAAAGCAAAGTGCGTGTACCGCGGCGGTCAGAAACTAAGGGGTTATATGAGAGTGCGTATGGTGTCGTCACCAAAGAAAAACAGGATTGGGAATACGTATAACTGTACGGCCTGGCTAATGCACGCGGCTAACGAAAGCAAAGTGCGTGTACTTATAAATTTAAAAGCGCAAAAACGGCATTCTCGGGCTGCTTTGCGCTATTGCACAAGCACGCCGGGTGGACAACGCGCGCGTTTTCATAAGTGTTGAAACATTTTTTTTTTTTTTTCGTGGCTCCAAAAGAGTCACACAGTTGTATACCAAGTTCAGTCGTGCGTGCGTGCGGAGGAACGGGTGGGGCATCTAAGGAATTTTAACTCAAGAAATAACGGTGAATGGAAGTTTAATAGCACAGCAACTAGCAGCGTCTCGGAACCCCAAATGAAGATACGATAAGTTCTTGTAGAAAATACTTCGCATCACGCTACCAAGATTTAAAGCTTGCTTGCAATAAACGAACCAATCGATAAATCCATCAGCGAACAAACCAACTAGTTCAAATATGCGCCAAGTATAAAAAATGTACAAATGGCAGCCTCGAGTGAAGAAGTCTTTAGTTTGGCTTTCCAGCTTCCAATCAATCAGGCAATAATCGGTCACTGCAGACTGGGCGCGCTTAAAATAACACTCTGTTAAGGTAATCTATCACGAGTGATGATATTTACCTCGTGAAGCGCTTACTTCCCACACGAAGCCAAATTACGAGTGCTGCGTGCGTAAGCCAGTTAGGCCAACGTCAAACAACGACGACGCACGGACAGAGGAAACAATGCGCGCGCATAACTGCGCTGTGGCGTGCTAGCAGAGCAGCGACAAGATAAAAGGGACTCTCCGGCGAGCAAATACTGTATTTTTGCACGATGTCAACAACGTAACCTCAATGCAACGACACAATAACTTACCAAATAGCGCCGCCCTACCAAACACAACGCGCGCCGTACACACATAAATGGTCACATGGGTGGCACATGCAAATACGGCTGGACCTGGATGAATAACTCATAGTGATAATGATGATGATGGCCGAAGACGCCGCTCTCCGGCCAATCTTGGAGGCCACGCCGCGCGTTCCCTTCCCGGTGCGTAGCCTGAAGCACGACCTGGCGTGAAAGCAAATCTGGGCGATTTGTCAATTTTTCTAAGAAAGCTTGGTTTTCTGCTGACATACGAAATGTTAGTTTCAGTGGTGGCTGAAATTTGTCAGGACGAACAAGAGAGATGTGAGAGTGTGCTACCGTGGCTTGCACCAGTATATTTCTTCTTCACACCGCTATGTACGTACAGGGTGGAGCATAAGCTCTATGGGGATGGTGCACTTGTAACCAGAGTTCTTCAATCATACCAGTTGCCAAACTGCGTTCCGAAATCTGGACAAGCCGACGGCCAAATCGGCGGAGGTTAGTAAGGTCCCTCCATAATTTATTGAGGGACTTTAGAGGTTAGCAGACTGTCGCCCCATCTGGGAGCCGTAACTGGAAACACTACACTCACTGGATCTCGGAGGCGATGTTTCTTGCATGATAGTGGCGGCCACAAACGTTGGAGCACCGTAACAGTTGGTTGCTAATCGCTCTCTTATCACGCGGCTAAACACGGGCAAAAGAGAGGAGCGAGATAGAGACGCCTTACATTGCAATTCGCCTGCACTTGGATTGTCGAGTTGCACCATAGGCTTTTTCGCTTGCAGACGACAGGCCTTCTGCTGCAGTGTTGACACATCGATGCTGTAGTCAAGTGAACTGAATTCCACTGGTGCGCGCTTTGTGCTTGATTCCCAATGACACATCGACATTCAAAAACGAAAAGAAAAAGAATAATTATTCACCGAAAATCATCCGCTGTTCGAATAGCTTTTTTGTTCTTTCACCAGCGGCCTCGGCAGCCGAACAGACGATTCCCTGCTTCTTTCGTGAGAGCAGTTAGCGCGGACAAAACGCTTCGTAAACCCTCAGTGTTCGTGCATAAGCAGAAGCGACGGCACAAGGTCAGTGAATTTCCTTGCTCTGCAGAAGACGCCATTGCCGCCAGAACCACGGTGAAATTGACGGATGTTCTGTGTGCGCAACATCGTTTGCATAGGTTCGCTTCATTGACGCGGCGGACACACTAACCTGCCATTTAGTAGTCGGTTTCTGTGTCGACAGATGGCGCGACAATCTGCTAACCTCCGCCGTTTTGGCACTTGGCGTGTCCGGATTTTGATACATGGGGCCTATGGGGAGCAAGGAGGTTTTAAAAAAATGCTGGAGTGGCAGCGGCCGCTGAACCTTACCGCGACAAGTGAAGCCGGCGTTTGCCCTTAGTTCAGCCCTAAAACCTTGGCCAAGTGTCCAGAAACCAGTATCAGTTCAAGCGTTCTTGACCTGCTAATGTAAACCCTAGACTAATTGTAATGTAAAAGCGCGCTGTTTTGATTTAATAGACCGCCATTGAACAACTATCAATGCCGCGATATTGCACACAAATTTTCTCGTTGTGTTCATCTTTCTTTCAAAAACCCGTGGCACAAACGGGCACAAAAGGGATTGTCTGCCTAGCAAAGTTGACCGCTTTAAAGGTGTTAGAAGCGTGAGGAAAACGCTTTTACTTTTGTGCTACTTGAATGCTGTTAATCGATGCCCTGAGTAAGATGGCGGCCGCCGGCTTCACCTTTAGCGCAAAATCGCCACTCCAGAATTTTTTTTTAAACCTCCTTGATGGGGAGTTTGGTAACTGGTATGATCAAAGAACTCAGCTTGTAACTGGATGGATGGATATTAGGAGCGTCCCCTTTATAACGGGGCGGTGGCCGGGCCACCAAGCTCTAGCTTTATTTCTTTTTCGTTTACAACCATTTCTTTTCCCGAATCACACATATTTTCACAACTAATTTTTTACTTCGTCTATTTATTTTATCTATTATCGTTCCTCTGTGATGAAACAATCTTACCCGAACTACCTTTCGCTTTTGTTTGCTCCATACTTTTGCGCCACCAATGCTCTAAGCGCCTTTTACTTATATCTATCGCCGGCATGTTCAGCTTTCCCCTGTTACTCCTGAAACCCATGGCCTCCTGTAGGGTAGTGTCCACAGCTACACCTGGGTGGACATCTGTACATTCAATCAAAATATGGTCTGTCGTTTCCCTAGCTTTTCCACAGCACGTACATGTATCCCCTTCTTTATTGAATTTTGCTCTGTAACTTCGGGTTCTCAGGCAACCGGACCTTGCCTCAAACAGTATCGCTTCCCTTTGAATTATCGTAAAATTTTTCTCTCTTGATTTCGTCTTTCCCTTTTCGGTAGTTGTTCAATGCCGGTTTCTTCTCCATTCTAGCTATCCAATCCGAGTTCTCCGCCGCTCTGACCATGCTCTTAACGCTCTTTTTCGTCCCATCCGTTTCGTTACTGGATGTATACTTACTGGTAAGCTTCCTAGTTCTCTTCCTCCATTGTGAATCAACGTTCTTCCTATACAAATACCTGAATACTTTCGCTGCCCATCTACTTTCTTTCATATTCCTTAATCTCTGTTCGTACCTAATTTTACTCTGAGCTTCCCTTCCCTCAAAGTCAGACCATCCCATATCCCCCTTAACAGCCTCATTTGTGGTCTTCCCATGGGCGCCCAGTGCGAGACGTCCGACCGTCCTCTGATTCACGTCCAGCCCTGATTGTACCTCTGACCTCATGCACACCACTGAGTTTCCGAATGTAAGTGCTGGCACCATTACACCTTTCCACAAACCTCGAATTACCTCGTACCTGTTGTAACCCCACAGCGCTCTATGCTTCATTATTGCGGAGTTCCTCTTTCCTTTAACTATCATAGCTTTTTCTTGTACTTCCATGTATGTATTCCGATCATTTATCCATATCCCGAGGTATTTGTACTCTCGTACTCTGGGTATCTCCTCGCCCTGTATTGATATGGTCTGATCGTTGCTGTCATTGAATATCATCCAGCCGCATTTTGTCACACTAAATTTTAGCCCTAAATCTTCACTTTCCCGACCACATATACTAACCAGACCCTGCAAATCTGTTCGACTGTCTGCGAATAGCACAATATCGTCTGCATAAAACAACCCGGGGAGCTTTTGTTCTATCACTATACCTGCCTGTCTGTACGACAGCTTAAAACCAATATTGCTCATCTCCAATGCTTTCTCCATTCTCCTCATGTAAAGCATGAATAATAGTGGGGACAACGGGCATCCCTGCCTCAACCCTTTACCTATATCGACGGCCTCCATTCTACCATTACTCGCCATACCTTCCCAATATTCCACACATACTGTATTTCCACTGTATATTTCCTTTAAGAGCTCTATACAATCATCCCCTATACCAGCCTCTTTCATTATGTCCCATAAAATATTCTGATTCACATTGTCATACGCACCCTTAATATCCAAAAATGCCAAATGTAGAGGTCTGTTCTCTTTTCCGGCTATTTCTATACACTGCAACTCTCCGCCGACCGGAGCGCCATCGCGGCGGCACGCCCATCGTTGGGGTGATAGAAGCTCCGGTCGCAGGGCTGGCGGTAGCTTTAGAACCGAGTTATTCGCGTTTCCTGCGGTTTTTCGTTTCTTCCAAAGGTTGTTGTACTACGGCTCGGTGATCAGCAACAAGATTTGTTTGTCCTCGGCCGTAGCAGTGCTTATGTCAGATCACCAGGGACAAATATTTATAGCCTCCAAAAAGTTCAATGCTGAAGGAGAAGCGAGGTCGCTCGCGCGCGCGCGTTCCGTCGACGCTCTCTACTCAGCAGACGACATGTGTTGCTAGTTTGCAATGTAACGAGCATTCTGTCCCCCGGCATTCTGCGTGGAGTACGTGAAAGGTGGGTTGTCAAAGGGGGTGCGCGCGTTCCGGGACATGTGTTGTCGATTTGCAATGGTTCGCGCTGTTTTTAACGAGCCACTTGTGTGGGCTACCAGGCTGCGACACGCATAGCCGTGTGGACTTAGGCTCTGCGTACATTTCGTTCGCGGCCCGCACTGCTGCAGTTTTCCTCTTTTTTCTTCTTTTTTTTTCTTTTTGTCCTAGAGCCCCCTCACGCATCTGACTGGTTTGGTCATTCCTTTCGTTGGTACTCCGACCGGAACAAGGATCGTCGCCTACTGGAGTGCCTCCTGCAAAAAGAAAAAAAAAAGAAAGAAAGATGAAAAACTCGTTAAAAACGGACTGTGTGCCCCTTGCATGCGCCTGCCGGCCTAGACGCCGCACGAAGGCGTTGAGGCACCAGATAACAAAAGCCACTGAGAGGTGTCCTGCTGTTTTCTTTCCTGTCGTGTTTCTCTTTCTTTCTTTCTCTTTGGTTTCTAACAATTTTTCAAAACGAGTTAGAACGGCATTGCTTAGTTCAGCTTTCATTATTTAGAAATAAATAAATGGACGTACATTGTCGCCGCTTCATGGTACCGGCCCCGCGTTTTCTCCCTTAGTATAAGTACTAAGATTAACGGAAATAAACAGATGAGGTCTTGCAATCCGTGGCTTCACAGCTTCTCTTTCCAACACGCGCACACTAAGCACTGTGCTCACACGTGATAGATACAGCTACAGACTTTCACTGCTTTATTGTGGTGCCTTTTATGGGACTAATATATTGATAATCGTGTATACATACCGATAAAAATAATTACAAATATAACAAGGATCCCAATAAAGATCATTTTTGCTTTCCAGCCTGGCAACCCAGTCAAAAAAAGCCAATTGGTCCAACTGGATCATTTGTTAGCAAAGGGATCACAAATGGAGTGCACCGGAATCCAACTGGAGTGGTAAACTTCAGTGGGACAGTCCAACTGGACTTGACTGTTCCAACTGGCCACGCCAGTTGGCACAGAATTTTCCATTTGGCCTCCAAATCGGAATACCTATCGTCCAGTTGGTTGCAAATGGTCCGACTGGGAACCCATTGGGGACCCATTGGGACAGCCGTTTTCCAATTGGAATATTTGAATTGTCCAATTGGATGCCCGATTACGGTTGATTCAAGCTTTTCCATCATCAGAATGCTTGACGATTGCTGAGTCTAGTTGTTTACGCTATATGAATTTGACATTGAGGAGTTGTTGGTAGGGCAGTTCTAATTGGGAGTCACATTTTTATACCATCCTAGCACAAACGGGCAGTTAAATTTGGGTGATGAGATCTTCCTCTCTCGATGATGGTTCCGATGTCCGCGGCGACACGTTGAAGGACGGAATCTGGAGCAAGATGTCCTCACAGCAAACACGTAGGTTTATTCAAACTGTAGTACTATTTACAAACTCGGCCGGGGCGGCCAGTACTGTCACAGACAACTCAACAACCAACTGGGCTCAAACCACACCAAGCGGTTCATTCCGAGCCCTTAATGTTTGCACTTAAAGGTGAACAAGCACTAAGCATTCAAAACTCCTTCATATCTCTTCAGAGGCAGCGCCAAGCTCGACCTCTGACCACCTTGCCGCGTCTGCGACCCAAGTTAGCGCTAAGCTCTCCCTCCTCACTCCGATTCTCATTTCTCCGTTAAATACACTTGATCGCATCTGCGACCGCCTCCTGGGACCAACCCATATGCAGCACTTTACCAATCACGTACATGTTCACCCTTTCCATGAGAGCCTACGGTTACGCCCTCGCGGTCCCACATTTCGACCCGCTTGCTGCACCGAGCTTCACCGAAAGATATCATCCACTAAACACGTGATCAGTTAGCAGAACTCTGTAGCAGGGCTACATTGCCACTCTGTTTACCCGGCGGCATGCAACCCAGCCGCACTTCAAGAGAACCGTTTGACAGGTCTATTGTACCCAAAAGCACTTCCGCACATTTCCACGGTGGGGTCATTTCTTCCGAGGGGCAACTGCTTGACAACCTTTCAACCGAGCAGGAAGGTCAAAGGATTACTTTGACAGCGAGCTCCCGCTGTCTTTGGAAGCGACTCCCCCCCCTGTTGTTGCTTTCTTGGATGCTCTTCCGAAATGTCCTACATGCCGCCGTGAAGAGACCTGTCAACCGTCATGTCAACCCTATGCTGTGCAGCTATGTCCGTCACAGCAATTACTGACCACGTGCGTCGCGGGAGCAAAGCCGCCACTTCTGCTGCGTACAGAGTGCATACCACGACGTTTCTACAGGAAAAGCCATGCGCTAGGCCGCCGTCGCCTGCTCTTCTCCGTCGATCTGCCCGCCGAACATAACACCTTCCAACCCAAGAATGTTGTATGTACACTCGTTGTACATACGACATAAAAAAAAACTTCCCTGCGGGCGGGTTGACGGGAGGCGCGCGAGGTCACATTGCGGTACACATCTGCGGTTAGCATTTCCCAATCTGATCGCTCACACTTGAACAAAAGCACACACACAACAACAACAACAATAACAAAAGCATTACAGAACATCCTATATCAATCATGATACAACACTAAACCAACACAGATATACGGATGTCAAAACAGTTCGTGGCTTGTCCAACGCACTAATTCGCACACACACACAAAAAGAAAATAACACACACAGTCACAGAGACACATCTGTTTGTGAGGTGCCTCACAAGTTGGGCCCTGTCCTGTACATTCCTTGGTGCACCTTAGCACGTGGTAAACATTCACGCACCATAAACTCACTGACCTTTCATCGTACAAAAGTACCCTTGAATGCGGGTGCCTATCGTAGTCTTTATCAAAACTAGACTTTTCGCTTTTAACCCTCAGCTTCCTCTGCTGGCACGAACTGTCCAACCGCGACAAGGCATCCGCGCACTTCTCGACTGAAGCATTTAGATCGCGTGAGCGAAGTGGATGGCACTCTATCGAGCACTCTCCTGCTCGAGAATGTTCGCTAGGTTTGGCAAATCTGACACAATTAAACACGGGACAAATAAAAGAATGGATAATGAATAAAATAAACAGCCAAAATAAAAGAAAAGCTCTTCCCGTGCCCCCACAGCACGACTGCCAGTGCCTTCCAGTGTCCGATGTCACTTTCCGAGTCTGTGCATTGCGAACAAGCTCATTCGTCTCGTTTCTCGAAAAATGCTCGTCACGCGGTGCACCATGTGCGGACGCCAAGACTTCCCCGCGGCGCGTTTCACGCACGACCGGTTCGCGACACTGCCTTTCGTTCGCTAGCTCACGGTGGCACAATAGGCTTCCGGGCATGGACATTCCATGCATCTCCTCATGGGCCTGATCACATGCTGTCCGCAGTGAGCCCTCTACTCTTTGTTCTTTTTCGAACATTCCGTTGCCCGTTTCATTCTCTAAAGCATGCGACTGTTTACGAGACCCTCCTCGCAAATCCTTTGAACCACGCCTGTGCTCTGACATCTCCTCTGCGCTCTTCTCGCATTTACGATCGACTTCTTCGACAACTTTCTCCGCTCTGACCATATTAACTGCAAATTCTACAGATTCTCTCTGAATTTGCCTGAGCTTGTCGAAAGTGCACGGCGCTAGCAGAGCATCTACTCCTCTTTCGAGCTTATCGGTAACCGCGCACAATTCAACTACTTCAGGGGTGGCACCTCCCTCTGGAGAATGCATCCCCAACATACGTAAACCAAGTCAGCCGGGACTGCATGCCCGAATGGCCCTCTCAGACGTACTTTGCCTACCCTCTTGAGCTTCGCTTCAGTCGGGATTACTCCTTCTCTGAGAACCGTTATCTCGGATCCTGAATCCAAGCATGCCTTGAACTTTCGTCCCGCGCTCACCAGCTCAACCCACGTTAGGCGTGACCTGCTGGTCCTCTCTGTTGCGGGAATTACACACTCCGCTTTAAGTTCGCACACAGCCCTCGCGATAAGTTTCTCAGGCGGGGAGCGAATTTTCTCCCCATCTGCTGCCGTTGATTTCGGCGTCGTTTGCGGGCACTGCCAACGATAATGGCCATTCTCACCGCATCCGTAACACTGAGTCAACTTCCCCTTCGGTTGGGGTGGCCTGTCCGCCGGGCGGCGATTAAACCTTTCGCCACTCTTCAAACTAGGAGCTGCTGGTCTACCTGATCTTATACGCACAGTACTCTCGTCGTACTTTTGCGCCAGCTTCGCTAGATCCTGGGGTCTTAGCCACTCCGTCGTCTCGTGCTGTAGTACGTACGTGCGCACGTCTTCCCCCATCAGCTGCTTGACCCGATCCGAAATCATCAACAGACGCAGCTCCTCCACGCTCTTTATCTCCCTGCTGCGAAGATAATAATCAAGCAATATATCCAGCCTTGTTGCGAACTGCCCCCACGTCTCATCGCCTTTCCGACAGGCATACAGGCGGCGTTTGTACTCCTCAGGTGTGAGCTTAAGTTCCTGCAATATGAGGTCACGAACCTCCTCGTAGGAAAGCACTCGTGCGTCCGCCTGGTTGGCTACCAATGTGCGGCACTTCTCATTTAGAAACGGCAGAATGATAGCGCCCTGCACGTCTTCGGGAATCGCACAACTCCTGAGCATGTTTTCCGCGCTCCGGAACCATGCTGGCACCAGCTCATCGGACACTGGCATAGGCGACAACACTGCTCGCAACTGATCTGCATACCGTGCCAAATCACATCTGTCGCTATGCCTTATACCATCGCCGGGCACAGCCTGCAGCTTAAGCTTTTGTAGCTCAATTTGGAGCTTTAGAGCTTCAATCTCCAACTCTTTAATCCGCACCTGTGCAGCGGAGTCCAAAATTTGCACAGAATGCGTCCCTGAATCTTCAAGCTCCGCTGATGCCCCATCGCGATTTACATCCTGCTCCTGAGAGCTACTCCCTACCATCTGACTCCTAGTCACTCTAGTGGTTGCCATGGTGCACCCGGAGAAAACAGAACAAGGACCCACCTGTGGTTCGGTTCGCTGTACACCGATGCGTCGTGTCACGCTGCTCCCACGTCGTTACGTGGTGAATACTTCGGTCGGTCGGCCAGGGCACGTGTTCTCCGGTGTCCTAGGTTGGAGCCACGCTGGTTCAGGCTTTGCCTCCTTTGTTGGAACGAGTGTCCGCTGTCCAATGTCTCTCTCGCCTCACCAACTTCTCGGATGATCGTCAGGAACGCTGGATGAGACGCGGATTTCCAGCCGTGAAGTGGAGATCTTCCTGCGGATGTCTTCACCTTTTCAGTGCTTGCATATACTGCTGGTTGCTTCACCGTCCTCCAGAAAGCCACCGCGGAATCCTTGTCGACTGCGCCAGTTAAATTTGGGTGATGAGATCTTCCTCTCTCGATGATGGTTCCGATGTCCGCGGCGACACGTTGAAGGACGGAATCTGGAGCAAGATGTCCTCACAGCAAACACGTAGGTTTATTCAAACTGTAGTACTATTTACAAACTCGGCCGGGGCGGCCAGTACTGTCACAGACAACTCAACAACCAACTGGGCTCAAACCACACCAAGCGGTTCATTCCGAGCCCTTAATGTTTGCACTTAAAGGTGAACAAGCACTAAGCGTTCAAAACTCCTTCATATCTCTTCAGAGGCAGCGCCAAGCTCGACCTCTGACCACCTTGCCGCGTCTGCGACCCAAGTTAGCGCTAAGCTCTCCCTCCTCACTCCGATTCTCATTTCTCCGTTTAATACACTTGATCGCATCTGCGACCGCCTCCTGGGACCAACCCATATGCAGCACTTTACCAATCACGTACATGTTCACCCTCTCCATGAGAGCCTACGGTTACGCCCTCGCGGTCCCACATTTCGACCCGCTTGCTGCACCGAGCTTCACCGAAAGATATCATCCACTAAACACGTGATCAGTTAGCAGAACTCTGTAGCAGGGCTACATTGCCACTCTGTTTACCCGGCGGCATGCAACCCAGCCGCACTTCAAGAGAACCGTTTGACAGGTCTATTGTACCCAAAAGCACTTCCGCACATTTCCACGGTGGGGTCATTTCTTCCGAGGGGCAACTGCTTGACAACCTTTCAACCGAGCAGGAAGGTCAAAGGATTACTTTGACAGCGAGCTCCCGCTGTCTTTGGAAGCGACTCCCCCCCTGTTGTTGCTTTCTTGGATGCTCTTCCGAAATGTCCTACATGCCGCCGTGAAGAGACCTGTCAACCATCATGTCAACCCTATGCTGTGCAGCTATGTCCGTCACAGCAATTACTGACCACGTGCGTCGCGGGAGCAAAGCCGCCACTTCTGCTGCGTACAGAGTGCATACCACGACGTTTCTACAGGAAAAGCCATGCGCTAGGCCGCCGTCGCCTGCTCTTCTCCGTCGATCTGCCCGCCGAACATAACACGGGCTTGCATAACGTTTTGTGCAGTCATTGAAGTCAGCCCCGCGAAAAGGAAACCCAAGTGAGCGCTTTGAAACCACGTTACAAAGCTTCCTGTTGCAATACCGAAATATGCATCATGCAAGAACAAAGGAAACTCCGGCAGCATTCCTTTTCGGAAGAAACCTCCGGACACGCCTGGATGCGGTCAAACCTACGCTGAAGGGAAGGGTTCAGCATGAACAATTGAAGCAGATGGCCCGACGACCAAAACATGCCTGCACGTTTGCTCTTGGTGAACCTGTTCTCGTTTACAATTATCGAGGCTCGCCACGCTGGGTCCCAGGTGTCACAGCAAGACAGACACCGCACCTGTTTCCTACAACGTGAAGGTCGCATCATCACGGGGATCTTTCACATGGCGAAGGCAACCAGCTGCTCCCTCGTGAAATGGATATTGGTTTCGACTTTGCCAACCTCCCGAATGAATCGGCTACCCTTCGCACATCTAACAGTCAAGGGACGCCTCGAGAACAAGAAGTGGTGCAAAGAAATGAGGACTCGGCACAATCATTGGCTACATCACTACAGGCAACACAGCCTTGCAGCCCTCAAGAGCGACGATATCCGCAACGAATGCGCCAGCCTCCGCAAATGTACCAGCCGGACTAAGTGCAAAGACTGTGTGGTGGTCTCTCCCCCCCAAAAAGGTCATCCTGGCCACTCCAAGCACAATTGTAAGAACATCAGTGCTTGCTCGTAACGCCACCTCTAAAGTGGTATATAAAGGAGCTCCAAGAGAGACTCCCTATCTCTGTCGGGCGTTGCCCACAGCGTGTACTCTACGTAACAAACGTGTATCAGTTCTTTGTTCGCTAAATACTATGCTGCCTTCTCATTACCCTGCTGTAATGCATCGTAACACAGCGTGTAGCTCAAATGGCCTTCCCTCAGGTATACCTGTGTCACACGGGCACATTGGAAGGCCTTGGAGTCGATGACCTTCGAAAAGCTCACAACTCTATCGACTCCAAATAAGTTCTGGCGCTGCTACGCGGCAGTTTTAAACGGCCGTTGAGTCGCCGAGTGGTCTCGCAACAACATGGCGGCAACTAAAGCACCCGCTTCAATTCTAATTCGCACTAGTTCCTTGCTATTTGCACCGACGGCAAGAAACAAACATTAAATTGAGCCTTCTCTTAAAGGAGTACTGCCACGAAAATTTTCAGTTGGCGTTTTTTTTTGCATGAAATGAAAGGCCAAACCCTCCAGAGCCCAGAAAACGCACTGGTAAGCGCGAGCGCGCCGTGAAAATTTATTTACAGCATGCCTTTAAAAGCTGGTTTCGGTTCCTACTGTAGCCTGACGTCACGACACAGTATGTGCATAGTAATGAGCTCCTCGTGACGTGCTCCCGCAAAAAATCGTGACGTTTTCGCCCAGTGGTCTCTCGCGTACAGCGCCTGCAGCAAGTGCGGTGTCTACGATGTACAAAATTTTGTATAGCGACTCCGCGACGACAGCAAATACTTCGGCACAGTGCAAGATGCAACGTACGGCACACGCACGGTGGGTGTCGGCGTGACTCCGGAGGCCGCGATAAGCTAAGGTGGCCTCCGAGACCTCCGCGGCATTTCAGGGGCAAAATGTCGGCACCATAACGAGCTTGCCTTTCGATTGCACGTGGGCACACACGACGATAGAGGGTAATTCGACTTCGCTCGCTCGCTTTACGGGCTCTCTCAGCTACGGCGACTGAACGGCGAGAGCAGACAACCGAGAGTGACGCACGAGCGGTCATTTTGCATGTTTTTGTACCTGACGTCATCACAATTTGCCATACTGCTGCGTGAAGTCACCAAAATTTGTACTGTAGCCTGACGTCACATTAGTGTCGATGTCAGTAGGCACGCCATGTGAATATTGACTTTGACGTCAAATTAAAATATGTTATCAGCATTTCCTGAGCTTAACATTTGCTCAGAGCTGTCTACGCATACAGGAGAGTTGTATGGTGGAGTAAACTCAGCTTCGAAAATTGGTGTCAGTACTCCTTTAATCTCATGTACCAAAAGGGACAAAGTATGGGCGACGTTTTGCAGTCGTTGTTCAGAAAACTTGCCGACACTGCTAAGCTTAAGTGCCTAGCGTGAGCCCCAAAAATTGGTCTGATTCGTAGACACCAGACGGCGCGACACGCGGTGTCTCCGTCTCCCACCAGCTGCACGGCATTTGTTTTTTATGGCAGTAACGGCGTATTCTTTCTAGAACTAATGCAATAAAGTGAAAACGTTGGCCCCTCGGCACGTTTCCTATATTTTTCACCGGTATATGATTCTGCTTGTTGATACAACGACATTAATATGGCCGTGGCCTCCGAAACTAACGCGCGCGGGAACTGCTGGCGCGTCAAGTCTCGGAGTTCGCACGATTTCCGCTACCGTCGCTCAAAGGCCTTCGAAGTCTCGAAGGAGTTGTAGGGTGCTCCGTCGACTCGATAGACTATCGACTCGACGGCCATCGAAACCGCCCGTGTAGCAGCTGAAACTTGACCTTTCAGTCGGTGGACTATTGGTTCGAAGGCCTTCGAAACGCCCGTGTGACACCAGTATTAGTCTTAGCCTAATTAGACATCTCCTAATTAACATAGGCTTTATTAGGTATGCCAACTGAATCACATGAGTTAAGGAGGATTAGCTTTATTTTACATGACTTATCAGTCTTAGATTAATTAGTCTTAAAGGGGCACTGACACCAAAATTTCGCTGCTAAGATAGCCTGCGGGATCGATTTTCGTGGACATACAGATGTCATCTACCAAATCTCAATGGTGAACACAGCTCCGAAGGTAATTTAAATGAATATTGAAGTTCGCATGTGCAATCGAGCGGTAGACGCCGTACATCGCGACATCGACAACAGCAAAGGTGACCTGAAGGGGACCCACACCTTCCGCGACGTCACCACGGCAGCCGAGCTCCGACAGTGCAGCTAGCAATGATGACGTCATAACCGCTATTGCTTATTCGCTGCGGCTGCGTTAGTAGACTGCCGGCGACGCCAGACCCCAAGAAAATAGTTGTTACCCAACAACGATGACAGCAACAGCAACAACAACGCGCAGGACGTGCGACAGGCGAAAGAAAACGAGCACGCGGCGGTTGTCGTGCGGAAGTGCGTCACAGTTATGTGCGCTCACGTGGTCGAACTCGTTTACCTCATTGCGAGCGCTAGATAGCGCCAGTTGCACCGGGCGCCTTGTCGTTTTTTGAGCTCACCCAAACCAAAACTGAAACTAGTGGGTAATAAACAGGCCGTAAATAATTATCTGACGCGCGCTGGAAAAAATGATGTGCCGTGTCATGGCTAACAGGTCCCCAGCTACGTATTGCAGCGAAAACACAGCAGACGAAAATTTTCGTGTCAGTGCCCCTTTAAGTTATATATGCTCGCCTTCGTTAGTGAGAGCCTAAATAGGCTTGGCTTATTTAGGCCTAGCTTAGTTAGTCTAGCTTAATTAGTATCAGCTTAAGCTTATCATATTTGGTCATTGCTTATTAAGCTTGACTTAATTAGGTGTTAGTTATTTATGATTTTCTAATTAGCGCTCCCTAATTCCATTTGACTTAATATTGTCCTAATTAGTCAACTCATTTACACTTGGCTGCAATAAACGTAACCTAATCAGCTTCAGTTTAATTATGCTTAGTTCGATTACGTAATACTCAATCATTAGCTAAATTAGGCTTGGTTTAATTGTTGCGATCTTAGTTTTGACGTAATTAGCATCGCCCTAACTAGGGTCTCATTAAGCTTGACATAATCAGCATTACATTAATTAGGATTGTCTAATTTAGCCTTGTCTTTATTAAGCTTAGCTGAATTACGCTGGACTTAATTTAGTATTCACCCAATTAGAATAACAAGGCACGACTAATTTGACTTGGCTTAATCAGGCTTTACTTGACTAGTCTTACTAACGGTAACTAACCGCAAATTGGCTTCACCATACCCTAGCGGAGTTTTCTGCGGGTTTCTCACGGTTTAAGTAAACGCTTAAACAACTTCGGTGTTAAAACAAATTCATTTACGCCAAGCCGGGAGTTTTTCATTCAGGCCTGTCAGTGTTGATTTCTCACAGGTCCTGCACAGAGCCTGCACAAGCCGAAGCGGGACAAGCAAAAAAAAAAAAAAAGAAAAAAGAAGGAAGCGCCGTCAGTTGGGCGCGAGGTCCAATTTTTTAAAAGAAGGGCGTCGAGGCACGTAAGAAGTTGCATCGCAAAGCGCGCCCCGTGTGCTGTTTCGCAGCTACATCCGGACCACCAACGTTGACGGGTATTCCACAAGGAGCAGTTTGGATCTCGAGGGTGAGTGATAATCCATTCAGCAGTGCCGTCGATCCGTCCGAAGTCAGTCAGCGCGTTGCTGGGATGAAAGTTTATTTCCGTGCGCCTTTGAAATCGCTTCGCATGAATTCCTGTTGTATGAGTTTACTGCAGAGCTATTTTTCATTTACCTGCACTAAGTGCAGGATCGCGCAGACGAGCGTAATGCAGAGCAGAGGCTATGACGTATGGTGCTACACGTGGCTGAATGAGCTGCAGCCAATCAGGACAAACCGCGCGCCTTCGGCGTCGTCGTCTCCTCCGAAAAGTACCCGACTTCACACTTCGCCCACACATTTCATCCACTGACTGCGTGCATATAGCAATGCCCAAACATCGAAAGCGACGAGTTTCACCTTGACCACCAATTCGACAAACTTCAGCTAAATATACCGCGAACTAGCAGTGCGAAAGGACAATCTGACCCCAAGAGTGCCTAAACAGCTTCCACACACACGCGCCATCCGTGAGTACGAATTTCATTTCTCCCTGGAAAATACAGCACCTTCTGTCACACACGGTCGCGCCAGCATTTCGCCGTCGTCCTCTCTTCAAAATACCGCTGTCAAGTGGCGTCGGAACATCTTTCACTGGAGGAGCAAAAATCTCTACCGATCTTATCATTATCAATTCCCTTCGAGTGCCCAAGACTTAATAACACGATCGACGCATTATACATTATATACAGAACAGAATTATTATGACCAAACTGCAATTTGGTTTACGATGTCAAATAATTAAAAGCTTTAGTACCTGACGTTTTTGAAGTCAAAGTTTCTTTACTAATTTCACCAGATGTTCCCTAATAAATTCACCATTTATAAACACCTTTTCACAGAAGGCTAATTTGGTTTACTATGTCAAATAATTAGAAGCGTAGAACCTGACGTTTTTGAACTTTTTGCTACGAATTTCACCAGACGGTCCCCATATAAATCATAGGGCTACCGAGATTTCGGTAGGGTTCGGGGCTGAATGTCAAACATTTCGGCACTGCCAAATTCATCGCTTATTTCTTCGGATGACATCGATTCCTACAATGCGTAGGATCCGCGATCTTATTTTTCTTTTGTCATTCATTTACATCGCAGGTCGCCAAGGGAGTATTGCATGACGAGAGGATACAAGGAGTTTCGAAGAACAAAAGGAGTACAAGAAAACTGCACCGCGTTAGAGGGTAAAGATGAAAGCACCTAATTATGGAATGCAGATGACACACTAAGGGACACAGAAATTTAGGAGCCCTTCCCTTACCGGATAAATCGAGGTAAACGAAGCCTGGCGTCCGCATGCCTTCTTCTTTCCTTGTTTCTTAGTCTTTTGTTCACTTCTTCCTTTCTTCTAATGCTCTCCTTTCCCTCTGTGTCGTGGCCTTTGTGTTTATTTCTTTCTTTCGTTCTTTCTCTTTGCCGAGCGCGAAACAGACAGCGTGCACGTGTTACGGGTATCTGCTTCGTAGTGCATATAAAACCCCGCTTTAAATGGGGCGCACGGTCGAGGAACCGACAGTGGCAGATTCGATTACCGTGGCGGTATTGCTACTCGGTGGTCGGTGGCTTCAAATCCACAAACCGGTGGACAATTCTTATTTTCAGTCGATCTTATTACTCAAACGAAAGAGGTGGAAGAAGTCTGCTCACACTGTTTACACGGTGATGCTAAGTTTTTCTTTCATTCTTTTTCTTTTTTTCGTACGCCGTCGACGGCTTCACAAGACAGCCAATACAAGCTTCGCTTAACAATACCTACGGGTAGAATGTAAAGAACTAGTCTATAGAATAAATAACAATAATTGAACCACAAATGAAGGTCTTTAATTTCGCTAGAGATTACTAAGGTGTACAGTAGCGTTCGTACGTAATTATATTTATTATGATCTTGTTAAGGAGCGTTCGATTGACGCAAAAGGTACTCTATGCAAAGAGATCGTCCCTGTATGATTGGTTAAAATACGGCTGGCTCAAGCAAGCGGACAGACGCCGGCCTGGGCCATTCGCGACGTGGGTTCGCAGCCAAACAGCCGGAAAAAGATCGGCGCGTTGAGCACCGCAGCGTGGCACACAGTCCGGCCGGCGTCCAGGCGCCAGCTTCCGCTGTCTTCTCTCCGAACGAGTGGACGTCGTCCGGTATCCCGCGAAGACGACGACGCACTGCATATGCTGCCGCAAGCGGCACGAAACACGAGTCGTACACGGTCGAGCTCGCGCTCCGTCGCCAGCCCGTTGTTGGTCAGCTGCAGCGCCGCGTCCTGCGAAAGGCCACGTGAAAGGGAGTGGATATGCGGTATGCGCGTGACAGATGTAAGTGCATCGTATTTGTCACAAAAGCCGCTTAATGCATTTACTTTTGCTGCGCGCAAGGTTAAACATTGCTATGACGATTCTATGGAATGTCAAGGGCGTGAGAACTCCAGCTGGCGGTAGCGAGAAAAACTATACGGGGCAGTCGCTGGTACGGGAGGAGGCGACTGCTGCCTCTTTTACCAAAGAAAGAAACAGCGAAAAAACTTGAGAACCTGAAAACGCCTGATGCTGGAGTTGACTTTAACCGGGCAGGCGCGTACTCGGAAAATCAACAAAACGATGACTCGTTGCGAGAATGCTAAGATTGGCAAATCGCTCACATGCCACGATAAGGAAAGCAGGATTGAACTGAGAATAGAAAATGGGCTGTCGTATGTCCCGTACACCGAGCCAAATAGAGACACGCAAAAGCTATTGGCTCGGAGCGAATATCGAGACAAAGTACTCAGGGGGATAACGTCGGGACAATGATGTCCAAGAGGGGATGATATCGGGGCACTTGGGAGCGAAGAAAAAAGAGCGTACCAGGGAACCAATTTTTTAGATGCGGAGCATCTCTTGCTCGCGGGTATGTCACACGTCTGGCGTCCGCACTCACACTACGCATGCGCGACTCTCCTCTCCCTTCCCTTTCTCCAACAGCTGCTGCAATAAATAAAGCGGATAGAGAGCGGGCGCGCGCGGCGTCCGTTCGCACTCACACTACGCATGCGCGACTCTCCTCTCCCTTCCCTCTCTCCAACAGCTGCTGCAATAAATAAAGCGGGTAGAGAGCGCGCGCGCACTTCGCTTCAGTAGTATCTCCTCCTCCTCCGACGAAAGAAGTTGGTGGTGTTGTGTGATGGAAGCAACAGTTCCGTCAGCGAGTGGGTTGACGCAAGTACGCATCAGCATCAACCCACACTCTGACAACGGTCACGCGATGCGTGGTAACGAACTGAGTTAACAACGTAATAACACGCAAGGTTCATCGCAAGGTTCACCGCAAAGGTAACACCGAAAACACTGCAAACCTGTAAACACCGCCGTTAAATGCACCGTTGAAACTCCCAGCGATGCTCCGCATCACCCCATGGTCCCCTTCGGGGAGATGGTGTAATTTTTTGTTTTTGCTTTTTGGCCGGGCCTTACTGCTGACGCGAAAAAGTTTGTGGGCTCATGTGATACTCTCTCACCCAAACGTGCAAAGACGAATTAAGAAGCGCGAATGCAGCTTCCAAGTCGACTGTTAAAAGCCGACGAAGTGAGCCTCAGCACATGACGCCTTCGCATGGCTGTTTCAGGAGGGGAGCCAAGCTTCTGCATCCGCGGGTAGGATGGACGGGGGGATGGGCACGTGTAGGGAAGCCTCAACTCTGCCTATGCCAATTCATTCTACGGACCTTCCGCCACTGCTTTCGTACTGGCCTCCGCGGCCGATGTGAACCTTGAGTGGTCAAAGTCCGTGCGACGCTCACCAGTGTAACCCTGAAGGCAAGCGCCGCAGTGAAGAGGGCGCCCTTCTCGGGCATCGACAGGCCGGCACCGGCCTGCGCTGAGAGGCACGTCGCCAGTCCCCAGCCGGGCGCCACGTCCCGCTGTGCACGGATGATGGCCCGTGCAGCCCAGAAGCCAAGCGTCGCGGCCAGCACGTCCTGCACGAGGATACACGTTGTCGCAACGACTGGAAAGACAAGAGCTGTCTAACGATGAGTTAAGAACACGCCTTCCCAGCACAAACTGTGCCAACAGATATTTATGCAGACGCTAATTTGCTTGTTGATTTCGAAGCTAGTGTGGTCGCTGAAAGTCAGGCAGCTGGCGAGAGGGTGGAACTGTCAATCACGCACAGATTAAATTAAGATAAATATTGACATGTACAAGAATTTATTATGAGTAATATATATGCCTACCAAGGAAACACGTAGGAGGAATTGATGGTATCAAAGGGAAGCAATCCCGTTTGTTGTGCAAGCATGTACCGCCTGCCAAGTGGGTCTTCTTTGAAGCTGGTGGTTCGGATACCACGATTCCACTTCACTATTTGTAGACCAGATTATTTTGCTCTCGCATCAACGTTAAGATCAGCCACCCTGAGTACGCTTATCACTTATCGGCGCTGCCAACACAGGACCTGCGGGGTTAGTTACGTCACACTCGAAAAGGAGCGAATGCCGGGGATCTCGAGGAAGCTATCTGACGCTATCGTGATCGCTCGCTCACCTTGACGCGCTGCCCGCTAAAGGCTATGCAAATTCTACACTGCACATGTAACATAAATACATTCCATAGCACTGATCGGGAAACGTGAAGAGATATCTAGCTGTTGCACGAATCACTGTGCCATTTTATTCGAAGTCATAAGAAATCTGCGTGGATTCCCTACAGCTTTGTGCTACGAACAGGTGGATACCGGAATTCCGCATAAAACCATTGCCCTGTTCACTGCGTTCGCATTCATTTCAGGGTCTATATCTGAGGCCCTGGTGGAGCGTATTATATATATATATATATATATATATATATATATAATATATATATATATATATATATATATATATATATATTATATATATATATATATATAATATATATATATATTATATATATATAGATATATATATAATGTGTGTGTGTGTGTGTGTGTGTGTGTTGTGTGTGTGTGTGTGTGTGTGTGTAAGGCGTTTCCTTGTTTAGTTCGTGTTCTAAGACCAAGACCAAAATCATCAACGTCATCATCGTCGCATATTTAAAATACCCTAAAGGCCCAAGGCCTTTCCCAAGTTTCCAAGTTCACCCTGTCGTGAGAGAGTTAGTTCCGCTTTATGCCTGCGAATTTCTTAATTTCATCGCTCCACCAATTCCCTGCCTTGCTGTTGCGTCTTCCCTCTCTTGGTGTCCATTCCGTCGTTCGTGCTGTCAATCTGTTATATGTCCTCCGCATGGCATGTCCTACCCAGGTCCACTTTTTCTTTTATTGATGAGAAGATCAGCTGTTCCTGTGGTTCCCTGAGTACTCCGCTCGCTCTCTGTCTCCTAACGCTACACCATTATTTTAGGTGCGGAGCACCTTAGGGGCTGGACTTGTCGTTATGTCTCTGCTGTGCGCACGGTAAAGCAAGTTATCATACTGTGGTAAAAACTAAGTGGCTAACTGAATAAAAACCGCATCATGGTTTAAAGCAATTTAAATAAACGAATAGTCAGGATTTAACTACATTTATGACAGACATTTCTTTTTTTCGTTCCATTCCAGGCTGCGTGCTCCTTAATCTCATCTAGACTTTTTTCGTTATTCTCCAAGTTTCTGCACCGTACATTAGCACCGGGACAATACAAGGAACACATACTTTTCGCCATATAGACAGCGGGACTTTCCGGTCATGATTTGGAAAAGTGTTCCGTACATGCTCCAGCTCCATTCTCGTTCTACGGCGAATTTTTTCTTCGTGAGTAGGCTTCCCTATTAATAATTGTTGTTTTGTGGGGTTTTACGTCCCAAAACCAGTTCTGATTATGAGAGACGCCGTAGTGGAGGGCTCCGGAAATTTCGACCACCTGGGGTTCTTTAACGTGCACTGACATCGCACAGCACACGGGCCTCAACATTTCGCCTCCATCGAAATGCAGCCGCCGCGGCCGGGATTCGATCCCGCGACCCTCGGATCAGCAGCCGAGTACCTTAGCCACTAGACCACCGTGGCGGGGCATTAATAATTGTCCTTGACATACGTATTCTTTCACACATTCTAAAAGTTGACTGATAATTTAAAACTCCTGTTTTTTAGCTAGGCCGCTGAGCGTATTTTTTTTTTTTTTGTTTCCTGTTCATTTAAGCCCTATTTTAATACTTTCACGACTTAGGTCACCAAATCATCTTCGTAGTTCGTCACCCTCATTGCTGAAAGGCACAATATTGTCTGCAAGCCTTAAATTGCTTAGATATCTTCTCCGTCAATTCGAATTCCTTTTTTTTTCCCAGTCCAGACGTCTGAGCACTTGCTCTAGACATGCAGTAAATAGCACAGCGGAGATTCGTCTCCTTGTCGGACCTCTCTTCATCGGACGTTTTCTGCTCCTCTCGCGCAGGAGTAGAGGTGGCTGTGCAATCTTCGTAGATGCCAGTTATGGCTCGCACGTAAATCTCAGGTACCCTTTGTCGAAGTAAAACATCTACCATTGCTTGGACTTCAATGGAATGAATTGTTTTCTCGTAGGTTACAAAGGCCACATAAAGAGGTTCTGCTACACTCACCATTATTAACAGCCAGTTGAAGTATCAGCAGAACGAGTCGTGTATTCGTGTACACAGCTCTTATGCTTCCGCAAGTTCACATACGGAAACCTTGTTACGACTTTTACTTCCTCTAAGTGATCATGTTTGGTCATCTTTCCAAAAGACCGGCGCTACTAAGAGGCCGCGCGGGACAGCGGTTCGAAGACCTCACTAAATCATTCAATAGGTCGGTGTAGCTACGGGCGGTGTGTACAAAGAGCAGGGACGTAATCAACGTTAGCTTGTGAATAGCGCTTACTGGGAATTCCTCGTTCAAGGGGAACAATTGCAAGGCCCTGTCCCAATCACGAAAGAAGTTCCACGGGTCACCCAGTCTTTTCAGACAGCGATAAAAACACGCTGCTTCCATCAGTGTAGCGCGCACGCGGCCCCCGACGTCTAAGGGCATCACAACCTGTTATTTCTGTTCCGCGCGGCTAGGAGCCGCTTGTCCCTCTAAGAGGGTTGTAAGGTGCTGAGAACACCGCACCTATTTAATAGCCTAGAGTCTCGTTCGTTATTGGAGTTAACCAGACAAATCACTCCACCAATTAAGACGGCCGTGCACCGCCAAATATATACATACATTGATTGATTGATTTCTGGGTTTTACGTCCCAAAACCAGCTTAATATATATATATATATATATATAATATATATATTATATATATATATATATATTAAGCTGGTCAGGAAAAATCACATTATTCCTGAAGACGGCCGGACACCAGCCGAAACTTTGGAAAGTAAACGTTCTTGCACGTTCGTCCGTTCCTAATGCTTATATATATATATATATATATATATATATATATATATATATATATATATATATATATATATATATATATATAGCAGTTAAGGAACGGACCAACGTGCACGAACTTTTTACTTTCCAAAGTTTCGGCTGGTGGTGCGGGCGTCTTCAGGAATAATGTGATTTTTCCTGACCAAGGCCGGACCACCGGCCGAAACGTTGGACAGTAAAAGTTCTTGCACGTTCGTCCGTTCCTTCAGTGCTCATATTCGTCTGGATCCGCAGAAACATTTACTGGTATATATATATATATATATATATATATGAGGCCAGATTATAGCACGCATTGCATTACCTTCGGGTATCTCTCGTCGAAGGACGGCGGCACGAGCGCGCCCAGGGACAGATAGAGGCGGCTCTCGGTGTAGTTGAAAGCCAGCCGAGGCAACGCCGCGTCGGCGAAGTCAGTGCGCGCAGCTCTCGTGCGCGCCGCGAGCTCGTCGAGCACCGCGTAGTATGCCGACTGCGGATCACCGGTCTCATTGCGCGCTGGGTCTGGCAACTGCGGCTGAAACATGGAAGCGCTGTGTATTGAATTTGCATGTCAGCAGGGCACGCCTCGCTACTCGCACGCGTGTCTGATAGATGAAACTATGAGGTGCGCTGAAAAAAAAATCATACGAAGAAAGCGATGCGTTTGAGTGTTAAAACGTTTACTCAACATAGGCGTGTGCCAAATATCGTGATAGTACTCAAGCGGCGTATACAGTCACTTACGTGACTGTATGTGCCGCTTTGCTAACTATGCCAGCGAACTGCTTTCCGTTTGATGCAACATGACATGCATGGCATTTAAACGCAAGCATATGCGTGGAATTGGTACAGCGTAGTACAAAGTCTGCTACTTCAACTCAATGCGCAGTAACAGTCCTTTTTGTTGTTGTAGCCAATAGTAAAAAAAGAGCGACAACACAATACTGAACTCTTTCAGTCGCATAAAAGCGATGCCAATATTGTATACAGAAAAGAACTTAAGTATTGCGAAACGAAAAAGACGGAGAGAACCGCCGAGGAAGTCTAACTGTGAGGCTCGGTGATGTGAGTGCCCCGTTGAATGGCATATCACGCTTCCTTCACCAGCAATAAAAACGTCTTGCGTGATTCTTGCACTGACGTGGGATTGGAGGACGCGTGTATTACCATTTGACTGCAATCAATGCTTTTATTTAGCTAATAACTGCCTCAAAGCGCTCATAACAGAACGCCGTTGCGTGTATTTCAATGCGCGCCGGGGAACGCCTATCCACTCACCTGGTGACAGTGCTGCCATCTACATGCCGATCTCGAAGCCAATAGTTCGGCCTGGTTAGGGTAGTGTCAGCGCTCCCGCTGAGGCTACCCTACCCCGAAAGCGCAGTTCGGTGCAGTTCCGTCATTGACTTTCGTGTGATACCAATTCCTACAACAGGGGGATCAGCCACATTTTTTTCTCGAGCCCTCCAGAGCACCTTTTGTAAAGAGAGATGGTGTCTGCGATATCGCATACTGTTCCTGAGCGAACTGTATACAGCCTCTAGGCGCTTCTTAGCTGTTGTAACTGGAGGTAAAGCATACAACCTGAGGTGAAGCGGCTGCTGTTATGGTGGTTATGGTGATTGACTGCTGTCCCGGAGGACGCGGCTTCGATGCCTGCCGCAACGGTCGCGTTGTGTGCATTGGTGCGCCCTCTATCACGTAATCAATTCCCCACATGACCATCAAACTCTCTACGGTCCATTCTTAAACTTTTGCAGGCAGTGTGAAAATGGGCAGATGAACATTAATTTCCAAAGGACGACTACTATGTATTTCAGCAGGTAGAAGACCCCACCAACATTTATACATTCGTTCAACATTTACGTTGTGCAGCCAGTATCACAATATAAGTATCTTGGGCTCACTTTCACTTTAAATTTGTCTCGATCTACTCACATCGACTTAACTTGCGACAAAGCCATGGAAAAGCTTCGGTACCTTGTTAGCCTACAAAGCTCTTGTGCAACCAATTCTTAAGTATGGTTCTACTGCATGGTACGCTTACAAAATCGGTGAGCCCCGCCACGGTGGTCTAGTGGTTATCGCACTCGGCTGCAGATCCGAAGGTCGCGGGATCGAATCCCGACCGCGGCGGCTGCATTTCGATGGAGGCGAAATTTTGAGGCCCGTGTGCTGTGCGATGTCAGTGCACGTTAAAGAACCCCAGGTGGTCGATATTTCCGGGGACCTCCACTACGGCGTCTCTCATAATCAGAGCTGGTTTTGGGACGTTAAACCCCACAAATCAATCAAAATCGGTGACATAAAACGCATTGAATCTATCTAGGAAAAAGCAGTTCGCTTCATTTACCGGTGCTATGGCTAATTTTTCACCGTCATACAACCTATCGCAGCTTCGTATAACATCGCTTTTAAACGACGCGATATTGAGTCTGAAACATTCGAAATATCTCTTTAATTCAGCGCAATATTCCTGACACAACAGCTACATAACACCTGCTAAGCATCCTCCACCACGAACAGTCACACAACGTATCTGTGTTTCATCCCAGCCCTGGTATTTTCAATTACACGTTTCCCCGAACCATTGAAATTGGGAATATTATAGCAGGTCACATTCGTTTTATTGCGATAGCAATTATATGGACAGTCTCGGCTGGTTTTTGCCGTCCCCGTCGCCGCTATCATGAACCGTATATGTATAAGTATGTATATATATATAAAAGTCCCAAAGAAAAATAATTCAGATAAATGCTTCCGAAGCGCGGAAACGAACCAGGAACCTCGCTCCGCAGCGCGTGGCGCTAACCACTACGCCACAAAGAGCAGATCTTTCAGGGACTAACGGCGAGCCTTATATACACACCCGTTACCGCTGGCAGGACTCAGAGACGGCAGGCGCTTATAAGCGTTTCTTCATTACAAGGGAGATGGTGCGAGGCGCGCAACGGACGCATTTAAAAGCCGTCGGCCAGCTCGCTCGCTTCTTCTAATATTTGCGCAAGGACTTTCCCTTCCGCTGTATGCTCCCGCGGTTGTCTCGTGGTCAGAGGAAGAGGGATGTTTCGAGCTTTCACCGTGATGTCCGCGCTGATGTTAGGGGGAGCGTACGAAAGTCACTCGAGCTCAAGGGACGCCGCTAAACGAACAAACAGAAGATGAGCGCGAACTATCAAGTGTCACAGCTCGACGCTTGAAGCACGCTAGTTTCCTTCACTGCTTCGGCCGCCTTTGCAACAGGAGCGCTGTTCAAACGGAGAGTATCCATTGTGACAGCTTATTCGCGCTCGTTCGATGTATATCTGCGCGTTCGTTTCGTGCGTGTTTCACTTGATAGTTCGCGCTCATCCTCTGCTTGTTCATTTAGCGACCTCCCCTAGCTTCGTATGTGTAGCTTTGTGACACACAACGTATAAAGCCCTTCGTACCAGCACGCGCTGTCCACGGGAGGCGCTCACTTAGCAAGTGCATGTTTGCTACAATTAATATTGCTCCTGAAACTGCGAGCCTCACTTCGTATAGCATTGCAGTTTCTTGCTATCGCATTCATTGCTTCGTCCTTGCGGCGAAACTGTGACTTTTTTTTTTTTTACAGAGACGAATGCTTGCTTGTACTAAAGACTCTGTAGCCTAATCTTCCATTGTTTTACGTGTATTTTGTTCCTATTTTTAATATAATTTTGTTTGGCAATTTTCACATTTGGAAGAGCTATACTGCGTGGCGTTATTGTATTGTATCGCGCGCGTTTTTGCACTGTACCCATTCCTGCAATAGCCCTGTAAGCGGGCTGCAGTAGGTTGAAATAAAATAAATATAAATAAATAAATTTGCGATTGAGGCGAGAGCGAGAGTAATAGAGGCCCTTGCATTGTGCGTTGTCAGTACGCGATAAAGACCCCAGATGCTAAAATGCGTGGAGCCTCCACGGCATGCCTCATGATCATATCGTTGTTTTGCGCGAGTAAATCATTAGCAATTCTTATCATAGTAACAGCACATCACCCAGAATTTTTCACAATGTTCGTTAGAAACCACCGTATTTGCGCAATTCTAACCCCCCTCCACCCCTTTTTTTTTCGGAAGAATAACAGGATGTTATGAAAGAAAGCTGTGCGATTTTAAGCACCACCTTTTCGAGTCGGTGTGGCAGAGAGAGCGAGCGAGTGACTGACTGTCAGACACGACCAGCGGTGGGTCCACTGTGCGTGCCTATTCTTCAACACCGAAGCTGTTCTAGGTGGAGCCAAAGCGCTGGTCGTGACCTGAAACACCGTCAGGTATGCGCCGGAGGGGTACGGAAACAAAGCTCTGTGTCTTTCTGGTTAAACTGGAAGAGTTCTTCTTCGCACCTAGTTAACATTTCGCGCAACCAAATGCTAACACTTGAGCTGCTACATGCTTTACAATTCCTTCGAGTCCTTTATACTAACAGAACGCGAGTTGAGCTCGAGCGCGATTTGAAACAGGCCGTCTGCGTGGCAGGCAGGTGTTCTACGAAACAGCCAAGCCAACAGCCGACGCTGCTTCGGAATAAAGCCACTATATATGCTGAACAGCAAAGGCGTATTCATGTACCCTACGGTGCAGCAAGGAAGTGGGAAAGGAGAGTAAGGCTGGGGAGAAGGGACAGAAGGAGGGCGGAGAGTGAAGTATAGTATAGCGTTGTAGAGTATAGTATAGCATAGTATAGTGTAGTATAGTATAGCAAGGGGTTGGCAAAGGAAAGTGAGGAGATGGAGAGTGATGTGATGATGATGATTTGTGGGGTTTAACGTGTCAAAACCAGCTCTGATTATGAGAGACGCCGTAGTGGAGGGCTTCGGAAATTTCGACCACCTGGGGTCTTTAACGTGCACTGACATCGCACAGCACACGGGCCTCAACATTTCACATCAACTGAAATGCAGCCGCCGCGGCCGGGATTCGACGCCGGCCCTCAGATCAGCAGCCGAGTAGCTATAGCCACTAGACCACCATGGCGGGGCAGTGATGTGATGGTCAGCAAGAGGAAAATGAGGAGGGGATAGCGTGTATATGAAGCAGGTGCAGAGGGAAAGTGATGGTGAGCGGAGATAAAAGGTTCAAAGCCAGCAGCCGCCGCAACATACTACTAAACAAGGGGTG
>CM023482.1:39031969-39342456 GCA_013339685.2 Hyalomma asiaticum | reverse complement strand
ACTCTGCGAAAGGGCTCAGAAATACTTGGCACTTTTACCATCGGTGCTTTCCATCGGTCGTTAGACTTGCCTGCTCTCTGACAGCTATCACAAGTGCGCACGAAATTCTCCACCTCTCTCAACCACCCTGGCCAATAAATTTCCTGCAGCAGCCTTTTCTTCATTTTATTTGTACCTAGGTGTCCTGCCCACGCGTGATCATGACAAAGGCTCAGTACGTCTCTGCGATACGGTGCCGGCACCACCAGTTGATCGTAAGATCGCCCTCGCCTATCTCGGTACTTACGGTATAGGACGCCCTTTCTCATTTCGAAAGAAATGTTTTTCGACGACACCCCTTCACTGCTTCCGCTGTTCGGAACTCCTAACATCGGGTCGTTCTTTTGTGCCTGTCGTAGCGTTTCTCGATCAACACCCAACAAGCGCTCGTAGCTAGGCGCAGTCGGTGCTAACACCGTTCCCTGAAAACTGTTATCTTTTCCTTTAGATTTCCTTTTCTTTTTCTCAACTGGTCGCTCCTTATCGCGAGAATCCTCCAGATTTTCGGGGTTCTCCTCCTCCGGCGCAACTACGTTTTCGGAGCAGGCTACTTCATCTTTCGATTGGACGCTTTCACTATCGTCGTAACGCAGCTGTTGAGCGAGTGCGCACGCTTTTGACCTTGTCAAAGCCATGACCTGAGCTTCAGCAAATGTGCATCCCCTTTTATTTAGCAGCAATCATTTTTTGTCAAGACCGCCATCGACTGGAACAATCTTCCCTCGGACATCGTCCTTCACGTCAATCATACTCATTTCAAGAATTCCGTCGAGTCACACTTTGTAAATATGAACTAACTTGTTTGTTTATCCAACCCCTCATGTAAAACCCTGTGTACAGGGTCCTTGAGGTATCTTCAATAAATAAAATAAATAAATAAAAGGTAAGGGTAGCCCTCGGGTAGCCCTTTGGAGACCGCTGCCACTGTCTCGATAGCTCCGGAAGGTCCCTCAATCTGTATTGCCATAGGTAAGCACACTGAGTCTTCGCTGACGGCCTGCCTTATCCACATGCATTCGGATAAGTAGTCGTCAGTTTTTACATAGCTCGGATCAACGACATCCATGGTCGCCGCAGAGTCCCTCAGCACTTTACATTCTTTCCCATTTACCGTGAGGTCTGTCATGTATGGCTTCAGTAGATCAATGTTACTTGGATGATCGCTTACGCAAGCGAACACGGGCCTTTTCTTTGAACAGTTTCGGGCGAAATGACCTCTGTCCTTGCAGTTAAAGCATGTCACCTGAACTCTGGCTTCGAGCTCTTCCGACTGATTTGCGGGTTTATTACTACCCCTTTCAGGTGCTTTCACTATGCCTTCAGAGCGAGCTGAACTCTGACTAGCGTCGTCTCGTTTAGCTGCGGTTTGCTGTCCTCGAGGGTGCGTTTGTGGCCATGGGGAAGACTTTTGATAATTGTGCGCGCTATTGACCTGAGTCCTAAGGCCTCGACTTGTGACATACTCATCAGCAAGCTGTGCTGCACTCTTTACAGACACACCTTCCTGTCGATCCTTAACCCAAAGGCGCACGTTATCGGGCAAAGTCTCATAGAACTCCTCTAAGCAGATTAGATCTCCCAATTTAGTGAAGTTATCCGCCCCTGTTCCTTTCACCCACTCCGAAAAATTGTCCTTCAGGCTACACGCAAACTCCACAAAGCTCTCGTTAGACTTTTTCCTTTCCTGGCAAAATCTCCTCCGAAATTCCTCCGTTGAAAGCCTGTATTTTGCGAGCAAGCTCGATTTCACTGAGCTGTATTCGCCTGCCTCGGCTGCGCTAAGTCGGGCCACGACTTGCGAGGCTTCTCCCGGCAACAACGCAAGCAACCGCTCAGGCCATGTGTCTCGGTGAAATGAATACTTCTCACAAATCCGTTCAAAATTAACCAGGTAGAGACCGATGTCATCGCCTGTCTTGTACGGCTGAAGCAAGTTTGTCATTTTCACACTTTCCGCTGGAGGCGGTGGCGCCGTGTCCGCACTGCGCGCCAATCTCGCCTGCTCTAGCTTTATTCTTTCGAGCTCAATTTCTGCCTGCCTTTGTTCCCTCTTTTCCTGCTTCTCTTTCTCTTCCGCCCGTTCATTCCGCTCGCGACATATCTTTTCCCAAGCATCTGTGAGCTCGTCCTCCTCGAAACCCACTTCTTCAATTGCAGCGCGAATTTCGGGCTTCCTCAACCTACTGTTTATATCCATTCCGAGCTCTGCTGCCAACAGCAGAAGCTCTTCCTTTCTTAACACGGTGATATCCATGCCTTCGAGAGCCGGCTACGAGTTTCCCTGAATTAACCATGCACCCAGTGGCGGTTAGTCAGACCTAATTGCCCAATACAGAACCCTGTCCTTATCGTCCAGCAAAATGTAGTCGCTCAAGCACTCACCGAACTGCGAGCTTGCGAAGGTCGTGTCTCCCGGAGCCACGTTGCAGGTCCGCCGATCCCAGATCGTGTGGACTGCGCCTTCTGCTGCTCTTCCTCCGAGTAGTTCCAGCCTCCACGCCGTTGCTGCGACGGTTGTGTCTCCCGGAGCCACGAAGAGGAGCTCTGCTGATCCCTGATCCACAGATGTCGCTCTTCCGTCAACAGTCTTCGCCAGCCTCTTCTTGATCTCGCCGCTGCCTACCAGTTTGTAGCGTCGCGCGTGGGTCGTTCGTGTAGGTGATCAAGTTTGGCTTGCTGATGAAGGCACGACTTCTGGTAGTTGAAAATGAAAACTTAACATTTATTTACATTTCAACTATCGGCACAGCGAACTCGGGCACTGAGACCCTGGCTGTCCGATCTTCGTCTCTCGTCTCTCTCCCGTTTCATCCGTCGCAGCCTTCTAATACATCTCCCAGGGCCATTCCAAGACAGGAGGGGCGGCCGGGCGGAGGCGAGGCTCCCTCGGAGCCGGAGCACAGCAGGGGTCGAAGCGTGCGTGCCAGGTTGTCCTCCCCCACGTCGATAACAGGTATCTTTTCGGTGGACCAGAAAGTCGACTCTTCCTCGTTACGCGCCGTCTCCTAATGAAACCCAGGTGGTTTCGGGCAGGGTGGTCGCGACCTTGGGCGTCAAAGGAACACGTGCTCCCCATAAGGTCATCTCGCAGCCCCGATGCCCGCAGCTATGGCGTGCTTCACCGATGCCTTATCTTGAAACGCAACACTCTCCTGATGTGTTAGGAAAATACGCTCAGTGCGGACCAACCGAAAAAATGAAGTTGCAAATGGCGACTAGCCCAACTCGCTGAACGACTGCGTTACAGTGGCTAGAATAGGGGAAGTGTGATGAACGCGCTGGCTAGCGTGTGCTGCCTTGGAAGGAAACCACCAGGTGGTGCTGGCACACGTTTGCACGTTGGGAATGCACTGCGCGGTGGCTAGAATCATCTGTATGTGCAGGCAGTGCGGAACTTTTTAAATATATATTGTTGCTCATGCACGGGCTCTAAAGGCAACGGAGTAGTTATGCTAGTTTCTGAAATTGCAGGGCACCAACCTGGGCGCGCTACGGCCGTGAAATATTTACAGGGTGCAAGCGACAGCACTGAAATATTTTAGCGATGTGACCAACGAGTGGTAAAAGAAAACTCGGTTGTGAGCCTTTATTTGCAACATCTTGATGCCTGCCACGGTGAACCATCATTTCCTCAAGCCCTCATCTGTAAATAAACGCCCATCATTCGGAAGAAATCTGAAAAAGGTGGCTTGCTAGAGCCACTTTTGCTGACGCATAATCAAACACAAAGACGAGAATTGCGAGCAGTATCTCGGAAGAGAACATTTTATTTTTTACAGTCATCATGCAACGCATATAGTGACTAAGTATCTATTTACAACAATGCATGCTTACTCGCGCTATGCATCTGAGCTCGCACGTCTTTTTTTTTTTTTACTCTTTTTTAGCCAGGAGAAAGAAAGTTTTATAGTTCACAAGCACGTCACAGCACGTTGTCTGCCTTGGGCTGTAAACTTAGGTCATGTGCCTGAGCTTCAGGTGCTTCTTTTCACGGGAAGACGCTCTCTCCTTGTTCAGTGCCTTTGTGTAAAAATGCAAACGGGTGAGCAGAAAAAACTTTGTCACCTGCTTGGTGAGGCTCGGACCATGTTGCGCGCAGCCCAGTGTGCAGTCGTTTTTTTGCATGCGGGAGACAAGCTCTTCCAAGCTGTCGCTGTGCAGCTCATTGTAGCTAAACCACATTGTAAATGTAATTTCAAGGGCGTCTACAAATGAGAAGAGCTTCTCCGAAGGGTAAAGCAGGCCCCCATTGTCACAGAACTTCGTGAACATCGCAAGCGCTTCCTTAGCTTCATCTGAAGAAACAAGAAGCTCGTCAAAGCATTCTTTACACGCAGTCTTCAGTATTGTTCTGCGTGCAACATAACCTGCCATGAAAAAGACTAGCCATGAGTCGCTCATTTTTTTCAGGGTACTCATGGTCAGGGAGGGGTGCAGCCTTCTTTATCATATTGGAAGCTTCTTCGACTTTCCCATTGTCCAGCAGTGCGTCCAGTTGATGGCTTGCATCCCGAGCTCCGAGGAGAAATGTCAGGTTACCGCCTTCACAGTTTCTGCTGCTGGGAGCCTTGACTAAATCGTAGAAACTGAGGCAGTTCACGGTGAGTAGGAATTGTGTTGCAGTAGGATGGTCGTTGCAACCAGAAAATTGCCTTATGATTCCAAACAACTTCTCAAGGCCGTCTTGGCTTAGCCGGGATGTCGGAAGGTACTTGAAGCCAAGCTTCTTGTGAAGGTACTCCATCAGATCAAGTGTTGCCTGAAGGGTCACTCTTAGCCCCTCAGCAGTGCTTGCTGTGAGAAATCCTGCAGGTTATGTTTCTGCGTGAGCCTCTCACCGGTTTAGATACCCTAACGCATCCTTGATGTTCTTTTCATGTTCAGAGTTTGGCTTTAGCGCTCCTGATGGAATGCGTGCTGTCATTGCTTTTATCAGCTTCCACATCAGCGGAACAAAGGCTTGAGTTGGTGCAGGGTCACCCCATTCTTTCTCTACTTCCTTCCTGTAGAAATACAGGCCACGAATTACCTGGAGACTGAATAGATGGAAGGCCAGGTTCACCTTCATCTTTTCAAAGTTGTTAGGACTCACATGAGCAAGAGTGATCTTCGGCATTACTTTAAGGGTAAGTGGGCACTTATCTTCATTGTGTGCTGCTTTGATGTGTTCAATATATACAGAACCTTCCGGTGTTTTGTATCTTGCTTTTAAAAGGCTGTTTCTAACACATTTTACCAAGTGCGGAAAGTCCGAAATGAAAAAGAGGTGCCTGCCAGGGTCGACGGGATGTGGTGCAGATGGCTTTATAGATGTCGAAGAGCCAGAAATCCCAAAAAGGCGCCACATTGAACGGTTCCATGAAGCTCCATCTGCTGTGATGTAATCCACCTTCAGTGCAGCCTTTTCGGCGAGAAGAATGGCTTCTATTAGGATCTTGGACAGAAGCTGAGCCTTCACGTTTCCCCTCGAAGCAAATACACCCAGTATCTGGTGCCAGGAACCAGCGAAAGGCTGAAACATGATCACGAGACCATGATCGCTGGGAATGTGTTTGTCACTTTCCAATGTGAACTTTCCCAAGTCGACTAGCCCTTCCAATTTTCCACCAGCACCCATATTCACACATTCTGAAAGTTTCATTTCGTCCACGATAAGGCCACCGTGGCACTTTAATTCGTCCATTGATTTGGTCTTGCTCGAAATCCCGGTGATAATAGCAGGGTTGAAACCAAACCCCCTTTTGTATTTTCGCATGTGGACTTTCAAACAGCTTCTGCTTGGGAGGATCAGTATACCTTCTCGTCGGACATGCTTGTACAGCCTCGGGCTCTTCATTCTCATAATTATGCAATCCAGCAACCAATCAGGATTGTACTGCATGCCTTTTGTCGATTTGCGGCGAGCAGCTTGAAAGCTTTGCATAACAGCAAGTCTCTGCTTTGGTGGGAGTGCTTTTAGCCAGTCTGTAAGGACGTCTTCCTCAAGCTCAGCGCTTTGTCGTTTCAGTTGTTCGATAGTATGAGTGTACAGTGACACTTTGGCCTTCAGCCGACGAGTAGCTTGTGCATTTGCTCTCCTATGCATGGAAATGCGTGCTGCAAGTGTTGCTCCAACGGGATTGCGCCGTTTTTTCGATCTTTGGTTTTGAAGAGCTTTGCGTAAATGCTTACACGGAACGCATAGTTTGCCTTCAGTGGAGGCACCTAGACATTTTTGGCTCGATATGGCCGTGTCTAAAAACACAAGCTCCTTATTGCCAAGAGCAAGTGGAAACTCGTGTACAGTGCCAGAACCTGGGCAAACGTTCATGGCATCGACTTTTCTGAGAAGCAAGGTGAGGTCATCACATGCAAGATCTTGCTGCTGAACTCCTTTGATGAAAACTTCGTGCGTCAAACAGTCCATTCCCTGTGAAAATACAACTAGCTTATCCTCCACAATGTGACACACACTGTAAGCTATTGCCTTGGCCGAAGCACTCAGTGTGTGCTTTTCCCCATGCAGCAGACGGTAGAGCCAAGTCATCAAATGCACAGCAAAATGTATCTTCGGTGTCGACACTATCAGGCGTGCGGTCGTCCAGCGCAACTTCGGTGTCAGCACTCACCGGCGTACGGCCGTCCAACGCAGTTTACACACCTTGCGGCGCGTTTCCTGCTTGCTGGTAGTTTCTTCGACAGGTAATGCGGAAGATTAGGAAACTGGGTAGGCACAGGTATCATAGGTATATTCTAGGTATTCTAGGTATTCTAGGTATAATCTAGGTATTCTAGGCACAGGTATCACAGGTATATTCTAGGTATCACATTTGACAACAAATTGAACTTTCTGGCTCATATAACTGCACTTAAAATGAAGGCAAATAAAGCGCTTAATATACTAAAAGTATTGTCCCATAAGCATTGGGGTTCTGATAGATTATGCCTACTGAAGGTGTATCGGTCTGTTGTACGCAGTATTTTAGATTATGGGTGTGTTGTTTACGGCTCGGCCAGAGAATCCTACATTCGGCGTCTGGACCCCGTACACAATCTCGGTCTCCGTTTGTCCAGTGGAGCTTATAGAACATCCCCGGTGCAGAGTTTGTACGTAGATTGCAATGAACCTCCGCTATGCCAGCGTCGCGTACTTTTAACCCTCTCTTATGTTTTAAGGATCAGGTCACAATCTCACCACATTTGCAACGACATCACCACGCAATGCCACTCACGCTTACACTATTCTAACAGGCCACACTTCATCAAACCATTGATTTTACGTTTTGAAGAGTATTGCCACACATACAGTATTTGTAATGACGCACTCAATGTCGCCATGAAACCGCCGAGACTGCCACCATGGTCTGATCTGACGCAGCTGTGTGATTTTTCACTGACTCATCTTAAGAAACAGAACACCGCACCAGAACACATAATTCAAGAAATCCGCACACTTCAAGACAAATACAAAGGATATACAGAAGTCTATACAGATGGTTCAAAAACAAAACATCATGTAGGCATTGGGATTGTGACAGAGGAAAGTGCTGTCAGTGTTAGAATACCTGAGTTCATGTCCATCTTCAGCGCTGAAATGTATGCCTTATGGGAAGCAGTACAAAAAATCATCACCGAGAAACACCGACAAGCAATCATATACACTGATTCATTAAGTTCATTAAAGGCGCTACATTTAAAATCCGAATGCGAACCTTTACTCGGTGATATCTTACACATGATTATCTCATGTAACCAGGATGTGACTATCCGTTTATGTTGGGTACCAAGCCACATAGGGATACCAGGCAACGAAAAGGCGGACGAATGTGCGTCTTTAGCTGCACAGAAATCGGTAAAACGAATAAGTTTTCCCCTTAAAGACAGTATGCGTAATGTTCGTTTAGCATTGGCATCAAAATGGCAGCAACAGTGGGACTCCTGCACGAGCAACAAACTCCATCTGGTGAAGCCCATAGTGGGCGAATGGAAGTCGTGCCGTCACCAAGAACGGTTCATTGAGGTTATACTATGCCGACTCCGCATTGGGCACACTCACCTCACCCACAATTTTTTGCTTAGAAGGGAACACTTGCCGGAATGTGAAAAATGTCAACAGCCATTAACAGTTATACATATTCTAATCACGTGCCCATACATTGAAACAGAAAGACGAAAACATTTCAGAGCACTATACGAACATCACATACCGATGCACCCGAATCAAATTTTAGGAGATGATTCACCTGTTCCATTGTCCAATGTTATCGATTTCCTCAAAGAAAGTGGATTCCTACATAAGCTTTAGAATTACAAATACATATACTGGTTATCACTAAGTACCTGGTGTTTGGCGCAGCTTAGCCTCAGTCGCTCTTGCGCCATTAAACCCAATTTAACTAACTAACTAACTAACTAGCTCCCGGGAGTAGCAGAGGCCTGCCTCGTTCGATGCGGACAATATCGCCGTTCACTGTATGCTCAAAGTGCCGTGAGATGTATCTTTTGTCGAAGTGCAGCTCACATACAGCGGAGTTTTCTTGCAGCAGCTTATCAGCAAGCGGGATCGCCCTCCGCCACTGCACGAAGAGAGCTTCGTCCTTGGGAACTCCAAACAGCGCATGCTTCTTTTTAGATGACTTGTAGCCTGTAATGCATCCCGAGTATGCATACAGAAGCGCTAGTGTCAGAATGCAACAGCACAAATAGAATCGAAGACAAGTGCGCAACTCACCACCGGTCACCATGGGCGTGGTCCACGAGCAAACAACATATAAACGACTGCGTGCGCCCCCTCGCGGCGGCTTCAATGCCCTCCGTAGGCGCTGTTTGCCGCTCATCACACTTCCCCCTTCTAGCCACTGTAACTGCGTCACCGGCGTGGCGGCCGAAGCCGAGCCGATCCCGTCGCGCACCTATCGCCATCTTACGCCGATTTCACTAACTGAGTACAGCTCACTATGGTGCAGCCTCCGAAACTCGCGCAGCTTCATTGAGCTGAGAACTCGCACGAAGACATTCCTTTTTTATTTTTCCGTTTTATGTACTTTGGTTTTGTTGTGGAACTGTAGTACGGGCACGTTGAGTCTTCGTTATTATAATTGTAATGCATAATTCGCGTCGTACTGCTCTAGTCATTAGAAAAAACTCATCAGCATCAACAGGAGTTTCTCCCAAAAGAACAACAAAAGTAAGCACGTATAAGACGCACCTCCGAAAATTTTGGAAAAAACCCGCGCCTTATACACCGGAAAATACGGTATTTGGTCACGAAAATAGGTCATTAGCTGATTATGGGTAACATTTTTGAAAAAAAGAAAGGTCGACCTACGTTCAAATAAATACAGTACATCGTTCATCCTTGTTTCTTGGGCTGTTTGCACTTACAATGTGCCAAAATCTCCCCCCTTCACACTATAATCTGCACCTGACAGGGAAGAGACATATTGTGAGGATTTCGTCGGACTCATGGGACTACACGTCAGCTGGGCGAGTTCATGGTATACACGATGAGAAATTTCACATGCACACGAATGCAGCGTTTTCAATGCCGGCGAGATATTCGCTTGCTGCCTCCTGCCATCATGAATACGCTAAGGAACACAAACGTTTTCAGGAAGTTGACTACCACTCACCATAATTTCTGCCTGGCAGCGTTTCATCTTCAGTTACCACCACACCTGTTTGCCTTTCTTGCCACCATGTTTTCGAGGCAAGTGTAGGCTCAGGCTTGGCTTGACTTATATGCTTGTCCCGTTTCACAGTCCTGGTCACAGCATTGCCAGAGACAAGAAAACTGTGCAGGTCATGACAAAGTTTGACTTCGTAAAACTAACTTTTCTTCCAAAACAAGTGCTCTGCACCGGACTGTGTGTACCAGGATTATATTGACAACTAATATGATAATACTCTCGGTTTTCATTTTTTTTTTCTCAGAAAGAAAAATGAAAACTGAGTATTCTAGCTGCAACTGGCCAATTGTTAGTTACCTGGACAAAGATCAGCAGTGAACTAAATGGTGTTTCTACATAACTGATGCATACTGTACGCTAGCTGTTGTCCTCAACACATCCTTACGGGAACAGTCTTGGGATTATCCTGCGATGAATGTACTGAGAACATCCTCAGGATGCCTCACAGCGCACGACAATGTATCTTTTGAGGATGTACTTAGGATGTTGAGTGTTGTCTGGTAGTATATGCTTTCCAGTTCGTGAGTGTTCCTCCAAGTGACAGATGCTTGACAGTGCCTCTGGTAGTTAACTCATCTGTAAGAAGTGAAAAGTTCTGTCTTCAGCAGATGGCACAGCTCTTCACGGATGTGATCACCAGTTATACTTAGCAGCGCACTTTGTTCTGCAGCAACAGGCCTTCTTTGTTATTGAGAGTCATGGAGTGATGCCTTCACGAGTGTCCTATTGCATTGAAGGGCAGATTGTGCTTAGCTACAAATGCCGCTAATGTGATGTCCACCGTTTCACTTCTGTTTACATTTTATTGTAGCCATTCAATGATGGCATTGAAGTTAGCATGTGTACTTTTCAGTCTTTACGACGTCTTGTGATTGTAGTCCCAGTAATTGATCTGCCCCCTTGGCAATCGGAATTGCAAGCTCTGTAGTGAAAAGCTGAATTCTCGAAAGAATAGCCTCCAGACAACTCGCATAAGCGGATGCCGGCGGATTGATAAACCGAGCGCGTTCCTTTTTTGCTTGCTGACAGCCATCCCTTGTACTTTGGATCATACTCCCATTTAACTAAACATACACTTTAAGCTTTTTTCTCCCCAGCTCACTCTGATGGTCGCCACCTGTTCCACAGTTTATGATGATTTCACAATGTGTCTTCTGATCACATAACCCTATTTTGAAACAAGAATAGTATGTGATGCCCCCACTGGGCGGCTCCCTGAACTCATCTCTACTTACAGCATTGTGGAAAAAAATGGTTGCCCTCTCCTGAGGTTCACTGAGGGATGGTGGAGGAGAGTGCTTTTATGCACTTGATTCGTGAGATGATTTCTCCCCTCTTTTTTTTTACTGAGATGTACTGAGGATAAACCACACGGGCATAACCACCACTGCTAAAATTTACCCCAATGCAATTTTTGCATTTAAGCTGCCTTCCAAAACATAAAGCTTCATTTCCAAAAGCTATAGCGCGGACAACTAGAGTGGGAAGTGCTGATAGGAAGGATAAGTGGGAAAATTGGTTCAACGAAAGTAAAGGCACCTGAGGCAGTTGTAAATGTATCAGTAAAGAGAAATGCATCTGTTCAGATTTGAAGAACACAAGCCCCTCGTCCGACACTTTCGCATTGAAAGCGGGTTATCAAATCTTTGCCCATTCGTGTTGAGGGTATTATAGCTTGGTCTGGAACATAGATACAGCTAGCCCTTGCGTCAACAGAACAAGCAAACAGCAGGAGAGCATATTTATTCATGAGTCAACTGTTAAGCCACTGAGACATTGACGTGATGATTTTGATCGATGCGCGACATCACAGGCAGCCGCACACTTTTAAAAGCTGTGCAGATGGGTTACTACGTAGAAGCACAATACCTTAGTCTTTGTGTCGGCTTCATGTGCAGCACATCCAACAATTTTGACCTTGCCCTTGACTAGTGACAGCACATGAAAAATGCTTTCTGTTGAAACATTTTCTTTCATAGATACAGCCATCCGCCATTGTCACAAAACCTTGTAAATGCAGGCTGTGAATCTGCCCTGCCTTCTGAAGCAGGAATAAGCAGCAGGGCGTGGCATATGTCACACCCAGACTTCTCCGCTTAGTTCTTGGTCACATACGCTGCTGTATGATAAAAGAACACGTGATTTGCTTTTTTTTGCACGAAACTGATGCTCGACGGAGAAAGCTCACTCCTAGCAGATGTCAAAGCTTGACATCTGGAAGGTGCGCCGTGCATTGCATGAAATTGCTGGCAGGGCAATGGTAGTGTTTCTAGTGGTTTGGGCCCAGAGCCGCTGGCATTTGATGTCGGTACTCGTCCTCTTTCCAGAAACCGGCCTTCTCTAGTGCGCACCAAATGCGCCAGTAAACTCCCTTGCGCTAGCTGCTGTTGTTGGGCACTGGCATGGAAGTTCATGGCAGTGGTAGCCAGCTTTCCTCCAACAGGCAATTCCCTGGAGTGTGCGTACCTGGCCGTGGCCTCTCTTTCCTCCTCTTCCTCCTGCTGCTCCATTGCCTCCCCTTGTACTGGGCCCTCCTCCGGTTCTTCTTCCTGATCCTGCTCTTGCGTTGGTTCCATTTGTGCTGCACGCTGCTGGTCTCTTTCTTCTTGGCCATGCTCTTCCGTTGGTTCCACTTGTGCTGAAGGCTTGTTCCTGTGACAGCGCCTTCTTTGACTCTTTCGGTGGCTGTGCTTTCCTCAGTCTGAGCTACGGGATTCGATGCTATGGCTTGGCTTGGGTCGTGCATCTTGCGGTTCTGACAGGCTCCTCAGTTATCACCGAGTCACACAGTGTTCCACGCTGTGGCTTGGCTTGACTAGCCGATCTCACGATTGCGATGGCAGGTCTTCGGTAAGAACTTGCAATCGATTGTTGGCGTCATTCCTCCATTGAGTCCCGCTGGAAGGTCTTTCCAGCAGCAGTATCCCGCTCTGCCTGAAGTAGAGCCTCCACTTCCTGATGGCATTAAGCTCTTTCAGATGTGCCGTCAAGGTTCCTAGGGGTCTTTGGGTTTTGGCAGTCCTCGCAACCGCCAGCAGCAGTTCTTGATGTCGAACCATGAGTGCAGCTACATTGCTGGCTGCTTGCTCTAATCCTTCGAGTAGCTCCTTAAAGAGGCTCATTGTGAGCTGGTTCTGCCTGCTTGCGGTACAACCTGAAGGGAACGGTTGTGCAGCCTGGAGGCAGATCTCATGGCCCAGTGCCAGTTCAATGGTTTGCACGCAGTTTGAAGGCAGAAACAGCTGGCAGCATGGCACCTTGAACATGGGTGGCGACCAGTCTTCTGGGCGAACACCAGCTTCACCGACGAACACAGTCCGCTGGGATTGCTTTACTCCAGCGACAGGACCTCCACATCCAGTGAGGACCTTTAGCCAACAGCCATCTTGTCTTCTCAGAAAGATGTTACCAGAGGAGTCGGAAAACCATAAATTGGTGCTGTCTGTGAAACCTGTGTACTCCAGTTTGTGCTTCCATGTCGCAGGCACATGCGATGCAGGAAGCGCCTCCACATTCTGGCCCGCAGGGGACACAGAATACAGGAGGACATCCTAAGGATATTCGCCCGGGCCCTTCTCAGCGAGGCTATAAATGAAGGCCAGCAGCCCTCCAGATGAATACAATAACACTGTGTGTTCAACTCTGGCTGAGCTTAGTACTTGCAAAAGCTGGTTCGATGTGACCACAGCCACCCAGCCTTCTCCAACAGCGACGCCGTCAATGTGGTCATCCCCGTTGGCACGCCTTGCCCAACGTCCACATGGCCTGCTGGTGCATCAGGCATGCACTGTGGAACGGGTCGCCAGGACTGCTGCACCGTCCCCTAGAGCGATGCAACGAGTTCGCCGCTGTCGTTGTCTGTGCAGGCATTGTCCGAAAATGGCTGCTCCTTCGAGGTTGGAGAGAGCTATCAACGAACTGGGCTGGTTGCAAAGCAAAAGGCGCCGTTTCCATCCTTTGATGAACACTCGGGGGGGATGGCTTGAAGGACCAGGCCAACTTCTTGGGTGCACATTTTGAACATGTATCCAGTTCTCCTACATTTATAAGGCATTAAACAGCAATAGAAAAACAAAGATTAGGACGAAAAAGCACTGGAAACAACCCATACAACTTACCCTTCTCGCTAGCTGAGCTGCACGCATCGCTCACCAGTTGCAACCAATCTGCCCCAGGTTCTGACCGCATATTGTATGAAATGTTGAAGAACCTGCCCTCTGAAACAAAGAAAATCTGTCTCTGTATGTACAACTCTATATGGACATCAGGCAAGGTCCCCACTGCTTGGAAAGAGGGCATCCTGAAGCAGGGGAAGGCTCCATCATTTGTATCGAGTTACCGGCCCATATTCCTAACAAGCTGCATATGCAAAGCATTCGAGAAGACAATAAACTACCGTCTAATCAATGTTCTAGAATCTGATAAGCTGATGGACCCATACCAGTGCGGTTTTCGAGAAGGTGGCTCCACCACAGACAACCTAGAGGCGCAGATTCGCGAAGCTTTTATACACAAACAATTCTTTCTGTCTATATTCCTTGACATGGAAAAGCCTACGACACCACCTGGCAGTTTGGTATAGTAAGAGACCTCTCACACTTTGGTGTACGCGGCAATATGATAGATGTAATAAAAGGTTATCTGTCCATTCGGACAGTTTCATGTTCGCGTTGGCAATGTTTCATCCCAATCATTTGTTCAAGAAACTGGAGTGCCACAGAGAGGGGTCCTTAGTTGTACTCTTTTTATTATGAAAATGAATTCATTGCACTTGTGCACCCTGCGAAACATGTTCTATTCCATCTATGTTGATGATATACAAATTGGATTTAAATCGTGGAACCTCGCAATATGTGAACGGAAGATTCAGCTTGGTCTGAACTGAGTGTGTAGATGGGCAGACGAAAATGGCTTTAGCCTAAACACGCAAAAAGTACAAGGGTCAGCGTATAAGGGTACAAGTGGAACATAAATTCCTTCGTGTAATAATACTAGACAAGAAACTAACATTCGTTCTACACATTAAATATCTAAGTGAAAGTGCTTAAAAACAATGCATGTCCTAAAGTTGTTGTCACACACCACATGGAGAAGTGATACAAAATGTATCTTGAATTTGTACAATAGCACTGTGCGCTCACGCTTGGACTACGGGGCCATGCGACGCCCATCGCGTTAAAGATGTTGAATCCTGTACACCATTTAGACATTCGCTTGTCTACGGGTGCTTATAGGACAAGCCCTGTTGAAGGTCTGTATGCTGAATCAAATGAATGGTCCCTTAATTTTCAGAGATCGTACCTATCGTTCGCTTACTTCCTAAATGTTAAGGCAAACAATAAACACCGTGCCTGCTCTACTATACATGATTTGTCTAGCCTTGAAATGTATTTGAACCGCCCTGCATTAAGACAGCCCTACTCACTATGGGTAAGAGGTCCTGCTAACAAAATGGGTGTCACTCTTGAAACACACTTTAATGCCTCCTGCTAGACCGCTCCCGCAGTGACAGCTCATACACTGTGACCTATCTTTTATAGAAGTTACTAAGCATGCCCCTCTTGTGCATATCTATATGTATTTCCACGAGCTTCAACACATATATTCTTGTCCTGCATTCTTTACGGATGCTTAAAAATCCCAGGCTGGTGTGTCATATGCAGCAGTGGGTCCATCCTTTACAGATGCTGGCATCTTGCACACCAACGCAAGCATCTTCACAGCAGGGGCTTACGTGATATTGGTGGTAGTTAAACATATTGTCCAGTAAAATATAACCAAGGCAGTCATTTACACTGACCCCCAGAGCGTTGTAAAGGCCCTGAACACACATAAAATGCAGATAAACCCTGTAATGAAGTCCCTTTACACAACATTCTGCACTGCATACACATCAGAACAGCAAGCCGTGGTGTGCTGGGTTCCAGGACACCGCGAAATTGCAGGTAATGAGTGAGCCGATCGTTTAGCCACATCCGCACACACAAATGCTGCTGCTTCATCTGTGGCTGTCCCTGTAGATGATTTAAAAGCTTTAATAAAAAAAAAAGATATGAGGGCCTACTGGCAAGATGTGTGGGATAAACAAGTACGCAATTAATTACATGTCATGAAGCCACGTCTTGGCAAATGGCCACCAATATCAAGGACACGCCACACACAAGTAACACTTTGCAGGTTAGTGATGGGGCATACACACAGTACATCAATACCTGTTGTCTGGCAGCGATCCACCAACCTGTAAAAAATGTAGTGAGCCGCTTATGGCACTGCATATCCTTTTAGAGTGCAAAGAATTACAACCCAAGGGGAAGACGTTCTTTCCATTGCCACTACAGCAGCATCTTCCGCTGCACCCTGCTATGTTATTAGGCAGTGAGCCTATGCTTAAACATGAAACCTTGTTCGCGTTTCTAAACAGTATACGTAGCTTCAATGTAATATACCCAGGTCGGACGTCCCCCCCCCACTGGGTATATAGTACATTGACGCTACGTCTTGTCAAGGGAGGACGTTGTTGCAGGAGTGATTTTAACGAAAGCACATGCCTCCTGGCTTTTGAGCACAATGACCTTGAGTACGATTTGTGCTCTTTTAGACTTGATAATTTAGCATCATGACCACTTCTCATGCATTGAAGAAGCATAGATCATTCCACACGTGACTGCCATAATTTTATTTGAAATATGTTTTACCCTCCTATACCGTGATTTGTTTTTAGGCCCCTTTACAGCCACATACCATTGTATCATACAGATACACAGATAGAAGCAAACATACCATTCATTGCCTTGGTGCTCTTTAACCACATTTGGCCCTTGCACCAGAAAATGCCAAATATCACCATCATCATCTGCCAAAGGAGTCTACGCTACAACAGATACAATATGCCTTAGTTTTTCTGTCTGTCCCTGGCGTTCCAACTAAAAGCCATTCTCACACAGCTCATTCATTTTTTGAACAAAGGCACCTTGAAAAATTGCCATATTAAGGTTTTCTTTCCAGAACCATAATGCCACAAGGACGAGTTTAGTGATCCTTTGCTGCAGAGGCAGTGCATTCACAATTAGCTGAATAGGCCAAATTGATGTTCCACTTGAATTAAAGAGTGGGGACCCAACTGAATTCAGTGAAAAATTGATTCATGGTGCAGCTGCAAAATCATGGTACATTTCTCATCCCAGATATCCAATAATGTCTTGTTCGGAGGAAGGGGTTTTCATATATGAAGAAGATCGCAGTCTTTCAGGAGTCTTTCAAGCTGCGACTCAATGTCAAGGAAGCATCTGACAGAAAAGACACAAAAGTTCTCTGATTGCACTCCAAGCGTTCGAAACAGGAGTTTGGTTTGAACACTTCCACTGTGTTCAAGACATTTGGGACAAAAAAAGAAAAAGTCATGCCTGTTCTATTATGAAGTTTCTCTAGCTGATACCATGAGTGAGGCAATATGGCTTTTTCAAAAATTCTGTTAATGATGTCGCTTAACTGGACGTCCTGTGAGCGACAAATGGCTGTTCGCAGCATGCTTCAATGCCATAAGGAGAATGTCTCCTTTTGACAGTACCGCTTCCTCAGTGATAATACTTGTAAAAAGGTCATTGAAGCATGCCTCACAATACAGACCAGGTTCCGTCAATGAATACAATGTCGACTGCTAAAAAAAATTGATGATGTAGCCATTATAGGAGTCAATTATGGTAAACTTTAATACATGTCCAGCGCATATAAAAAAACTTAATCACTGATTAGCATAAAATGTCAGGCCTGCTACACTGATAGCCTCTCACCACTGACTGATACGTTATTCTCTAAGATAAATGAGCCAGTAGTTTGAAACATACCACTTAAGCAAAGGATCACTTCTAGCAGTTCCTGTTTAGCATAGTATAGTTTACAGTTTGTAAATGAGCCTTGGATTGCTGGTAGTGTCAGCTGTAATACGCACCTTAAATGTAACCATCTTAAGCTATGAAACATATCACATTGCCACCCAATATGAGAGAGCCTCCGTGGAAGCCTAGCGGTGGGGAGACTTCCTGCAAAAGAGAGTGAGAGACAAAGAGAAACATTTAGTGTCACAGCAGCCAACCCCACCTAGTTTCGTCAGCTGCTAGCTCTACATAAACCAGACAGCGCTAAGACCAACCATCCCAGTGAGTGTTTGGAGCCAAGCAACACTCTGTGAAATGTTGCTGGTAGACCTGGCGCTCTTTGGCCACGAATGGCCCTTGCGCCACAAAAAACCAGATATCATCAAATGTTGCTGGTAATTTCTAGAGACCATCGCTCCAAGGGAGAAGTCACGCTATGAAAGAACCAACAGTTAACGTGCCACCAGAAAAGTTTTGACTGCTAGGGCACATTAACATGCCCCTGTTGAAATGTGTATTTGCATGCTTGCAAATCGAACTTGTGGTTAATTTGTGGCCTTGCACCCTGAGCAGAGCTTCTGCTATTATCTCTGGCACAGACACCACAGTAGCCTCTCATAAAGTATGTGCTCGTTTGAACTCATTATAGAGCAACCACAGTGCCTATGCACTTGCGTACACCTGTTCAGAAGGATGCGAATGCTCTAGCTCTGAAATGTAAACATTTGCGAAGTGCAGTGTATAATCACCTCTTTATCCTCACGAAACAGTGATGAATCATCTGATTTGGAATAACTTGCAACGCTGTCTACAAGTGGGGCTTCTTGTGAAAAACGAAAGTTGTAATTTTGCATTGGTATTAAAAATATATGTGCAAGCTATAGCATGCGGGGCAAACTAACTTCATCTCACGTGGCTGTTGGCTTTGTGCGGGAAAGTGCTGTGACAGATCAGCAGTGTTGTTGCTTTGCTCTTGTGCTTCTGTGGTTGCAGCACTTGTCGTCAAGGCACTGCTAGCTGCCGAACTTAATGGGTGCACACTTGCATGTTTCTTGCGATAAAAGCACTGCTAGCTGCCGTACTTAATCGGCGCACACTTGAATGTTTCTTGCGATAAAAATCGTGTGCCGACATTACTACACAGTCTGTTGACATAAAACAATTATTCTCGTAGCACTCCACTGTCAGTTTAATTTACTGTTTCATTATTGGACTCGGGCCAACCTCTGTCACTTTCGAAGCGTTTAGACCTGGGACAATTCGCTTCGCTTTCCCCTGATGAGAAAGCAGCTTGTTGTGCTGGCTTCTCCTGTCTTGGTGACTATCTCCATCATCACAGGAGCATGCTTGTGCTAGTGTCCTAGAAGGAAAAGCACTTCATCTTTAGTAGCAATTTCGCACGGCCACGGAGACATTTGATCGAGTGCGGAACTTGATTTGACAGGTGGTATTGCTATCAAAAATACAAAATACGGCACAACGATGTGTCGTTGAGCTTTGCGCAGCATGATGCTGCGGAGCGGAGCTGATGTGATCAGCTCTGTTTGTGAAAACCCTGGTAGAAAGTGCCCATTTGTGTTTAAAATCATCAGAACTCGCGCTCTGCACTCTAGCTCCTGCAGTGCTCCTTGGCAGCAGGAACTGCGATTTGGGATTTAGGTGAGCCTTTTAGGGGCCTGTCTTCTTTCGACCGGGGGTCATTCCAGTGCTGAGGATCAGCAAGTTGACATGTCTTATTCCACTTCACACGGCACGAATGAAGGAATGTGCTTCCCGGCCATGTTGGCTGAAAAACGGCAGCAAAATGCGTACACACGCTGCAGCGACTGCTAAGCCAGTCAACAAGTGCAAATTCAAACAGTGTAACATTGATCATTCACAATAATATAAAAATAAAACATTGTTTTTAAATTTTTGCATTATAGCAGAGTACCAGATGTTTATGAACAGTATGAGATGTGAAATTGAAGGTGTGGTAAGCGTCGGTGTGGCTGTTTACAGTTCTCGTGCCAACTCCGGCCATTGACCCGCGTGTGTGAGCTGTAGTGCACGTGTGTGCTGTTTTGTTCAAAATCTCATCACGATTACGCACGTGGGAGTCTGCTATGAGGACGAGAAGTATATAGCAACCGTACCGGTAGACGATGTGAAAAGTTTTGCCCCGTGGCATGTCAGCTTGGGAGCACTGAAAAGAAACATTACGTTTCTGCTGCGCTAATGCGCAAAGTGGTCAGAATTTGCAGCAAGTGGTGGATGTTTAGATGCACATACTTCATGTAAAAGGAAGCCGTCTGTGCTACGAAGGCGAAATGGAGTTGTATGGAAGTTCTTGTTTGGAAACATCAAAGTCAAAGTAATAAACACCTGGTGAAGCATGTCTTATTTCTAGGTCCAGCTTTCACGGTGTTTTCGAGTAACATGGACGGAAAACTTGACAGAAGGGATGAGAGGGGGCCTCCACACTCTCCCCGTGACGTCACCCCACCAAGCCCCTCCACTCTGCTGCGCAAGCAGTGGAGTGGAGGGGCTTGGTGGGGTGACGTCACGGGGAGATTACACAATCTTAGGCTCATTATTTCTGCCGAACATTGCATTACAGGAGTGACTCTACAGGTTCATTTCAATGTCTGAAGTTTTCTCTGCTTAGCCAGTTTAGCGCGCACCTGCTTTCTTGTGATGCCGTCATTTCTGTTAGGTGCATAGTTTTTCAACAATGTGTTGATGGCAGGCTTCACTATATTTTCCCGGACTAGGTTAGGACAGTGGCCACTTGCACAAACATCAATGTCTTCACTATCAGCCATCAGGAACTTCATGATGCTTAGAAGTAGCAACCTCTGGTTACTTTCAGCATGAAATAAATGCTTGCACTCCTTCGCAGTTAGCTGCCCCAAAACAATCCTTGTGCACAATACTGCATGCATTCAAACAATTATTGCAGATGCACTTCAGCAAATGGACTGTGTCTATTATATGAAACAACGGCTGCTCATATGCCCGCAGGGGCGTCTGCTTCTGCAGGCGTTTGGTGTGTAGCGACACCACGGACCCAAGCTAACGGGGGGGTTTCGACCCCCTCCCACCCCCGCAGGGGCGTCTGCTTGTGCAGGCGTTTGGTGTGTGGCGACACCACGGACCCGAGCCAACGGGGGGGTTTCGACCCCCTCCCACGTGTCGCCGTGCGTGGCTCAGCCGTGTCCGGGGAAAAGGGGATCCTGGGGGTTGAGCCGACGCCGGGTGAGTGGACCTTTAAGGCCCCCCGGAAGAGGCAACACACCCCTTTGGCCCCGGCTTCCTGTAGACGGCACCCCCGGACTGACCCACCCGGGGGAAATCGGCAGTCGCCTTTTCCTCTCTCTCTCCTCTCACATCTTCGCCTTTTTCTCTTACTTTACATCTGTCCTGTCCTCTACTCTCTTCGATTTATTTCCACTTTTCCTGGCGGCAAGGGTTAACCGTGTGTGGATAGCCTACCTAGGTTACTTCATATTAGGTTATAGTGGCGGCGTACGGCTGGCGTTGTGCAGGACTGTTTACCAGCCCTGCCGCGTCCCCGTGTTGGACTCCGTGGTGGGTGGTCGGCGCCGTTGCCGAATATATATATGTATTGATGGCAAGGTCTCTTTCCGCACTTTCCGATCGCCCCCATAAAAGGGGGCGCACCGATGACATTTTCAAATTCACTGGACGACAACCAGCTACCTTTCCTCTTTATCACGTTATTCATTGTGAAACTCCGAACAAGACTGTCAGACAGCTATCCCCCTTTCTGGTGGCCAAGTGCCTCACTGAGGCCATAGGAGAAGGGTATAAAGCAAACCGATTAGCAAGTGGCGACCTCCTCCTCGAAATCAAGGAAAAAAATCAATATGACAACCTTAAGAACCTAGTGAGATTTGGGGACTTCCCCATAACTGTAAGCCCTCACCGCTCACTGAACTCCGTCCGAGGTGTTGTCTCTGACGATGACCTCAAAGACCTCACAGATGCAGAACTCTTGGAAGGATGGAAAGAACGAAATGTAACACAGGTTCAGCGTATAAAACTAAGACGAGACAACCAAGAAATTGCTACAAAACACTTAATAGTCACCTTCGCATCAAGCGTACTCCCGGAAACTCTCGAAACAGGCTACATTAAACTTCGGGTCAGACCATACATCCCAAATCCTCGGCGCTGCTTCAAATGCCAAAGATTCGGACATGGCTCCCAAAGTTGCCGCGGCAAGCTGACATGTGCAAAGTGTGGTGCCAATGACCATGCAGCAGACGACTGCACAGGCACAGTCCATTGCGTAAACTGTCAAGGCGATCATCCGGCCTACTCTAGGTCATGTGATACATGGAAACGAGAAAAAGAGGTCATAAGTATAAAGGTTAAAGAAAATATCACTTACAAAGAAGTTATCTTACGCCGGAGTGGTGCGACAGGGGGCAGCGCCACAACGGTTTTCGGCGTCGACCTGTGCTACTGGAACAGATAGCGCAGGACGGCCACCAGCCCCCCAGGTGAGCGTAGCCATAGCTGCCTCACCCTCACAAAAGAGTCCGGCCACACCTGTGGCCACTGCTTGCGCTGGCAAGAGCCAGCGCAGCTGTGATGCGAAGGCGGCCCCATCGACCTCTGGGTTGGTGGGCGCCAAGGTCTCGCCCTCAAAAGCGAGACTCCCAAAGAAAACACGCTCGCAAGAGCACGTGTCCAATGTCTCGCAAGAGCCAATGGACACTACCAGTAGTCAAATGGCGCAGGCAGCGCCGAAGGAGCGGCGAGACTTGCCCGACCGCTCCAGGAAAGAAAAGATCCCAATTACAGGGCCTGAAAAGGCTCTCTAAATATATTCTTACTTCAAACACACAGCCCAACTTTCACTTATAATATGGATGCAGTAATACAATGGAACGTCCGTGGTCTACTTCGAAACTTGGATGACATCCAAGAACTTCTTCGGAAATTTAATCCGAAGGTGCTATGCGTGCAAGAAACGCACCTAAGTTCAAAAAACACCAACTTCCTCCGACAGTACATAACTTACCGTAAAGATCGCCAGGACGTTGTCACCCCTTCTGGTGGAGTAGCCATCATCGTCGACAAAGGCATAGCATGCCAGCACTTGCAGCTCCGAACAGCCTTAGAAGCTGTGGCTGTCCGGGCTGTCCTGTTTAATAAGCTCATAACCATCTGCTCTATCTACATACCTCCAAGTTATCAACTCCACAAACAGGAATTACAGTTATTGCTAGAACAACTACCCGAACCTTTCCTTCTCCTTGGTGATTTTAATGCGCACAATATCTTATGGGGCGACCGTCGCTGTGATGCACGAGGTCGTTTGATCGAGAAACTTCTTATCTCCTCTGGGACATGTCTGTTAAATGCAAAGGAACCGACATTTTATAGTTTCACCAGCAAGACGTACTCATCCATAGACCTTAGCATTGTTTCACCGAACCTTTTACAGGATCTCCAGTGGGAAGTCATTAAAAACCCTTATGGAAGTGACCACTTCCCTTTAATACTGAGAACAACACCAAGCGGGAATGGACTGCAGCCACAGGCACCTCGCTGGAATGTTGATAGAGCAGACTGGGAGAAGTTTCAAACTCTTACTAGCGGAATCTCATGGGCTGACATGTCTTGCTTGGGAATCGATGGTGCTGTTCAATACTTTACAACTTTCATAATCGATGCAGCATCTAAAAGTATATCCGAGGTTACAGGTGTGCCGTGTAGACGCCGCGTTCCATGGTGGAATGAGGAATGTCGCAACGCTCGTAAAAATCAAAACAAAGCATGGGCATTGCTACGTGACTCCCCCACTGCGGAGAACCTAACAAATTTCAAGAAGGTAAAGTCTGAGGGCAGGAGAACCCGCCGACACGCCAGAAGGGAAAGTTGGCAAAAGTTCATAACAGGCATAAACTCCTATACAGATGAGTCTAGAGTATGGAACAGGGTTAACAAGGTGAGAGGCCGACAAACATATTCTATACCTCTCGTAAACACAGAGGGAGACAGCTTGGAGGCCCAAGCAAACTCCCTCGGTGCACACTTTGAACTTGTTTCTAGTTCCTCACACTACTCTGCCACATTTAAAAGACACAAAGTAAGAGTAGAAGGTCAAAAGTTACAACGAAATTGCGCAAAATATGAGGCATACAACCAGCCATTTGGTTTAGCTGAGTTGCAGGCATCACTTAAGAGTTGTAAAAAATCTGCTCCAGGTCCTGACCGCGTAATGTACGAGATGCTTCAACACCTCCCTGCCGATACACAAAAAACTCTCCTGTCCCTCTATAACGCAGTATGGTCTGCTGGTAAGATTCCGTCTACTTGGAAGGAGGCGATTATAGTTCCTATTTTAAAGCAGGGCAAAGACCCCTCTATGGTTTCCAGCTACAGGCCTATAGCACTGACAAGCTGCCTCTGCAAAGTGTTCGAAAAAATGCTAAACCGCAGACTACTGCATTTCTTAGAAGCCAACAAATTGCTCGACCCATACCAGTGTGGGTTTCGAGAGGGTCGATCTACCACTGACCACCTCGTACGCATTGAGGCACAAATTCGCGATGCTTTTGTCCATAAACAATTCTTCTTGTCAGTATTTCTCGATATGGAAAAAGCCTATGACACCACGTGGAGGTTTGGCATACTGAAAGACCTCTCACACTTTGGCATAGGTGGCAATATGTTTAATGTCATAGAAAGCTACTTGTCCAGTCGAACATTCCGCGTTCGAGTGGGCAATGTTCTATCGCGCTCTTTTGTGCAGGAAACTGGCGTGCCGCAGGGTGGGGTGCTTAGCTGTACTCTGTTTATTATAAAAATGAATTCACTGCGTCTGTACATCCCGCATAACATATTCTATTCAACTTATGTTGATGACGTCCAAATAGCGTTCAAGTCGTGCAGCCTAGCGATATGTGAGCGCCAGGTCCAACTTGGCCTGAACAGGGTGTCGAAATGGGCAGACGAAAATGGGTTCAACCTGAACCCACAAAAAAGCACTTGTGTCCTTTTCTGCAGAAAAAGAGGCCTCCATCCAGAACCTGACATTCATCTGAAGGGTGAGCGCCTACCTGTAAATACTGAACATAAATTTCTGGGCATAATTTTTGACTCGAAGCTCACGTTTGTACCGCAGATAAAACATCTTAGGCACAAGTGCATGAAGACAATGAATATTTTAAAGGTATTGTCGCGCACAGCTTGGGGCAGCGACAAGAAGTGTCTGCTCAACTTGTACAAAAGCCTCATACGTACACGTCTGGACCATGGAGCTATAGTCTATCAATCTGCCACGCCGAGTGCCTTGAATATGCTGGACCCTGTCCATCATCTAGGTATCCGTCTTTCCACAGGCGCCTTTAGGACAAGCCCTGTGGAAAGCCTCTATGTAGAAGCCAATGAGTGGTCGCTTCACTTACAAAGATCGTACTCCTCTTTTGTATATTTTCTCAAGGTTAGCACAGATCATGAACATCCTGCCTACTCTACTATGAATGACTTGTCCAGTTCGCTCATATTTCAGAACCGTCCTGCTGTGAGAGAGCCCTATTCATTGCGTGTAAGAGGCCTGGCTGAGGAAATGGGCGTTCCACTCCTCGAATATCGTCTCATGGCCCCTGCTAAGCAGCTCCCACCATGGGAGTGGAGGATTATACACTCTGATGTATCCTTCGTTGAAGTTACAAAACATGCCCCTGCCGCGCATATCCAGATGCACTTCCTGGAACTTAAGCATAAGTACCCTCGTCCAGAATTCTACACGGACGCATCCAAATCGAATTCTGGTGTCTCCTATGCAGCAATTGGTCCAGGCCTTTCTGATACGGGTGCTCTGCATCCTGAAACAAGCATATTTACAGCGGAAGCCTATGCAATACTGTCAGCAATTAAGTACATCAAGGAACAAAAAATACAAAAATCAGTTATATACACAGACTCCCTAAGCGTTATAAGAGCATTAAAAACTGTCCCGAAGCGCACAAACCCAGTACTTGCGTCACTGTACTCGCTCTTATGTGCCATTTATGCGTCTGAGCAGGATGTCGTGTTGTGCTGGATACCAGGGCACCGAAACATTCGAGGAAACGAGTTGGCTGACCGGTTGGCTGCAGCCGCCCACATAAATGCTTTTGAGTCATCCATGGCAGTCCCTATTCTCGACATAAAACCTCATCTTCGCAAAATGATCAGGATGCACTGGCAACGTTTGTGGGACATACAAACAAATAATAAACTGCATGTGATAAGGCCATGCTTAGGGATCTGGTCGACAACAACGAAATCAAGACGAAAAGAAGTCCTATTCTGTAGACTCAGAATAGGACACACATACGCTACCCACAATTACCTCCTGGCCGGAAGCGAACCTCCAACCTGTAAAATGTGTGGAGAAGCATTGACAGTGGTTCACATTCTAATAGAATGCCAAGAATTAGAACATCTGAGAAAGAGGTACTTTAGCAGACGTTACCTAGAGAACATTCCTTTTCACCCTGCCATGTTTTTAGGTAACGAACCTATCTTTAAACAAGAGGCAGTTTTAACATTTTTAGACGAGTCTAAGGCGCTATAGGTCGTACACACCTGGAACTCCTAGCACACCCTCGTTAAGAGGATGTTGCTACGGCTGTACTTGCGTGTATGCACTCGCCTCGAGTCCCTTGTTCGCAAGGGGACTCTGAGGCTGTAGTGTTTTTAATTATCTATGACGTAACTACGCGATTTTAAAACACATTTTAGACACATTGCACACGCTCGATTGGCATCTCCACCATAATTTTATTACCTGCATTCATTTTAGGCACGTTTGGTGCGCAGGATTTTAGGCCCCTTTACAGCCACTTCACATCAAGGCATTCTCATTGATCACGTCATTGCTTACACATTCTCATTGCTCTTGGCGCTCTTTGGCCGTGATCGGCCCTTGCGCCAATAAACGCCAGACATCAATCAATCAATCAGCACCGTTCCGTCCTTCTTTAAAACTGGCACAATGGGCGTCGCCCATTCCGAATGAGGGACTGGAGAAATTATGCCAGCGGAGACTAATCTGTCAAGCTCCTTTGACACTTTATCGCGGAGTGCAAAAGGAATTTTTCTGGCCTTGAAGAACTTGGGGCTTGATCCGGTCTTGATGTGCAGTCGGGCTGGCGGACCTTTGATGAGACCAGTGTCCCCCGTGAAAAGGTCAGCGTTTTGCTGGAGCAGCTTTGGAACGGCCTCCTGGGCTTGGCTTGAATTTGAAGGCTGCGAATACACGCTGAGAACTTGGATGCGTTCATCTGTCAATTTTTTCAGCAGATCCCGACCGCAAAGACTGGGGCCCTCGCAGCCTAAAACCGTCAAACTGCACTGCACTGTTGTACCTTCGTAGGAAACCGGCATCGTTAATGTGCCAAGAAGCGGAAGTTTTCCCAGATAACATGAAAGCTGTAGTTCTGACTTCTGTAGGTGCGGCCATTGATTACAGTACGTCTCGTAGATGCTTTTAGGAATGACGCAAACAGGAGAACCCGTATCGATGTCCATCGTTACTTCAGTGCCATTCCACGCGAATACCTTTCTGATAGGAGGTACGAGTGAGCGCTTAGTGGTCAAAGACCAAATTTGCGAGGCGCTGTTATCACTGTCTTCATTGTCCGTCGCCTGTGCTGTCACTGCTAGCATTCTGGTTGTTTTTTCGTTCACCGCGCACATTCTGGCTAAGTGCCCTTGCCGTGTACACTTGAAGCATCTGCGCTTGATTAGTCGACAAGCGTTGGTTCTGTGACCATGCTTCCCACAACATTTGCATTGTTGTACGCCCGGCGACTTCGCGCACGACTCGTATTGATCCCTCAACTTGAACAAACTCGCTTGCTCTTTATCCGAAGCAATACCTTGAGAATCGCGTTCGGCGCTTTCTGCGGCAAGGGCAAGAGCCTCCGCTTCTTGAAGATTCCCCGCAGGGGCGTCTGCTTCTGCAGGCGTTTGGTGTGTGGCGACACCACGGACCCGAGCCAACGGGGGGTTTCGACCCCCTCCCACGTGTCGCCGTGCGTGGCTTAGCCGTGTCCGGGGAAAAGGGGATCCTGGGGGTTGAGCCGACGCCGGGTGATTGGACCTTTAAGGCCCCCCGGAAGAGGCAACACACCCCTTTGGCCCCGTCTTCACGTAGACGGCACCCCCGGGCTGACCCACCCTGGGGGAAATCGGCAGTCACCTTTTCCTATCTTCCACTCGCATCTTCGCCTTTCTCTGTCTTTTAATCTTTCCTGTCTCCTCGTCTCTTCGATTCTCTTCTTTTTTTCCTGGTGGCAAGGGTTAACCATGCGTGCGCAGTCTCCCTTGGCTAGGCATGTATGGTTATAGTAGTTGTGTATGGCTAGTGGTTAAAATACACTCCCAGGTTGGGCTCCGAGGTGGGCGGCCAGCATGACTACCGAACACCACACTTTATTTTATGGAGAAAACTTCCACTTTTTCAAAAACTGATCGAGTCCGAAAGCGGGTTCGCACCGAAGTAACTAAGGAATTCACCACCAAGCCTAATAACTTCACAAAGTTTTTTGTTGTAACATCGAAAAGTGAAACACAAGTCCAGGATATTTCACCATTCCCAATCGCCAAAGCCATTAAACAGTGTATTGATGGTGACTACAACGCCAGGAAAATGAGCTCCGGTGACCTCTTGATTGAGGTTCATAACGAGATGCAAAGCAATAACATAAGGAAATTAAACAAAATAGGCGACCATGAAGTACGTGTAACACCACACAGATCACTGAACTATGCTAAAGGCGTCATCTCTGACAATGAGCTCATTAAATGCACAGACGAAGAGATAACTGAGGCCTTGGCCGATCAAGGAGTGCTCTCGGCTCGCAACATTATTATCAGAAGAGATGGAAAGGAGATCAGAACAAAACATGTAGTGCTGACGTTCGACAATACAACACTTCCATATTCAGTGCATGCCGCCTACCTGCACCTCAGAGTCAGGCCCTATGTGCCGAACCCTCGAAGATGTTTCCGGTGTCAAAGGTACGGACATGGGTCAACGGCGTGTCGAGGCAAACCGACTTGCGTTAAGTGTGGTCTTTCTGAACACAATGATGAGGAGTGCACAAACGATCTGCACTGTGTCAACTGTGAGGGCTCACACGCTGCGTACTCCCGAGCATGCCCTGTATGGAAAAAAGAAAAAGAAATTAACACGCTGAAGACAAACGAGAATATATCGTACATCGAAGCACGAAAACGAGTGGAGTTTGCCCAAAAGGGCACATATAGCCAAGCGGTACAGAGAGGGCGTGTGCCGCAGGTATCCGTCGGCACTCAGGTCCAGCTACAGGACCTAGTCTCGGCACTCCAGCCCTCACAAAGGGAGTTGGGAGGTACACAACGTGCACCTTCCACTCGAGGCCAAAAAGCCTCTACCAGCGCTGGTATCAGCCAGCGCAGCGCAGAGGCTGTACAAACCTCACTAACGGTGCTGAAGGGAAGGCTTCCCACAAAAAAGCCAACCCCCCCGCTCACCACATCCAGCGAGGAACACTCTAGCGGTGCTGACTCGATGGAAGTGTGCGCAGCGGACACGGAGGAGACTGGAGAGTTTGCTGCTAGTGGCAAGCCTCCAAAATCACCGGTTACCGCTCCGAACCCCGTTGGCAGGGGCAAAGGGGCTCGACATCCGGTTGTTGCCCCAGGAAAGGGCACATGACTGATTTGAAATCCCATTTTCCTGTCACCAATACTTCTATTTCTAGCCACACAAGCTGAATGAGCAGCCTTTCTTTATCTACTCTTGTTTTCTCTCATGACATTTGTTGTACACTGGAACTGTAGAGGTCTCATACACAACTTGGGTGACATTAAAGACATTATACACAACTTCTCACCTGTAGCAGTTTGCCTACAGGAAACAAATCTAGGTCCAAAAACAAACAATTTCTTAAGAGGTTTTACGATTGTCCGAAAGGACCGCGAGCACGCCAGCCGACTGTCGGGAGGAGTAGCCATAGTGGTACAAGGTGCCACCCCTACCCGTGATATCAAATTAAATACGCGTTTGGAAGCTGTAGCTGTTACTGTTTTGTCCCACAAAGGCATCTCCATTTGTTCTGTCTATATTTCACCCCACGAACACGTAACCCTCCAAGACCTTGAGGATTTAACAGCACAGCTGCCAGAACCATTTCTTTTAGTTGGTGATTTTAACGCTCACTGCACCCTATGGGGTAGCGAGAAAACTGACCAGAGGGGGCAAGTCATTGAAGATTTTATCCTGTCAACCAATATATGTCTTTTAAACTCGGGTTCACCCACATATTTTTCACCAAGCACGCGCAAGTTCACCTGTATAGATTTAGCTTTTTGCTCACCATCTGTTTTTAGTGATTTTACGTGGGATGTCCTTGACACCTCATATGGAAGTGACCATCTACCTGCCGTAGTCAAACTGTCATCCACACTTCCTACTTTAAATAGCAAACCACGCCGCTGGAAATTACAACATGCCGACTGGCCTCTTTTTACACAGAATGCAAAACTTGAGCGCATGCTTACTCCAGAAATGAGCGTAGACGAAATGAATGAAAAAGTCACAGAAGTCCTTATAGCAGCGGCAGAGAAATCAATACCTCAATCGTCTTGCATCGTGCGGAAAAAGCTAAACCCCTGGTGGACTCCAGAATGCACGCAGGCAAAGAAACACCAAAATAAGGCATGGGCTGTCCTGAGAAGGTACCCCACGTACACTAATCTCATAAACTTCAAAAAGGCTAAAGCAAGAGCAAGGTACATCCGACGGCAGGCGGAAAAATCCTCATGGAAAGACTATGTGTCCTCAATCAATAGTTCAGTCACATCCAAGAAGCTATGGGATTGCCTTAGGAAGTTCAAGGGAGACTATTCATCATATGCTTTACCCCTACTCACACCTTCAGGCATACAAACAACGCTACAGGAACAAGCTGATATACTAGGTGAACACTTTTATAATATTTCCAGCTCGGCAAACTACTCTGATGCATTTATCAAGTACAAACAGTCTGCAGAGAAGCAAAGATTTCCTATAGCAAGTTCGTCAAATGAACCCTACAATGCTCCCTTAACACTCCAAGAATTAAACAGAGTACTTTCAGCTGGGAAAAAAACCGCAGTTGGCCAAGACCGCATTCATTATTCAATGCTGGCTCACCTCTCACCTGGATCAGTAAAAGCTCTGTTATTCTTCTTTAACAAAATTTGGGATACAGGCACAATACCAAAATCATGGAAAAACGCTATCATAGTACCTTTCTTGAAAGCCGGAAAACCACGCACATCTGCCACTAGCTACCGGCCCATTGCCCTGACGAGCTGCTTAGCGAAATCCTATGAAAGTGTCATCAATGCGAGATTAACCTTTACGCTAGAAACCCAAAACCTACTGGACATTCACCAGTGTGGTTATAAAAGGAACTACTCTACAATTGACAACCTTGTCCGGCTAGAACATGAAATAAGGAACGCTTTCATACATAAACAACACTGCCTTACAGTTTTCTTTGACCTCGAAAAAGCATATGACACAGCATGGAGATTTGGCATACCTAGGGATCTCGCGGATCTAGGGATCCGTGGGAAAATGCTCAAAGGTATCGCTGATTTTCTGTCTAACCGAACCTTCGAAGTCCGTCTAGGAACAGCACTTTCACGTGTATTCACCCAAGAAAACGGCGTACCACAGGGATGCATACTGAGTACAACGCTATTTGTGGTGAAAATGAACTCGGTAAACAAAGCAATTCCAGCTTCTATAATGCACTCACTATACGACCCCGTCCTGAAAATGCACCAGTGCCTCCTACCAGTTAAACAGGAACACACGTTTCTTGGCGTCACCTTTGACAAGAAGCTTAATTTTCTAGCACACATAAACAGTTTGAAAATTAAGGCAAACAAAGCGCTAAACATACTAAAAGTCTTGTCACGGAAACGCTGGGGCTCCGATCGCAAATGCATCCTACACATATACCGATCTCTAGTACGCAGCAAAATAGAGTACGGATGCGTAGTCTATGGGTCTGCAAGACAGTCATACCTGAGGCGGCTCGACGCAGTACACAATCTAGGGATACGCTTGGCAATTGGCGCCTACCGAACTTCTCCTGTCCCAAGTCTGTATGCGGAATCAAACGAGCCATCCCTGGAACAAAGAAGAATACAGGTCATGGTCACTTACGTCCTTCGAGTTCGATCAACACCAGGACACATATGCCATGATATTGTCACGCACTGTAGCACACGTACACAATATGCGAATAAACCACATGCTGTTAAACCTCTTATACTTAGGTATGAGGAAAAGTGCCGTGATTATAACATCCCGAAAGAGGCACTACACGTTGCAGACAAGCCATCCAGAATAGCCCCTTGGTGCGATTTTACGCAGTTCCTAGACCTCTCACTGACACACGTTAAGAAGCAGGACACCCCACACGAACATATAATACAAGAGTTTCGTTTAGTACAACAAACATACAATACTTACGTAGAATTTTACACGGACGGTTCCAAGACACATAATTACGTGGGAAGCAGTGTCGTATCAGGAACATGGGAAAGGACTGTCAGACTCCCACAACTTGTCTCTGTGTTTTCAGCTGAATGTTATGCTCTATGGATGGCATTGCGCAAGTTTTAAGTGCAAAACACAAAAAAGCAGTTATCTACACTGACTCCCTAAGTGCTCTCAGAGCTTTCAATTTAAGATCTGAGCAAAAAGCTTTCATTGGTGAAATTCTAGGAGCACTGTCACGCATCGACCAAAATCAGTCAATACGCTTTTGCTGGGTCCCTAGTCATACTGGGATCCTGGGTAATGAAAAGGCGGATCAGTGCGCCGCAAATGCAAGACACCAAACTACATCAAAAATAAAGGTACCCCTGAGAGATGGGCTTCAAGCCATCCACAAAACACTGAGACACAACTGGCAATGTCAATGGAATACGCACGAAAACAACAAACTACACCTCATCAAGCCGGTACTAGGGGAGTGGAAAAGCTGCTACCACCAGGAACGTTTCATTGAGGTAGTACTAGCCAGACTTAGAATCGGGCATACGCACCTCACGCACAATTATTTGCTAAAAAACGAGCCACAACCAAAATGCAATGAATGTCAGGAACCGCTTACAGTGCTACATTTCCTCATTACATGTCCACACGTTGAAAGAGCAAGACAGAAACACCTTAAGGATGCGTACGCATTGTACCTACCTCTGCACCCCACACTCATTCTCGGAGACAACCCGTTGGTGTCTATTACGGATGTAGTGAATTTCTTACACGAACTAGGCATTCTCAACAAAATCTAAGTACTGCAACTACTTACCGTTCCAACTGTCAACATTCATTTCACATTCACATCTCCCGTATCAATTTCATAGTTTTACTCAATATACATATTTTATGCACATTTAGTGCGCAAGCTTTTAGGCCCCTATACAGCCCCCGACACCAACCCATTGATCACACCATCCTGTACACACTACGTCTACCTTCATGCTCCGCGGCCATAGCCAGCACTTGCGACGCTGGAGACCACGTACTTCTTTCTAACCCTGCGTCTGGCGCAGCATAGCCTTAGTCGCTTTTGCGCCACAAAACCCAACTTAACTAACTAACTTTTAGAGTGCAAAGAATTACAACCCGAGGGGAAGACGTTCTTTCCATTGCCACTACAGCAGCATCTTCCGCTGCACCCTGCTATGTTTTTAGGCAGTGAGCCTATGTTTAAACATGAAACCTTGTTCGCGTTTCTAAGCAGTATACGTAGCTTCAATGTAATATACCCAGGTCGGACGTCCCCCCCCCCCCTCGGGTATATATTACATTGAAGCTACGTCTTGTCAAGGGAGGACGTTTGTGCAGGAGTGATTTTAACGAAAGCACATGCCTCCTGGCTTTTGAGCACATTGACCTTGAGTACGATTTGTGCTCTTTTAGACTCGATAATTTAGCATCATGACCACTTCTCATGCATTGAAGAAGCATAAATCATTCCACACGTGACTGCCATAATTTTATTTGAAATATGTTTTACCCTCCTATACCGTGATTTGTTTTTAGGCCCCTTTACAGCCACATACCATTGTATCATAAAGATACACAGATAGAAGCAAACATACCATTCATTGCCTTGGTGCTCTTTAACCACATTTGGCCCTTGCACCAGAAAATGCCAAATATCACCATCATCATCTGCCAAAGGAGTCTACGCTACAACAGATACAATATGCCTTAGTTTTTCTGTCTGTCCCTGGCGTTCCAACTAAAAGCCATTCTCACACAGCTCATTCATTTTTTGAACAAAGGCACCTTGAAAAATTACCATATTAAGGTTTTCTTTCCAGAACCATAATGCCACAAGGACGAGTTTAGTGATCCTTTGCTGCAGAGGCAGCGCATTCACAATTAGCTGAATAGGCCAAATTGATGTTCCACTTGAATTAAAGAGTGGGGACCCAACTGAATTCAGTGAAAAATTGATTCATGGTGCAGCTGCAAAATCATGGTACATTTCTCATCCCAGATATCCAATAATGTGTTGTTCGGAGGAAGGGGTTTTCATATATGAAGAAGATCGCAGTCTTTCAGGAGTCTTTCAAGCTGCGACTCAATGTCAAGGAAGCATCTGACAGAAAAGACAGAAAAGACACAAAAGTTCTCTGATTGCACTCCAAGCGTTCGAAACAGGAGTTTGGTTTGAACACTTCCACTGTGTTCAAGACATTTGGGACAAAAACAGAAAAAGTCATGCCTGTTCTATTATGAAGTTTCTCTAGGTGATACCATGAGTGAGGCAATATGGCTTTTTCAAAAATTCTGTTAATGATGTCACTTAACTGTGGACGTCCTGTGAGCGACAAATGGCTGTTCACAGCATGCTTCAATGCCATAAGGAGAATGTCTCCTTTTGACAGTACCGCTTCCTCAGTGATAATACTTGTAAAAAGGTCATTGAAGCATGCCTCACAATACAGACCAGGTTCCGGCAATGAATACAATGTCGACTGCTAAAAAAAATTGATGATGTAGCCATTATAGGAGTCAATTATGGTAAACTTTAATACATGTCCAGCGCATATAAAAAACTTAATCACTGATTAGCATAAAATGTCAGGCCTGCTACACTGATAGCCTCTCACCACTGACTGATACGTTATTCTCTAAGATAAATGAGCCAGTAGTTTGAAACATACCACTTAAGCAAAGGATCACTTCTAGCAGTTCCTGTTTAGCATAGTATAGTTTACAGTTTGTAAATGAGCCTTGGATTGCTGGTAGTGTCAGCTGTAATACGCACCTTAAATGTAACCATCTTAAGCTATGAAACATACCACATTGCCACCCAATATGAGAGAGCCTCCGTGGAAGCCTAGCTGTGGGGAAACTTCCTGCAAAAGAGAGTGAGAGACAAAGAGAAACATTTAGTGTCACAGCAGCCAACCCCACCTAGTTTCGTCAGCTGCTAGCTCTACATAAACCAGACAGCGCTAAGACCAACCATCCCAGTGAGTGTTTGGAGCCAAGCAACACTCTGTGAAATGTTGCTGGTAGACCTGGCGCTCTTTGGCCACGAATGGCCCTTGCGCCACAAAAAACCAGATATCATCAAATGTTGCTGGTAATTTCTAGAGACCATCGCTCCAAGGGAGAAGTCACGCTATGAAAGAACTGACAGTTAACGTGCCACCAGAAAAGATTTGACTGCTAGGGAACATTAACCTGCCCCCATAAGGTGCTGGTGGAATGTGTATTTGCGTGCTTGCAAATCCAACTTGTGGTTAATTTGTGGCCTTGCGCCCTGAGCAGAGCTTCTGCCATTATCTCTGGCACAGACACCACAGTAGCCTCTCACAAAGTATGTGCTCGTTTGAACTCATTATAGAGCAACCACAGTGCCTATGCACTTGCTTACACCTGTTCAGGATGCAAATGCTCTAGCTCTGAAATGTAAACATTTGCGAAGTACAGTGTGTAATCACCTCTTTATCCTCACGAAACAGTGACGAATCATCTGATTTGGAATAACTTGCAACGCTGTCTACAAGTGGGGCTTCTTGAGAAAAACGAAAGTTGTAATTTTGCATTGGTATTAAAAATATATGTGCAAGCTATAGCATGCGGGGCAAACTAACTTCATCTCACGTGGCCGTTGGCTTTGTGCGGGAAAGTGCTGTGACAGATCAGCAGTGTTGTTGCTTTGCTCTTGTGCTTCTGTGGTTGCAGCACTTGTCGTCAAGGCACTGCTAGCTGCCGAACTTAATGGGCACACACTTGCATGTTTCTTGCGATAAAAGCACTGCTAGCTGCTGAACTTAATCGGCGCACACCTGAATGTTTCTTGGGATAAAAATCGTGGGCCGACATTACTACACAGTCTGTTGACATAAAACAATTATTCTCGTAGTACTCCACTGTCAGTTTAATTTACTGTTTCATTATTGGACTCGGGCCAACCTCTGTCACTTTCCATGCGTTTAGACCTGGGACAATTCGCTTCGCTTTCCCCTGATGAGAAAGCAGCTTGTCGTACTGGTTTCTCCTGTCTTTGTGACTATCTCCATCATCACAGGAGCATGCTTGTGCTAGTGTCCTAGAAGGAAAAGCACTTCATCTTTAGTAGCAATTTCGCACGGCCACGGAGACATTCGATCGAGTGCGGAACTTGATTTGACAGGTGGTATTGCTATCAAAAACACAAACAGCAGTACAACGATGTGTCGTTGAGCTTTGTGCAGCGTGATGCTGTGGAGCGGAGCTGATGTGATCAGCTCTGTTTGAATCAAGTGAAAACCCTGGTAGAAAGTGCCCATTTGTGTTTAAAATCACCAGAACTCGCGCTCTGCACTCTAGCTCCTGCAGTGCTCCTTGGCAGCAGGAACTGCAATTTGGGATTTAGGTGAGCCTTTTAGGGGCCTTTCTTCTTTCGACCAGGGGTCATTCCAGTGCTGACGATCAGCAAGTTGACATGTCTTATTCCAATTCACACGGCACGAATGAAGGAAAGTGCTTCCCGGCCATGTTGGCTGAAAAACGGCAGCAAAATGCGTACACACGCTGCAGTGACTGCTAAGCCAGTCAACAAGTGAAAATTCAAACAGTGTAACATTGATCATTCACAATAATATCAAAATAAAACATTGTTTTGAAATAATTTTTGCATTATAGCAGAGTACCAGATGTTTATAACAGTATGAGATGTGAAATTGAAGGTGTGGTAAGCCTCGGTGCGGCTGTTTACAGTTCTCGTGCCAACTCCGGCCATTGACCCGCGTGTGTGAGCTGTAGTGCACGTGTGTGCTGTTTTGTTCAAAATCTCATCACGAGTACGCACGTGGGAGTCCGCTATGAGGACGAGAAGTATATAGCAACCGTACCGGTAGACGATGTGAAAAGTTTTGCCCCGTGGCATGTCAGCTTGGGAGCACTGAAAAGAAACATTACATTTGTGCTGCGCTAATGCGCAAGGTGGTCAGAATTTGCAGCAAGTGGTGGATGTTCAGATGCACATACTTCATGTAAAAGGAAGCCGTCTGTGCTACGAAGGCGAAATGGAGTTGTATGGAAGTTCTTGCTTGGAAACATCAAAGTCAAAGCAATAAACACCTGATGAAGCATGTCTTATTTCTAGGTCCAGCTCTCACGGTGTTTTCGGGTAACATGGACGAAAAACTTGACAGAAGGGAGAAGAGGGGACCTCCACACTCTCCCCGTGACGTCACCCCACCAAGCCCCTCCACTCTGCTGCGCAAGCAGTGGAGTGGAGGGACTTGGTGGGTGACGTCACGGGGAGAGTACACAATCTTAGGCTCTATTATTCTGCCGACATTGCATTACAGGAGTGACTCTAAGGTTCATTTCAATGTCTGAAGTTTGACAGTTCTCCTGCTTAGCATTTCTGTGCCGAACATTGCATTACAGGAGTGACTCTACAGGTTCATTTCAATGTCTGAAGTTTTCTCTGCTTAGCCAGTTTAGCGTGCACCTGCTTTCTTGTGATGCCATCATTTCTGTTAGCTGCATAGTTTTTCAACAATGTGTTGATGGCAGGCTTCACTGTATTTTCCCGGACTAGGTTAGGACAGTGGCCACTTGCACAAACATCAATGTCTTCACTATCGGCCATCAGGAACTTCATGATGCTTAGCAGTAGCAACCTCTGGTTACTTTCAGCATGAAATAAGTGCTTGCACTCCTTCGCAGTTAGCTGCCCCAAAACAATCCTTGTGCACAATACTGCATGATCAAACAATTATTGCGGATGCACTTCAGCAAATGGACTGTGTCTATTATATGAAACAACGGCTGCTCATATGCTGGATGAGGGTGCACAATCTTAGGCTCATTATTTCTGCCGAACATTGACATTACTTTCCTGTCAGTAGAATTGTTATTGGTAATGACGGCAACTACGTGAAGACCAGCATCTTCCAAGTTCACTATCACTCTTCGCATAACACAATGGAGTTCTTCTGCACTTAACCTTGACACAGGGAGTATGTGAGCAACATCTTTGTATGACGAAAGCAATGACTGAACCATAACTAGACAAGCTGTTTTGGCTGGCTCAGCGCAATTAGCAGTGACCCCTGTAAAGCTACTTTATACTAAAAAAACTGCTGGAGGTGTACTTCATCCATCATGAACACAATATTCCTTTCATGAATATTAAGCAAGCAGCTCGTCTTTTCATGAACCTCAAGAAACCTTCTTCAGTTCACTCTTCTGATGGACTTACATCTTCAGCAGCGCAAACTGACTTAATTGTTGTTTGATGTGGCAATAGCACTTTGCAGCTACTTCGGAGAAAGTTATACATGCATGGGGTGAAATTGTGTGCAAAAGTGAAGAGATGAGTACGTTGCCTTTCTTTCTCATTAGCTTAACCTGCTCATTCAGAAACAGTACTGTACCTGCCCTTTCATGCTCTATCAACTCATCATCACAAATATCAAGAAGAGCTACAACGAACTTGAGCACTGCACTCACTTTGTCCATTTCTGGATGGCTTTGTTTTCTGCAGTAGTCCTGCACACTGTCCAGAAGAACATTCTCCAAGACACGGAAATCCAGAGCCTGTCCAGGTATATAAATCTCTTCTTTCGATGCCAGCACTTGTTTCCGAAAGACACACAATCAGCTGACACTATCAGTGATTCTAGGAGCTCTAGTGCTTGCGTTGTAGGCTCTAGGTGAGCAAATATGAAGGTGTTACCACAGCAAACATTTGTCCACAAGCCATTCCGGTCATGGTCCTGCGCACATTTTTTTTCCTATTCGTAACTACTGCAAACGCGCATGTTCAAGATTATAAGCTAAGAAAGGATAGATGGATTGCAGCTCACCTTTGCTGAGGTCCTACGCCAGTAGCCGTGCACCTCCGTTCCCCGGCGTGTTTGCACACATGCGTCGCGTTTGCGTACTTCAGCTTCTTTTGCAGACATTCAAGTCCGACACTTAGCCGCGAATTGACGACGTCCACTGTCTTTGTCGCTTTTGCTACGAAAAGGGTATTGTTTTGGAGCTGGAATTCTCTAAAGGCGCGATCGTAATCGCTAAAGCAACTAAATCGTGCCCCAACTTCGAATCGTATGCCGTTAACCACGCTACAGCCATTCGAACATCAAAGCGAGGCGCCTGTGCACGGTCGCTCGATGAAAACATGAAAATGCACGTGGCCTGAGTAGCGGAGGAAGCGAGGGCTTTCCGTTTTCTGAAGTTGCCGCGTGGCGTGTCGTGGCGCGTCAGTCGCGTCGCACGTGGCGTCACGTCCGTCGTCTGCACCACGTGGTCTGCACTACCTGAGGGGCCTGAGGCCCTGAGGTGTGCAGCAGTCCCTCTTCTGCCTTTCTCACCCGCGCACCCTCTCGCGCACCCCGTGCGCAGGGGAGGGTTCTCTCCAATGTTCAGGTTACAGCGGTGCACTGGTCACTGGTGGCGCACTCCGCTGAGCCTCTCGTGGGCCTCTCACTCAAGGACTGCGCGGGCGCGCACACTCGGCCGTCCTGCAACTTCCGACCGCCCCTGTCTGAATCACTGCTGTCGTTGTCCGAACCTTCAGAGTCGATCTCGTCCCGGCTTCATAGCTTTAGCTTGTCCACTGGTGCGACGCTGCTGTACGCTCTCCTCCCGCGTCCCGCACTAAGCATCATCCTGATGCGATATCGGTCGTTCGGTAGTTTTTCCGTAATGACGTACGGATCTTTCTATCACCTCCTTGAGTTTCCTTGACTCTCCACACGGTGTCGGCTCTCGCTCGACCAATACGACATCGCCCAGATCGTAGGTCGGCGCCTGAGAACGCTTCTTGTTGGATCGCTCCTGCTGTTTCCGTTGGTCTTCGCGAATGCTCTCTGCCGTGGATGTTCGCCTGGCCTCTATATCGCGGTCAAATATTCTTCGGCAAGGGCATCGTCTACATAGTCGCCGTTGACGCCTCGTGGCTTGTAGTTGAACAGCAGTCCGAATGGCGTGGTCTTCGTAGCTTGGTGAAGCGTGTTGTTTATTCCCCACTGCACCTGATGTAAAGTCATGTCCCAGTCCCTGCCGTCCGTGTTCGTCAGGCTCGCGATTGCAGGGGTGATCACGCGATTGCACCGGTTGACTTGGCCGTTGGCTCGTGGTGTCGCAGTGGCGTTTTTCACGTGCTTGATCCTGAAGGCCTCACTATGGTGGCTAGAAAAGGGAGGTGAGAACATCACCAGCTGCGGAGTGTAGCAACAGATCATGGCGGCAGCGGCGGCGCTGCTGTAGCTTTTTAGATCGGTCGGTGGCGGCGGGCGTCCTTAACGGCCAAACAGGCCAGGCGCTGCGCGAGAAGGTATGCGCACTTTGCAGACCTTGCGACCGCCAGGGAATAACTGGAATGCAGCAGTGCCTTGCACTAGCAGTGGGGTGTTTTATACGAAAATTTAAGCACGGTATGTATGCCGAGACCGAGGCAACGAACTACCTGTAATGGCATGCAAACATACGCGCTAGCATCCAAAAGGCGGTGTGCTCCACCATAAGACCGTGCGTATGAGTTCGAATACCATTAGAAACGTCGGTGTAGAACGATTATATGCTCACAATCGCAACGTTCGGTACCGCCCTTAATATTTCAATGCGTAACTTTTAACGATTGTATTATTTTGTAGTTTTCGCAGCTGTTCACTTTTTCGATGAGTTTCGTGTCTGGTGAATTTTCTACACACCGAGTGACGTACATTCAATCAAGGGGATTTTAATAAAAATTGTATACAAGCACAACGTTCGGGGAATTAACAGCCTGCATCTTTATTTTTGTACATCGCCAATCTCATACAGCAAGCAGCTCTAAATTACAATCACATGAAAGCGCAACTCCACGCATATTCACGTTACGCGACGAAGCTTCAAATAGTGTATTCGCTGCTGTCGCTTGCCCTCCCGTGCCTTGCTTTCCGCCTTTACAATGAAGTGCAGCCTTGCAATTGTATAAAAGTTGACGAGTCTGTTAGTAATATCTCTGGAATGTTGTTCGCAGCCAAGATGAGTTGGCCGGTTTCTTGTCAACGCAGAAATGTAGTCCATTATGCTATTTGCTTTCAGCTTGCTGAAGCTAAAGCAGCGCGCGAATGGGTTTTCCATGTTTTCGATAAAAGCCTGCAGTTCATAAGATGGGGGAGAGCAGCCCACCCCGGTCTACTTCTCTGATTACGCAGGCATCTGCGGGCATATCAGAATCGCGTGGTCGGATGAGGGCTTTTGCACATTCAGGACATTTGGTTTGGCTCAGCATCCTTCGGGCGACATATCCAGCAACGTAATGAATAACTCGGGAGTCACTCTTTGCAGAAACCATTGCACAGTGATCTGTTGGGATGCCGGACGATTCAAGGATTTCATGTACTTCGTTGACACCCTATGTCCATGAGCTCGTCAAGCTTCGTCTGGAACTCCCTCTGGGATTTGCGGCTGCCATGTATGAGGCTCTTCAGCACCGACGGTGATACATTTCCGTTAGCAGGTGCCTTCGCCAAACCATGGGCAAACTACAGAACGACAGACAATTTGCCGAAAGCAGAAACTGCGTTGGCGTCTGGTGGTCGTTGCTTCCCGACATTTGCCTCAAGATTCCGAACACATTCTCCAGAGGATCCTGGCTTAGTCTTGACGTCAACAGGTAGTTGCAACCAAGCTCCTTTGTGAGATATTCGAAGATGGACATGGTGCTTGTCAGAGTAACGCGAGGCCCTTCTGCAGTACCCTGGCTGAAGAAGCCCAGCTTTCCGACTTTTCCTTCCCACGCACCTAGATATGCAATAAAATCCCCCACTTCAGCCAGGACCGGTGAGTTGGGGCGCATGACACCGCGGCTGCAGCTGGAAGTCATGGCTGCAATCAGCCTAGCCATTCTTCTGATAAATGACACTGTTGCATCGCTAGAGCCAACGCCCCATATTCTCTCGCCTTATATGCATACAAGCCCCTGACCATCTCATCACTGAAAAAAGTGAAGGCATAGTTCACTTTCATTTTTTTCAAGTCCATTCGGATCGATGACGACTCTTGTGACGCGAGGCATTGCTTTAAGCCGCACAATGTCCCTGCTGTCACACTTCCATGCCTCTTTCACAACATCTATCCTGACCCTTCCTTCGGGCACCTGGAGACCTGTCGACACAATGCTGTTGCGGGCGCACTTAAAGGGACACTGAACCACTTTTTAAGAAAAACGAGATTATGGTGTCATGATACGTAATTTCGTGCGGCGAACTCGAAAATCAAGTCGGAAATTTGCATAAACCAACGCAAATAACTTTATTTTGCCGAAAACAAGCAGCAGGCGCCGCGGCCGCCATCGCGAGTCTCGCCGCCGCTGTGATTGGTCGAAGCTCAATGACATCATCGTCAGGAAGGTGAGGACAGCAGACTGCGCTCGCCGGCAGGCAATGCCGTGTCGTTGGCCGTGTTTATCTGTTGAAATCGGGTACGTAGTTGCTGTTAGTATGGCGAACTGTGAAAGTCGGAACGAGTTCTCTGTACATCCGTACATGTTCGAGCCGGTCGCCACTGTAAAGTGGATATCCGTGGATATCAAATTTGATAAGAAACAGCAGCATCGGCACTCGCTTTTAGCCGCGTATTGGCACGGTCCGCGCTAGGCGCGGGCATCGTGCAGAAACATCAGCTGTTCGTGGATTTCACAGCTCAGAGTGCAGCGTTGTTAATGCAGTCAGTATCGTACTTCGCAGCGGGCAAGGCGCACGCGATGAGTCAGTTAAAAAAAAAAAAAAACCCAGACGAGTGCCGCTCTCGCCGCAGTGGTGACGTGCTCTGAACTGCGCTGAAAAATTGCGCAAGGATAGTTTGGCTCATATATGGCAGTTCTGTTTTTTATAATACCGTCGCTTTTTCTAAATTCTGCCCAGTACTACAGTGATGGAAGCATGCGACTGTCGTGTAGAGTAGCTGATTTCGATGCTGCGTGCTGATATCTGTGTACACGTGTTTTCGCCATAGGTGCTCATGCGCGCACTGCGTGCAAAGGGGGAAGAAGAGGACTGCTGCTGCTGCCTCGAAATTCGGCAGATTCGCGACCGCCAGAAACATCCGAGGTGCATCACAACAACAAAAAATTTAAGAAATTTAAAATTCACGAAGTCGTGGTGGCGGCGAGGGCCCCTTCAGGTGCGGAAACACAGAAGGAACCGCGTCGCTGTTCAGTCGCACACTCTTGATCGTCAATCCCAGCGACTGCATGAGAGCCGGGTTTCGTACGTAGTCGCTGTCACGAAAGTGCTTGGAGCACAGCACGCTTGATCTCGTAGGTTTGAAGTCTTTTAACTGCAGCGGTCCGTTTTCCAGCCATCTTCTGATCCCGAGGAAACTTGTGAAAAGCGACCTCATCGCGACTGTAAGTGCTGTGGCAGCCATATGCCGCGCAGTAACTCGGCATCGCGAGTCCACTTCAACCTTGCACAAACACAAGTAGTGAATGTCGGATGGCGAAAATCTTCCATCAGAAGAGAACGGTGCAATGGCAAGAAATCCCTACGAACTGGCAGAACTGATGCTTCGCTAGGCAGCAGATCACAGCAGAAACAAGCTGAGCTGACTGAGCGACGCAGGCGGCCCGGCGGCTCGATCCTGACGATGACGTCACCTCCCCACGTGTCTATCTCTCCCAAGCTCCGCCCCTGCGCGCGCGCGCGCCGAGGGGGGCGTTCCCTAGGTCATAGTTTGCTCGCTTATAGCGCCGTTGTTTAATCGAACATCGCGAAAAAAAACCTCCGTAGGCATGTTGTGAGAGGTCGCGGATACCGAATTCGCAATAAATTCGCGAATTCAAAACCTGTTCAGTGTCCCTTTAAGAGCACATGTTTGTGTGCTTTATCTAGAGAAGTGTATTTGCCCAAGTCAACGAAACCTTCGATGAGTCCACTGCTTGTCACTTTGAGGCTCTCCGAGAGCTTCAGCTCGTCAATTAAGAGACCTCCGTGCCTGTGAAACTCGTCTATACTTTTGGTTTTTTTTTTCTTCGATGGCAGCAAGAACATTATCATTGAACCCAAAGTTGCTCTTATAATTTCTCACAGCCAACGGGGGGGTTTCGACCCCCTCCCACGTGTCGCCGTGCGTGGCTTAGCCGTGTCCGGGGAAAAGGGGATCTTGGGGGTTGAGCCGACGCCGGGTGTTTGGACCTTTAAGGCCCCCCGGAAGAGGCAACACACCCCTTTGGCCCCTGCTTCACGTAGACGGCACCCCCGGATTGACCCGCCCGGGGGAAATCGGCAGTCGCCTTTTCCTGTCTCTCTCTCCACATCTTCGTCTTTTTCTCATACTTTACACCTATCCTGTCTCCTACTCGCTTCCATTTACTTCCATTCTTCCTGGCGGCTAGGGTTAACCCTGTGCAAATAACCAGCCTTGGTTACGCGCATTCGGTTATAGCAGCGATGTACAGCTGGCGCGTGCATGTGGCTCACAACTTGTACCGTCCCCTTGTAGGGCTCCATGGTGGGTGGCTGCCACCGCTGCCGAACGTAAATCCTGCCATGTATGCATCTTCTTTCCCGTCCCTCCCTGATTGTACCGCATCCAAGCGAGTACGCACCGAAGAAACATCGAAACTTTTCTTTCAAAAACAAACCTTTCCTCGCTACCGCGTTGTGCACAGTATGAAGCCTGAAAAACCTGTCCGAGCAATCTCCCCATTCCTCGTTGCAAAGTCCCTCACCGAAGCAATAGGTCCTGGTTATACAGCTAGCAAAATGCCCAGTGGCGACCTCCTCCTTGAGATCCGCGACATGATCCAATTTCAGAAACTCCCTAAACTTACAGGCTTTTCCCCCGCAGGGGCGTCTGCGTGAGCAGACGTTTGGTGTGTGGCGACACCACGGACCCGAGCCAACGGGGGGGTTTCGACCCCCTCCCACGTGTCGCCGTGCGTGGCTTAGCCGTGTCCGGGGAAAAGGGGATCCTGGGGGTTGAGCCGACGCCGGGTGATTGGACCTCTAAGGCCCCCCGGAAGAGGCAACACACCCCTTTGGCCCCGGCTTCCTGTAGACGGCACCCCCGGATTGACCCGCCCGGGGGAAATCGGCAGTCGCCTTTTCCTGTTTCTTCTCCACGTACCTTCGTCTTTTTCTCCCACTTTTCATCTTTCCTGTCCTCTACTCCCTTCTATTTACTTCCTTCTTTCCTGGCGGCTAGGGTTAACCGTGTGTGGATAGCCTACCTAGGTTACTTCATATTAGGTTATAGTGGCGGCGTACGGCTGGCGTTGTGCAGGCCTGTTTACCAGCCCTGCTGCGTCCCCATGTTGGGCTCCGTGGTGGGTGGTCGGCGCCGCTGCCGAACATATATATATATTCATGGCAAGGTCTCTTTCCGCACTTTCTGATCGCCCCCATAAAAGGGGGCGCACCGATGACATTTTCAAATTCACTGGACAACAACCAGCTAACTTTCCTTTGTATCATGTCATTCATTGTGAAACTCCGAACAAGACTGTCAGACAGCTATCTCCCTTTCTGGTGGCCAAGTGCCTCACTGAGGCCATAGGAGAAGGGTACAAGGCCAACAGACTAGCAAGTGGCGACCTCCTCCTCGAAATCAAAGAAAAAAATCAACATGACAACCTTAAGAATCTAGTCAGATTTGGGGACTTCCCCATAACCGTAAGCCCTCACCGCTCACTGAACTCCGTCCGAGGTGTTGTCTCTGACGATGACCTTAAAGGTCTCACAGATGCAGAGCTCTTGGAAGGATGGAAAGAACAAAATGTAACACAGGTTCAGCGCATAAAACTAAGACGAGACAACCAAGAAATTGCTACAAAACACTTAATAGTCACCTTCGCATCAAGCGTACTCCCGGAAACTCTCGAAACAGGCTACATTAAACTTCGGGTCAGACCATACATCCCAAATCCTCGGCGCTGCTTCAAATGCCAGAGATTCGGACATGGCTCCCAAAGTTGCCGCGGCAAGCTGACATGTGCAAAGTGTGGTGCCAACGACCATGCAGCAGACGACTGCACAGGCACAGTCCATTGCGTAAACTGTCAAGGCGATCATCCGGCCTACTCTAGGTCATGCGATACATGGAAACGAGAAAAAGAGGTCATAAGTATAAAGGTTAAAGAAAATATCACTTACAAAGAAGCACGTCAGAGAGTTTCCTTACTTTTTGGCAAGAACTTATCTTACGCCGGAGTGGTGCGACAGGGGGCAGCGCCACAATGGCTTTCGGCGTCGACCTGTGCTACTGGAACAGATAGCGCAGGACGGCCACCAGCCCCCCAGGTGAGCGTAGCCATAGCTGCCTCACCCTCACAAAAGAGTCTGGCCACACCTGTGGTCAATGCTTGCCCTGGCAAGAGCCAGCGCAACTCTGATGCGAAGGCGGCCCCATCGACCTCTGGGTTGGTGAGCGCCAAGGTCTCGCCCTCAAAAGCGAGACTCCAAAAGAAAACACGCTCGCAAGAGCACGTGTCCAATGTCTCGCAAGAGCCAATGGACACTACCAGTAGTCAGATGGCGCAGCCAGCGCCAAAGGAGCGGCGAGACTTGCTCGACCGCTCCAGGAAAGAAAAAATCCCTATTACAGGGCCTGAAAAGGCTCTCTAAAATATATTCTCACTTCGAACACACAGCCCAACTTTCACTTACAATATGGATGCAGTAATACAATGGAACGTCCGTGGTCTACTTCGAAACTTGGATGACATCCAAGAACTTCTTCGGAAATTTAATCCGAAGGTGCTATGCGTGCAAGAAACGCACCTAAGTTCGAAAAACACCAACTTCCTCCGACAGTACATAACTTACCGTAAAGATCGCCAGGACGTTGTCACCCCTTCTGGTGGAGTAGCCATCATCGTCGACAAAGGCATAGCATGCCAGCACTTGCAGCTCCGAACAGCCTTAGAGGCTGTAGCTGTCCGGGCTGTCCTGTTTAATAAGCTCATAAGCATCTGCTCTATCTACATACCTCCAAGTTATCAACTGCACAAAGAGGAATTACAGTTATTGCTAGAGCAATTACCCGAACCTTTCCTTCTCCTTGGTGATTTTAATGCGCACAATATCTTATGGGGCGACCGTCGCTGCGATGCGCGAGGTCGTTTGATCGAGAAACTTCTTATCTCCTCTGGGACATGTCTGTTGAATGCAAAGGAACCGACATTTTATAGTTTCACCAGCAAGACGTACTCATCCATAGACCTTAGCATTGTTTCACCGAACCTTTTACCGGATATCCAGTGGGAAGTCATTAAAAACCCTTATGGAAGTGATCACTTCCCCTTAATACTGAGAACAACACCAAACAGGAATGGACTGCAGCCACAGGCACCTCGCTGGAATGTTGATAGAGCAGACTGGGAGAAGTTCCAAACCCTTACTAGCGGAATCTCATGGGCTGACATGTCTTGCTTAGGAATCGATGGTGCTGTTCAATATTTTACCACTTTCATAATCAATGCAGCATCTGAAAGTATATCCGAGGTTGCAGGTGTGCCGTGTAGACGCCGCGTTCCGTGGTGGAACGAAGAATGTCGCAACGCTCGTAAAAATCAAAACAAAGCATGGGCGTTGCTACGTGACTCGCCCACAGCGGAGAACTTAACAAATTTCAAGAAGATAAAGTCTGAGGGCCGGAGAACCCGCCGACACGCCAGGAGAGAAAGTTGGCAAAAGTTCATAACAGGCATAAACTCCTATACAGATGAGTCTAAAGTATGGAATAGGGTTAACAAGGTGAGAGGCCGGCAGACATATTCTATACCTCTCGTAAACACAGAGGGAGACAGCTTGGAGGCCCAAGCAAACTCCCTTGGAGCACACTTCGAACTTGTTTCCAGTTCCTCACATTACTCCGAAACATTTAAAAGGTATAAAGTAAGAATAGAAGGTCAAAAGTTACAACGAAAGTGCACAAAAAATGAGGCATACAACCAGCCATTTGGTTTAGCTGAGTTGCAGGCATCACTTAACAGTTGTAAAAAATCTGCTCCAGGTCCTGACCGCGTAATGTATGAGATGCTGAAACACCTCCCTCGCGATACACAAAAAACTCTTCTGTCCCTCTACAACGCAGTATGGTCTTCTGGTAAGATTCCGTCTATTTGGAAGGAGGCGATTATAGTTCCTATTTTAAAGCAGGGTAAAGACCCGTCTATGGTTTCCAGCTACAGGCCCATAGCACTGACAAGCTGCCTCTGTAAAGTGTTCGAAAAAATGGTAAACCGCAGACTACTGCATTTCTTAGAAGCCAACAAATTGCTCGACCCATACCAGTGTGGGTTTCGAGAGGGTCGATCTACCACCGACCACCTCATACGCATTGAGGCACAAATTCGCGATGCTTTTGTCCATAAACAATTCTTCTTGTCAATATTTCTCGATATGGAAAAAGCCTATGACACCACGTGGAGGTTTGGCATACTGAAAGACCTCTCACACTTTGGTATAGGTGGCAATATGTTTAATGTCATAGAAAGCTACTTGTCCAGTCGAACATTCCGCGTTCGAGTGGGCAATGTTCTTTCGCGCTCTTTTGTGCAGGAAACCGGCGTGCCGCAGGGTGGGGTGCTTAGCTGCACTCTGTTTATTATAAAAATGAATTCATTGCGTCTGTTCATCCCGCATAACATATTCTATTCAACTTATGTTGATGACGTCCAGATAGCATTCAAGTCGTGCAGCCTAGCGATATGTGAGCGCCAGGTCCAGCTTGGCCTGAACAGGGTGTCGAAATGGGCAGACGAAAATGGGTTCAACATGAACCCACAAAAAAGCACTTGTGTCCTTTTCTGCAGAAAAAGAGGCCTCCATCCGGAACCTGATGTTCATCTCAAGGGTCAGCGTTTACCTGTAAATACTGAACATAAATTTCTGGGCATAATTTTTGACTCGAAGCTCACGTTTGTACCGCAGATAAAACATCTTAGGCACAAGTGCATGAAGACAATGAATATTTTAAAGGTATTGTCGCGCACAGCTTGGGGCAGCGACAAGAAGTGTCTACTCAATTTGTACAAGAGCCTCATACGTACACGTCTAGACTATGGAGCTATAGTCTATCAGTCTGCCACGCCAAGTGCCTTGAATATGCTGGACCCTGTCCATCATCTAGGTATCCGTCTTTCCACAGGTGCCTTTAGGACAAGCCCTGTGGAAAGCCTCTATGTAGAAGCCAATGAGTGGTCGCTTCACTTACAAAGATCGTACTCCTCTTTTGTATATTTTCTCAAGGTTAGCACAGAGCTTGAACATCCTGCCTACTCTACTATGAATGACTTGTCCAGTTCGCTCATATTTCAGAACCGTCCTGCAGTGAGAGAGCCCTACTCATTGCGTGTGAGAGGCTTGGCTGACGAAATGGGTGTTCCACTCCTCGAATATCATCTCATGGCCCCTGCTAGGCCTCTCCCACCATGGGAGTGGAGAATTATACACACTGATGTATCTTTCGTTGAAGTTACAAAACATGCCCCTGCCGCGCATATCCAGATGCACTTCCTGGAACTTAAGCACAGGTACCCTCATCCAGAATTCTACACAGACGCATCCAAGTCGAATTCTGGTGTCTCCTACGCAGCAATTGGCCCAGGCTTTTCTGATGCGGGTGGTCTGCATCCTGAAACAAGCATATTTACAGCGGAAGCCTATGCAATACTGTCAGCAATTAAACACATCAAGGCACTAATGATACAAAAATCAGTTATATACACAGACTCTCTAAGCGTTATAAGAGCATTAAAAACTGTCCCGAAGCGCACAAACCCAGTACTTACGTTACTGTACTCGCTCTTATGTGCCATTTATGCGTCTGAGCAGGATGTCGTGTTGTGCTGGATACCAGGGCACCGAAACATTCGAGGAAACGAGTTGGCTGACCGGTTGGCTGCAGCAGCCCACATAAATGCTTTTGAATCATCCATGGCAGTCCCTATTCTGGACATAAAACCTCATCTTCGCAAAATGATCAGAATGCACTGGCAACGTTTGTGGGACATGCAAACAAATAATAAACTACATGTTATAAGGCCATACTTAGGGATCTGGTCGACAACAACGAAATCAAGACGGAAAGAAGTCATACTCTGTAGACTCCGAATAGGACACACGTACGCTACGCACAATTACCTCCTGGCCGGACGTGAACCTCCAACCTGTAAAATGTGTGGAGAACCATTGACAGTGGTTCATGTTCTAATAGAATGCCAAGAATTAGAACATCTGAGAAAGAGGTATTTTAGCAGGCGTTACCTCGAGAACCTTCCTTTTCACCCTGTTATGTTTTTAGGTAACGAACCTATCTTTAAACAAGAGGCAGTTTTAATATTTTTAGACGAGTCTAAGGCGCTAGAGGTCGTACACACCTGGAACTCCTAGCACACCCTCGTTAAGAGGATGTTGCTACGGCTGTACTTGCGTGTACGCACTCGCCTCGAGACCCTTGATCGCAAGGGGACTCTGAGGCTGTAGTGTTTTTAATTATCTCAGACGTAACTACATGATTTTAAAACACATTTTATACTCATTGCACACCCTCCGTTGGCATCCTCACCATAATTTTATTACCTGCATTCGTTTTAGGCACGTTTGGTGCGTATGATTTTAGGCCCCTTTACAGCCACTTCACATCAAGGCATTCTCATAGATCACAGCATTGCTTACACATTTTCATTGCTCTTGGCGCTCTTTGGCCGTGATCGGCCCTTGTGCCAATAAACTCCAGACATCAATCAACTTACAGGCTTTGGCGACATACAAATCTCAGTCACACCCCACCGATCTCTTAATACAGTCCGAGGCGTTGTCTCAGAACCTGACCTTATTGAACTTACTGTTGAGGAACTCCAGGATGGCTGGAAAGACCAGAACGTCATAAACGTTCGGCGCATAGTAATCAGACGAGAAGGAAAAGAAATCCCTACTAAACACTTGATACTCACCTTTTCATCGACCGTACTCCCTGAAACGATTGAAACTGGATACACCAAAACCCGTATTAGGCCTTATATCCCAAACCCCCGTAGATGCTACAACTGCCAACGTTATGGTCACGGATCGCAGGGCTGCCGCGGGCACCTTACATGCGCGAAATGTGGGGTCCAAGGCCACCCTGCAGATGACTGTGTTAATGCACTGCACTGTGTAAACTGTGACGGCGACCATGCAGCTTATTCTAGATCATGTGAAGCTTGGAAAAAAGAAAAGGAAATAATAACATTGAAGATAAAAGAGAACATTTCATTTAAAGAAGCCCGCAAACGATGTTCACCATTCCATAGTTCCCAATATGCTAACGCGGCGCGTCGGGGGGCAGCGCCGCAGAGGCCGTCGCCACCAGCTCAGCCCGCGTGCAGCGAGCTGTCGCCTGTGGCAGCTGCCCCTAGGGTGGAAGCAGTTCAATCTGCTCCACCCAACCAGAGAACAGGCTCGGTTGCTCCAGGGCTTCCGGCAACATCGCAGGCTTCGGCGGCAGACCGTGCTACGCAAAGCGGAAGCGCGGGGCTGTCCGAAGTCACCAAGGTGGGTTCAGCACCCTCTCCGCCCTCTGCTTGCGCTGGTGAAAACCAGGGCAGCCCACGCCCAAAGGCAGCCCCATCGACCTGCGGGCTGGTGGGCGGAATAGTCGCCCTCCCAGGCGAGACTCTCAAAGAAAACGTCTCGCTCTAAGGAGCACGTGTCCAGCTCCTCGCAAGAGGAAATGGACACATCGTCCTTCCCCACGGCGCTGCCAGCGCCTAAGGGGCGGCGAGACCTCCTCGACCGCTCCAAAAAGGAGAAGAAGCCCATTACAGGTCCTGAAAAGGGCTCTGTAATATAAGGCAACCTTTTCTGGTTTCTGTACACACAGCACTAATTTTCAATCAAAATGGAAACACAGATTATACAATGGAACGTCAGAGGCCTTCTCAGAAACCTCGATGACATTCAAGAACTTTTACGTAAACACAATCCAAAGTTGCTGTGTGTACAGGAAACAGACTTAAACAATAAACACACGAACTTTCTCCGCCCATATGTAACGTTTCGGAAAGACCGCAGTGATGCTGTCGCATCATCAGGAGGTGTTGCGATTATAGTTGACAAGAGCCTCGCATGCCAGTCGTTACACCTTCAAACGGCCCTGGAAGCAGTGGCAGTTCGCGTTGTTCTTCTTGAAAGACTTATCACCGTTTGTTCACTATACATACCCCCCCATTACAACTTAAACAAGCACGAATTTCAGTCTTTTGTTGATGAATTGCCGGAACCTTACGTCATTCTAGGTGATTTCAATGCACACAGCAGCCTGTGGGGCGACACCCGCATCGATGCGCGAGGTCGGCTCATTGAGCAGTTTCTTTTCTCATCTGGTGCATGTCTCATGAACACGAAGGAGCCCACCTACTATAGTCTCGCTAACAAAACCTACTCTTGTATTGATCTTACCATAATCTCCCCATCTATCTTCACTGAAGTCAAATGGGAACTAATCAAGAACCCATACGGGAGCGACCATTTCCCCATAATGTTGAGAACGACGAAAAATAAGAGATCCCTGCCACAGGCTCCCCGGTGGAGGGTCGATACCGCCGACTCCATGGGAGAAATTCCAAAAGCTTACCTGTTGTATCTCGTGGGCGGACATGTCCTCCCTAGAACTTGACGCTGCAGTCGCATATTTAACTACTTTCTTAGGTGACGCTGCCTCTAAGTGTATGTCCGAAATAAGTGGAAGGGCACACAAATGTCGTGTCCCATGGTGGAACGAAGAATGTAGGGATGCTCGCAAAAAACAAAATAAAGCATGGGGTATGCTGCGTGATTCTCCCACGGCGGAGAATCTTGTTCATTTCAAGAAGGTGAAGTCTGAAGGCCGTAGAATTCGCCGACTCGCCAGGAGAGAGAGCTGGCAGAGGTTTTTATCGGGCATCAATTCATATACAGACGAGTCCAAAGTATGGAATAGGGTGAATAGGGTAATAGGCCACGATACACACCGTCTTCCTTTAGTCAGCACACAGGGAGAGAGCCTAGAAGATCAGGCGAACTGTCTCGGTGCTCATTTTGAATATGTGTCAAGTTCCCTCCATTATTCCGAAACCTTTCAAAGACACAAAGCAACAATAGAATGTCAGAAATTACAGGGGAAACGCACCCGGGATGAGGAATACAACAAACCGTTTACTTTAGCCGAGTTACAGGCATCGCTGAACAACTGCAATAAGTCTTCCCCAGGTTCTGACCGAATAATATACGAAATGCTGACACATTTACCCCCTGAAGCAAAGAAAACCCTGCTCTCCCTGTACAATGCACTGTGGTCCTCAGGTCAGATCCCGACTGCATGGAAAGAAGCAATCATAGTTCCTATCCTCAAGCAGGGCAAGGATCCATCATCTGTCTCGAGCTATCGACCTATAGCACTCACAAGCTGCATGTGCAAGCTCTTCGAAAAAATGATAAATCGCCGACTCGTATACTACCTCGAATCAAACAAACTGCTTGATCCGTACCAATGTGGGTTTAGAGAGGGTCGATCCACTACTGACCATCTCATACGTATTGAGGCGCAAATTCGTGAGGCTTTTGCCCACAGGCAGTTTTTCCTCTCCGTATTTCTTGATATGGAAAAAGCGTATGACACCACGTGGCGGTTTGGAATACTTAGGGACCTATCACATTTTGGTATATGCGGTAACATGCTAAATGTTGTAGAAAGCTATTTGTCCAACCGCACATTCCGTGTTCGTGTGGGCGATGCCCTATCGAGACCATTCGTGCAGGAAACTGGGGTGCCACAAGGTGGTGTGCTCAGTTGCACTCTTTTTATCGTAAAAATGAATTCTCTGCGTCTGTCTATTCCTCAGAACATGTTTTACTCAACGTACGTTGATGATGTGCAAATGGGTTTTACCTCTTGCAACCTTGCCGTCTGCGAGCGGCAGGTCCACCTGGCCGTTAACAAGGTATCTAAATGGGCGGATGAAAATGGCTTCCGGCTGAACGCGCAAAAGAGCGCATGTGTTCTTTTCTGGAAAAGAAGGGGTCTGTCTCCTGACCCCCACATAGAGCTGCAGGGTGTGCGCTTGGCTGTAAAGATGGAACAGAAATTTCTTGGCGTAATTCTTGATAGGAAACTAACATTTGTGCCGCACCTTAAATATCTGCGAAATAAGTGCATGAAAGCAATGAACATCTTGAAGGTACTATCACGCACTGCTTGGGGGAGTGACACAGACTGTCTATTGAACCTGTATAAGAGCCTGATACGCTCACGCTTAGATTATGGGTCCACCATCTATCAGTCCGCGACACCAAGCGCCCTGAAGATATTGGACCCCGTCCACCATTTAGGTATCCGCCTTTCAACGGGTGCCTTCCGTACAAGCCCCGTAGAAAGCCTCTACATTTACTCCAATGAATGGTCGCTCCACATGCAGAGAACATACCTGTCATTTGTGTACTTTCTTAAAGTCAACTCAAACAACACGCATCCTGCATACAAAACTGTAAATGACCTGTCCAGTTTCCAAATCTTTCACAACCGTCCTACAGTTGGAGAGCCCTACTCGATGCGAGTAAGGAGGCTCGCTGAAGAAATGGATGTGTCGCTTTATGAACGTGATGTCATGCCTCCTCCTGTACAGCTCCCTCCATGGCAATGGCAACTCATTGACTGTGATATGCCTTTTGTAGACGTTACAAAGCACGCGCCTGCTGCAGAGATCCGCATGCACTTTCTCGAACTACAGCATAAGTACTGTTGTCCCGAATTCTATACGGATGCCTCAAAAACTGACGTCGGTGTGTCGTGCGCTGCGATCGGCCCATCTTTTTCCGATGCCGGCGTACTGCACCCTAATACCACTATTTTTACAGCGGAGGCATATGCTATACTGGCAGCGGTTAAACATATTACACGGTCAAATATACCAAGGGCAGTTGTATATACAGACTCTTTGAGTGTTGTGAGGGCTGTGAGAACTCTAAATAGGTACAAAAATCCTGTAGTTATGTCTCTGTATACAAATCTGTGTACGGCATATGCAACAAAACAAGTGGTGCTGTGCTGGGTGCCAGGGCACCGCGAGATTACAGGGAATGAATTGGCCGATAAGCTAGCAACATCTGTCCATGCAAAAGCAGGCAACTACTCCCGAGGTGTCCCTGCTATGGACCTGAAGCCCTCCATAAGGAAGAAAGTGACAGCTTACTGGCAGCACTTATGGGACAGGCAAACAGAAAATAAGCTGCATGTTATCAAGCCACATATAGGTAAATGGCCGCCAGTCTCTAATATCCGTCGTACACAAGTCACACTCTGCAGACTGAGGATAGGACACACATACAGTACACACACACACCTTCTGTCAGGCGGCGATTCGCCGATGTGCGAAAAATGCGGCGAACCATTAAGTGTGCTCCATGTCCCTCTGCAGTGTACCCAACTAGAGGGCCTCAGGAAAAAACATTTTCCCTTGCCATACCGACAGCGGCTGCCATTACACCCATCAATGTTCCTTGGCAGGGAACCTATTTTTAAACAGAAGCATTGTTGTCATTTTTTAGAGACATTCGCAGTTTTTATGTTATATACCCCGGACATCCGTAGTACGCCCTCCTGCCAGAGGACGTTGCTGCGGTAGTAATTTTAACCGAAAGCACTTGCCTCCCGGCCTTTGGGCGCAAAGGCTTTGTGCAGGCATTTGCGGTAATTTTGCGCTCACATTTTCACCATGGACAATTGTGTATCACCGCCATAATTTTATAGCATCTACCTTTTTATGCTTCTTTACAGCGATTCAATTTTAGGCCACTTTACAGCCCCGTAACGCCATACCATCGAATGCTTTTAGCTCGCTTGTCATACATGATCATTGAAATGACACTCTTTGGCCAAGACTGGCCCTTGCGCCATTAAAACCCACTCATCATCATCATTATAATTTCTCACGTACTTGTTCAAAGAACTCTTGCTGGGCAAGGCCATTATTTTATGCTTTCGAATATGTTCATATAGCTTTGGGCTTTTCATGCGCATTATAATTTCATTTCATTTATTGTGCCCTCAGGGCCGAAGCATTACAGAGGGGAGTGGTAAAAAACAGTAATACAATACTACAGGTAAAACATAAGAAAACATAATGAACAACAACAAAAGAGACAATAATAAAACTAATTAGTTACTGTTAGCTAAAGTTGTACGGAAACGTTCATGATCAGTGATGTCTGCGATGAGAGCAGGAAGGTGGTTCCAATCCTCACAAGTCCTAGGAAAAAATGAGTTATGGAAAGTGGAAGTCCTGCAAAAGGGAACTGCAACCTTATGTCCAGAAGCCATTCATCGCTGTACTTCATCCCCTGTGCTCCTTTCCTTTTCACAGCTTCAAAGCATGTTTGTACCTGCTGCCGCTGTTTCTCAGGCAGCTTAGACAGACTCTCCTGGAGGTTTGATTCAGAGAGGGCAGAATTACTTTGCTTCATTTTCGCAAGCATTTGCTTTAGTTCACTGACTTTTGCCTTTTCTCACCTCAACTGTCTTTCCCGCATAATTAGTTTCTTCGAAGCACGATAACCAGTAGCCACTCTAACTTTTCTTATAGGATGCTTGGTTCAAACGCAGTTTCCTGCAGTGTATACAAGGCCTTTGATCTTGAGACATGCCTGGGCAACTTTTGCTGTACAACTTGTTTCCATGCACTCTCTATTTTGATTGATTGGAACTGTTAAGTCGCTCCAGTGGAATAGTACCTTGCTCAAAACCGGACACACAACCATCTCGTCGATGGAATGGAAGAGGCATGTGCTTGTCGCTCGCGAAGGCACAGCTTTATCGATCGAGAGTGTTCTTCAGTGGTGTTATAGAGCGGGGATGTGCAAAACTCTTTATTTTCTACTTGTTGATGAAGGCACGAACTCTTACGAGCGCGTATGCCAAGGTGCAAAATGCGGCCGAGCCTGCCTCCCTACGTGCTTATCGTTCCCCTCCCCATCCATCGTACGCTTCATGCCGGAGCTTACGGCACCGAACGCAGAGTCGTACCGTGTATTTAGCGCTTAGTGCCCTCTCTGAGTAATAAAGCTTGAGCACAGAATGCGTGAATTGAATGTAAACAACTAGGAAACTGCTGCAGTCAAAATGTGCCCGGGGAAGGCGTCTTTGGTTGCCACGGGAACGCACGGAGCGGAAGTTTGGTTTGTATGACGTGCTCACTGACTTCCTGCGAACTGCTGTCGTTCGTATTGCCATTTTGCAATGCCATTTTTTCTTCCTTAGCGGATATTTTCTCTTGTTGGCGTCATGTAGCACGTATCCCACTGGACGCACTGCGTAAATATTGGGTGCGGCGCGGCCACGCAACAGTGCAGGAACCGGTAATGTCAGCGGTGTGGGCAGCGAGGTTCACCTGTTGGCATTCTCGCACTCCGCTGGCAGATTCGGATTCGTGAAATCCGAGCGCTCCCTCCGGGATTTCGGTGACTGCTCCGGATCCGCCAGTGAAAAACGCCATAAGAATAGGACACACCCATGCAACACACTCGCATCTTTTAAACAATTCCCCACCGCCTCAGTGTCCAAAATGTGGTGATCTTCTGACTTATGCATGTTTTCATCAAATGTGAGAGCACAGAAGGAGAAAGGCGACATCACTTCCCAGAACTATACACACACCAAATACCTCGACACCCATCACTTTTTCTTGGAGACGGTCAAATGTTTTCGATAACAAGAGATTTTACGTTTTTAGCTAGTGTAGGTTCTTTACGTGTAGTTTCATACCCCCATTGACCTCAGCCTTCAGTCTTGAGGAAATGGCTGAGCTTTTTACCTCATATGTCACGCGCTTCGCATTTCTTGCCCAGGCAAGGACTGTTGCTGAGGCAGCATGGCTCCGTAAACAACGCACGCTTTTCTTTTAGACCCGAGTAGATAGCATCATTTCTTATAATTGATTTTAGGCCCTATACACCACTCTTGTTTTTATCCCTTGCTTCATTTTACCCTGATGAACATTGAGTTGACCAATAATCATGTGTTTGGCGCTCTTTGGCTGCCCTCGCGCCATTAAAACCCATCATCATCATCACATTTTTCATTCCTATTCCCACGAACAACCACCGCCTCAGCGCATTGCTGTTTCCGTAACAACGAAAGCAGCGGCTTTAATCTTTGGCGTGCGTATAATGATATTGCTGCACCCCTTACACACAGCAATGAGGCGCTGCTGTGTCGCTCCGTGCGCTTGGTTCCAGAGTGCCCTGGGTGACGTTAAGCCTCTCTCCCTCACCCTCGCGCTGCGTCTTGTCACGCTTGATAAAACGTGTAGTGTGTCGTACGGTTGCTCTGCTGCTGGTGGTCGCGATACAAGGGACCGTGCGTAGCCGGTATTCAACACATGGTGCGCAGCAGCCGACGGCTGCAGGGAATGAAACACCGACACTGTGAAAGAACAAATACCTGCTCTGTTTTTTTTTCTTTCTTGCCTATATTCGATTTATCTTTCATACTAGTGTCCGTTGCCTACGTCCCTTGGTGCTCGAGTTTAGGCAACATTGCGCAAGGCGCTGCAGCGGCGGCTGACGCACGCTCTTTCACGCCTGCGGGACAAATGCGCGTTCACGTTAGCTCGCGGCGGCTTGACGTGCACCGTTTGGCGTTCTCTGACGTGCGCGGGCGGTTGTTCTCGCGCCCGTCAAGGTTTCCTTGCCAGGCAGAGAATTTCACTTTCAAGACCAATGCGTTGCGATTCATGGTTTACAACGATTGCAATGTTTCAGCGCGGCGGAATGTAACATATTGCTGAGGCACACTCCCGCATGTCATACAAGCGTATGCCGATCTCACAGTTTCGCATACTTTCGCGAAAGGGGCTTTTTTTCGTAATGTTTATCTGTGTTGTTATCCCGCCTAATCACTGCGAGACACCTCTCCTGTATACCATCGGCTGCTGGTATTTCATGGAACGTAAGCCCATCAGTGCTTTTTCTTTCCGCTCGATTTCCACAGTGGTACACAGCAATATTGACATACCGACGCATACGGAGCACGTGATTGCGAAAGACTGAAATGGAAATTGTCAAACACAAATACTATCAAATTTAAATGCAATTTTCGCACCGGCATGACTGCTAGTGAGACTGCATGCGGTATGGCCTAACATCCAGTCGGCGTCTCCTAGGCACGAGGACTGCACGCCTGCAGCGCGTTCGGTCAGTGTTCAATTAATCAGATGGCGCAACTAAAACACTGTAGTACAAGATATATGAATAGCCTTGTCACAACTAACGTATGCATGCATATGAGATTTTTCGAACTGCAAGCGTGGGGCCGCTTTCACAGATAACATATGTTATCTGTGAAAGCGGCCCCACGCTTGCAGTTTCTGTCGCATCAGGTACAGAAAAGAAAAAATACAACCAGCAAAACCGCATCGCTAAGGTTCGCGAGACGCAGCGGAAATATTTATAAAGTTGGGTGAAACACCACTGAGTGTAATATGTGTGGCTATCAACAAACACACGACCAAAAGACAGTCCATGGCACCCCATCATTGCAAACGACATTAGTAAGTTCGGATGTCTGATGTTTTCTGTAAGTAAAGCATACACTACGGCGGCTGCCTTCGTCGCGTACGGAGTGTAGTAATGTCACGTGCGTCACTAGAGCTGCAGAATATTAATAAAAAAAGCCACCGGAACGTTTGAAGCTGCAAGCATGAAGACTAGACAAATCCATATGCTACCTATAATTCCCATGGCAGCTTCACGATTGCAATGCCGGAGTTCCCTCTAGCATTTTGTAGAAAACTCTGTGGTTGGCATCATCCTGAACCTCAGCGTTGTTGTTCTAAGGACCCCCATATTTTAGTGATCACTGAGATTGAAAAATTCTCATTACGATGAATCAACGTTTTTGTGGAATTAATCACTGCCATAAACACTTCCAACGATAGTGCATTTTTGCTGTGCCATAAAATAAACTGGGTTCTTTGAAAAGTGATTGTCAGTCGTTTTAAGCACTCTATTTTGGTATGAATTGTCATGTTCACCTTTTCTTTTGAACTGCTGCCTGTGAGTGAATATGCTCAACAAGCATTTACGGTTATCTTACAGACCAAGCGATTTTTTTTTAGAAATGAAATAGATGTCTGGATGCACCTCATTGGAGCTGTAAATTCCTTGCAGATAAAGCTTTTTTATTCACTTACATATATGTATAGAGGAAGACCTTCTGCGGTGTCAGCAATTGAGTTGCCATTAAAGCACCCCATCAGTAAAAAATTTGTTGGCATACATGTAAAAAAAGAAATGTTTGATGTGACGCGATTGTTTACGTTTGGGCTGACCTCACTTTAATTTGTCATTCTCTTCTTTAATGTAAACATGTTTTGGTTAGTGCATCAGTCCTACATTTCCACTTGTCACTTGCTATTCTCCACAGAACGAAAACAGGCAAAAATGAAGTATTCAGAGGCTAGTGTAGTAGTTTCGGAGCTGTGCTAATTGTAGGTTTATAAACTTTTGTGTCTATTGCCTCTATCTGTTGTGCCTGCGGCGTACTTTTTATTGATTAAACTGTATTTACATGCTTTGAAAACTCGAGAGTTTGTGTCTATTGCGAACAGCACCTCGCACCTCCACCACTTTGAAAGACCGAGGAAGACTGGACCAGACAATACCAGCAGACCCGTTCATTCCGCAGGCACTCGCCAGCCTCTAGCCCGAAGGAGAACAGGGATGATGGTGGCTATGTACAGATGAGAATGATGAAGTACGTTAAAAGTGCTTACACTACATGCACTTAAGAGATTGAGGATTCGGTGTCCTATACCAGGTTGCCACTCGAAGGCATTTTGCTTGGGTCATTTCTGAAGGATGTTTGGCATCAGGATATGACTGGGTTATCATTACCGATCTCCACCATGATGATCGTTTAGATGCCAAATCTGATGTGGAAAATACAGTCATACACAGGCTGGGCTGCTAGTGAAAGGTTCACAGGCTGTCTGTTTTAGTGTCCTACACAATCTGAAGGCTTGAGGGTTTGAGTCCCTGTATTCTTTGGCATTGTTCCAGAGAGCACCTTTTAACTGTGTGTAGCTGTAGGCCTCATTTGCATATAAATGTTTCCACATTGAAAGCTGGTTACGTTGGCTGGAAACGCCAGTTGATTTACAACAGAAATGATTATTACCATATGTGTGTGCAAGGTTCTGCACTAGGCATGAGCAAAATTTCACCGCTACTTGCCGCAGCGGTAATTGTCGCAGTGTATACGCATGACTTCGTAATAAAGGCCCCGCAGGGGCGTCTGCTTGAGCAGGCGTTTGGTGTGTAGCGACACCACGGACCCGAGCTACCCGCAAGGGTACCTTGAGCAATCAAGGTGTTGGTGGGTAGCACCACCACGGACCCCGAGCTCCCACACTGAAGCTGTCATCCGAACCGTGGCGATAGGTTGAAAGGCGGAGGGTGAGAAGCCAAGAACGGTGGTAGTCAGTGTCTTGGTCGGACACTGGCTGATGGGCTCCTAGTCCTTCATAAGGCTAGGGGTTCAAAGACCTTGCTGAGTCTATGAGGGTGAACCTCAGCTGACCTTGCATGGAACCCTCAGACCATACAACTCATATGGTATTTTCTTTGACTAAAAAAACTGATCGGCCTTCTAAGAGAAGCCGCACCGAAGTACACAACATGGTAAAAGACTCGGATAACTTTACTAAGTATTTTGTGATACACTCTACAGATGAAAAAGTTGCGATATCAAGTAAATCAGTGTTCAGGATTGCCAAGTCGCTCGAAAATGCTGTCGGGCCTGACTACAAAGTCAAGAAACTCTCGTCGGGGGATCTGCTGATTGAAGTATTTAAGAAGACACAGAGCGATCAACTTGAAAAACTAGAAATGGTAGCTGACCAAACCGTGACTGTAACACCGCACCGTAGCCTCAACAGCACACAAGGAGTAATTTCAGAAAGAGACCTCATAAATGAAAATGATGAAGACATACTTGAAAACCTCAGGCCCCAAGGAGTCACCGCCGTCAGACGTATTATGATTAGAAGATCAGATGAAACCATACGGACGAAACACATTGTGCTTACTTTCAACCGCAGTTCATTGCCAGACAAAATAACTGTCGCTTTTATCAGCTGCCCAGTTAGGGCTTACGTCCCGAATCCAAGGAGATGCTTTAAGTGCCAGCGATACGGGCATGGGTCACAGTCTTGCCGAGGAAAGCTGACGTGCGCGAAATGCGGAGAGAACGAACACTCCTCAGACAACTGTGAGAAGACTGTTCTGATGTGCTCAAACTGCAATGGATCCCACGCTGCATACTCCCGGCAATGTCCCATCTTTAAAAAAGAAAAAGAAATCATACATTTGAAAGTCACGGAGAACCTAACTTTTCCTGAGGCGCGAAGAAAACATGCCCAGTTTTCGGGTAAGTCATATGCCGACGCAGCTCGCCGGGGGGTGGAGCGGCGCTTGGTTTCTACAGGCTGCCAGTACAGCTTTGCTGACCTGGCCCTGGCTCTTGCCCCCCGCGAGCGGCCAACGGCTTCAACAGGGCCTTTGGCTCTGAATATGAAGCCTGCTCAACAGGTTGCTAAGGCGACGAGGGAACCTACCCTCTCAAAGCCTAGCTTGAGTGCTGCCGGACCTTCTGATGAAGTTTCGGGAGTGTCACCAGTTGTACAAACAAAGAAAACTGAAAGGGTCAGTGCTTCCCCACGTGGTGGTCCTGGCACCTCCAAGAGTAGCGATGAACCTATGGAGGTATCATCAGCTCCCTCTGTGCTGCCAGCACCGAGAGAGCAGCACAATCCTACAGAAAACAAGAAAAGGGGAAAAATTTTAAGGGTTACGGGTCCTCCAAAGGATCCGGTAACCTAAATTACTCTTTCTTGGGACGCAAAGCCAATGCGTTCTTTTTTGTTTGTTTTTGTTTCATAATGGCGCAAATCATTCAATGGAACGCGAGAGGCTTGCTCCATAATCTCGATGACATCAAAGACATCATATCCCAGTTTAACCCCACATTATTCTGCGTACAAGAAACTCACCTTAAGCCTTGCCATACAAACTTTTTAAAGAAATTTGCAGTATTTAGAAAAGACCGTGAAGGCGGTGCTGCTGGTGGCGGTGTTGCCATCATTGCAAACGCTGGAGTAATCATTAGCCAGCTTCACCTAAACACATCTCTTGAAGCTGTGGCTGTTAGAGTGCACCTCAAGTCACTAACTACTGTTGTGTCATTATACATCCCCCCTAACTCTCGCCCGCCATTCAACGATTTATTAGCTTTGGTGGAACAACTCCCCGAGCCGTTTTTAATTCTTGGTGATATGAATGCCCATCACCCACTGTGGGGAAGTGAAAAGACAGACGCACATGGAAAATTATTAGAAAAACTAGTGGAAGTAGCAGGGTTGCATATTTTTAATAATGGGGATGCTACATATTTTAATGCCGCTAACAGGAGTTTTTCATGCATTGACTTATCAATAGGCTCCCTTGGGTTGTCCGAGTGTTTTATGTGGGAAGTCATTCCGGATCCTTATGGAAGCGATCACTTCCCTGTCATGTTAAGAAAGGAAGAACCCAACAGCACACTGCACATCCGGCCACCTTCTTGGAAACTGGGGCAAGGCGACTGGGCATTGTTCCAGGAGCTTGCCTTAATTAATCACGATGCGCTTGAACACTTGCCGATTGATGAAGAAAATGACACAATAACCAATATTATTATTGAAGCGGCATCTAAATCTATTCCCAAGACGAGTGGTAAGCTGCCAAAGTGCCCGAAGCCATGGTGGAATAACGAGTGTCGTAGGCTAAGAAAACTCCAAAGTAAGACGTGGAAAATCTTCAAGCGATACCCTACTATAGAAAACCTCATAGAGTTCAAAAAGGCAAAAGCACGATCAAGATTCACCCGACGACAGGCAAAAAGGATGACATGGCAGAAATATGTGTCTGAAATAAATAGCCAAACCCCATCAAAATATGTATGGGAAAAGGTCAGACGGATGAACGGGAATAACAGGGCGTTTACAATCCCTCTACTTTCTCCCGATGACACTGACACATCACTTGAGGCTCAGGCTAATATTCTAGGTGAACACTTTTGCCACGTGTCCAGTTCATACCACTACACGGAAGCATTCCTAAAATATAAAAACGCCGCAGAGCGTAAGGGGCACAGAGTTGTCAGCGCAAAAGGCGAGTACAACTGCGAATTTACAGCATTCGAGCTGAAGATGGTACTGGCAAACTGTAAGCCGACTGCAATGGGCCCTGATAATATACACTACACTATGCTGCAGAATTTGTCTGCTAGCTCTCTGGAGTCATTACTCTCATTTTTTAACCGAGTATGGAAATCAGGCCAGCTGCCCAAAGCATGGAAAACTGCTGTTATTATTCCAATATTGAAGGCCGGAAAGGACCGCTGTCAGGCTGCTAGTTATCGTCCCGTGGCCTTGACAAGCTGCTTGTGCAAAACTTTTGAGCGACTAGTGAACGCACGGCTAATACATGTTCTTGAGCAAAATAAGAAAATAGATCATTTCCAGTGTGGATTCAGAGAGCACCGTTCCACTACCGATCAACTCGTTCGTTTGGAAACTCAGATCCGTGAAGCACATGCGAAAAACCAATTCTGTCTGTCTGTATTTTTCGATTTAGAGAAGGCATACGACACAACTTGGCGGTACGGAATCTTGCAAGATCTCGCCGCCTGTGGCATAGGTGGAAATATGTACCGATGTATCCAGGACTTCCTATCTTCTCGTACATTTAGGGTACGATTGGGCAACACTTTTTCGAATGTGTTTGAACAAGAAAATGGGGTGCCACAAGGAAGCGTTCTAAGCGTTACCTTGTTCATATTGAAGATAAATTCTGTTGCTGAAGTGATCCCTCATCCTGTACAATATTCGCTGTATGTAGACGACATCCAGATAAGCTACTCTTCATGCAACTTGTCCATCTGTGAGCGGCAGATTCAACTTACAGTAAACCGTCTGGAAAAATGGGCAACTGAGAATGGTTTTAAATTTTCACCAGAGAAGTCGGCATGCATGTGTTTCTCGCGGAAACGAGGCTTAATTCCCGAGCCATCAATAAGCCTGTACGGGAAAGAAATCCCAGTTAAGTCAGAATTTAAATTTTTGGGCCTGGTATTTGACACAAAACTTACTTTTGGGGCACACATCAAAACGCTCAAACTACGTGCTCAAAAAGCTTGCAATATTCTGAAAATCCTATCTCATAAACGATGGGGTGCAGACAGGGTATGTATGCTACGTCTCTACAGATCTCTCGTGCGGTCCAAACTTGACTACGGGTCCATCGTGTATGGCTCCGCCAGGCCCTCTACGCTGAAAACTCTTGACCCTATCCACCACTCTGGACTGAGGCTGGCAACAGGTGCATATCGCACGTCTCCAGTCGAAAGCCTTTATGTTGAATGCGCAGAGCCACCTTTAGAATTAAGAAGAAGCCTTCTCACAATGACGTATGCACACAAGGTTCTCTCAGTTCCTGACCATCCATGTCGCCACACTTTGTTAGACAACCGCCTGGATACATTGTTCCGAAGCAAGAAATCGTGCATCCCCACGTTTGCTATCCGTGTTAGGAAAGCCATGGGAGTTGATGTCCACTCACTACAGCAGGAACTAACCCTATATGAAGAGCCCCTTGCTCCCTGGTTGTATAGGGATATAATTTGTAACTTCACCCTGACTAAATACGACAAAAAGTCCACTTCAGAAACAATCATACAAAAAGAGTTTTTAGAATTGCAGTGCTATTACCGGGACTTCTCATCTTTTTTTACAGACGGTTCAAAAACCAACGACGGCGTTGGTGCAGCTGTTGCAACAAAATCACACGCGCACGCGGCCAATATAAATGCCAAAGCTAGTGTTTTCACAGCTGAAATATATGGAATGTTGTTGGCCATTCAGGAAACACAAAATGAGGAGCAAGAAAAAACTGTTATTTACACCGACTCTAAAAGCGTGATGGCTGCTCTTTCGTCGAGGAGAAAAACAAAGAACCCTCTCCTTAGAGATCTTATCCGGACTGTTAACAGGATGATGCTCAATGGAAAAGTAATACATTTTTGCTGGATCCCAAGTCATGTTGGAATTTCGGGAAATGAACGGGCAGATTGTGCCGCAAAGACGGCTACACTTACGGGAAACTATATCAGCAAAATTCCAATTCAAGACCACACCAAAGCACTCAGAAAATCAATTCGCGCAATATGGCAACAAAACTGGGCAGCAACAGAGCACAACAAATTACACCTAATTAAACCAGTCATAAAGGAGTGGAAGAGTGTTAGCCACCGGAACCGATTTTACGAAGTCCTACTTGCAAGATTGCGTATTGGACACACACATGCAACACACAATTACCTCCTCCGTGACGAAGAGAGTCCTGTCTGTGAAAAATGTGGCCAACCGCTCACTGTGCTACACATACTTATAACGTGCCCCTTTTACGAACCGAAACGACGACGATACTTTTCAGAAACCTACCGGACATGCACCCCAATCCATCCTATCCTTTTACTGGGCGAAGAGCCACATGTCCCCAATGAGAACCTATTCGAATACTTAAAGGACATAGGTATCATTCATCACATTTGACATGTGCATGTTGGCCGCAGTCACATCTCCTCGAAGAGAGTACGACTGCGTTAACTGTATAGAAACGCCTACAGTCTATGTGCACTTGCCAGCCAAATGCACAGGAGGCTGATAGGCTCTTTTAATATATTTTAGATATTTAGAAAATCCATACATATTCATGCCATGCTTATCACCATCTTCGTCTTTTACATTCATGTCATTGAAAGTTTTACCACGGGTCATTAGGAGAGCATTTTTCCTGGCGCCTTTTGGCCTTCGTTGCCCTGGTGCCATAAAACTAACAACTCACTCACTCACTTCGTAATAAAGGTTGCATTTTTCTTTGGTTTGTAAGTTTCAGTTGTGCAGCCATGCAGTACAACTAGTCAGGCACTGCATCCCAATTGGTACCAGTTACTCATGCAACTGGTCAAATTTCCAGTTGGGACTTCCAGTAGAGCTGGTTCAGGTTCCAGTTTGATCCAGTAAAAATGGTGTTGGTTCCAGTAGGTTCCCAAATGGCATCTAACTGGAACGAGTTGCTTGCATGACTGGGACCAGTTGGTCAGTAACTGGGACCAGTTCGTTTCTAAATGGAACCAGTTGATCCCAGCGGATACCAGTTGAAACCAGTTAGATTCCCAGTTGCACATTTTCACTAGGGCTGTATAGACCTATTCCACCGGGCCTATGTCACGAAGATGCGGTGGCGCTGTCGTCGGGAGTTTTGGTTTCGCATGGTAGGCATCCGCCGGCGCGCCTACCGTAGCAGCCGCTGTGTTTTCGATGGTGCGGGCGCTTCTCACCGCCGTGAAATGAAGAAAAAAGTGTTCACCGATGACCTGCGCCGTGGGTTGGTTGCTCACCAACGCACAAGATATGTGCCATAGGTTTTTATCGGTTTCCTGCTTATGTCTGTCTTAAGGAAAGGGACGAACCTGTAATGCCGGCTGTTTGGCGCGTCGGTTATGCGCCAAACATTTTCGTCACGACTAAGCATATGTGTAATTATTTAGCGCTAGTAAAGCTTGTTTCATTTGAGAGAAATAGCATTGTCACAAGTTTGTCAAGTGTAATGCTCGACACCAAGTCTCTTGGCATAAACAAAGTGCGGACACAGAGCGATGACGTTTACTGCAAAGCGCGCGCACGACGTTAACTTAGCTCGATGTGCAGAAGTAATCGCGGTCGCCGTGTATTATTGAAGTGCGGAAGCTATACATAAGTCATACGAATTTCATTCACTCAAATGAAACAAATATATAAGAGCTTAATTCACGTAGCCGTGAGCGAAAGGCCGATTACAGCGACGCTTTTGCAAATTGCTTATGGCTGCGATAGCATACACACGAGATATGTCTTTGGCAATGCTGTAGTGGTTATGATGCGCTTTAACATTTTTTTCGAATATCAGACTGCTCGAATGAACTACACGCTTGAAATTTGCCGCGTCGTTACAGGACTTCACGCCTTCACGATCGGAACTGAGCGTATGGGCAGAGCCGCAAGCCGCGGTTATGCGCCTTACTGGCAGTTATTTGAGAGCCTTGTCCTTGGCACGTTATGCTTTTTTTTTGTGTGTGTGCGTTATCACAGCCGTATTTACATAGGTTATAGCGTCACCAATATCGCACGCTCGAGTACCTATTCAGCTACATTTGTTTTTGCGCAAGGATTTCGTGTAGGGATTAGAGGCTTTAGGTCCGAAACAGTATTTTAGCTGCATCTTCAAGTTGCACGTAAACAAGTCTCGCTGTTGCAAGTGGTTCATCCTTGCGCTAGTTACCGAATTAAAGCATACGCATGAAGCGATGCCAACATGCGATAGCTCACGATCATTCGCATCGCGTGGCAAGGTGCTTGTCCTTTCGATCAGTTTCTCACATCTTGTCATAGCTGGGCGTCGACGCATTCTTTTCTACATTCATTGAATGCTTCCTACAGAGCTAACGGAACTTCATCTCACGCGGCTGCCCCTCGCAAACTGTTGTGAACACGCCGTCGGCGCTCCGACGCCCCGTGCTCGGAGGCAGCTTTCGCACACGCTTCGCCGGCGGCGGTGGCGCGACCGTGCAGGGCCGCGGCAAGCGGTGGGCGGGGCCTCCGCGCCGCGACGTCGACACAAGCCCCGGTTATATCGCCGGTGCCTACCACTGTTTACCAACATGGAATAGGTCTATAGAACAACACGTACACGTGCATCAGCGGCGATAAAGACCAACTAACGAACATAATAAATGCATGGGTTACCATGGGTGCGCCGGACTGGGCCGAGCTTGCATGGCCGCGCGCCGCGGCATGGCGAAACCATCACCGTCGGAGCATGATATAGGTTGCCCTGCCGTCACAACTTTCACGTTCAGCGACGAGAACACAGTGAGACTGCCCGCAGAAAACACGCATACACTGCCAACTCAACAGCACCATTCTCATGCAGCGTTCACAGAGCCAACTGGCCATAATTTCGATATCCGCGATACGGCTGAGCTTGCTTCGGGCCAGAGTGTCGGAACGGAACGAAAAACGAACAAAACGATATTTTTGACCGGAACGAAAACGTAACCGGAACGTTATTTATTATTTCGTTCCGGAGCAAAAACGAAATATTTTTTTATCGTTTTTCGGTTCACGAGGAAAACTTTGCGATCCAGAACAACTGAGGTCGTGCAACATGAGCAATAATGCATAACTCAGGGTTCAACGTCATCTCGCATCTCGGGCAGACATTTCAAAAGAAAGATGCGTTAAAATAATGCAGGAAACGAAAAAAGTGGCAACCTTAGCTGTTTGTATTACATTCAAGCGGACTTTCGCGTGCCTCTCACACAGGCCGTCGTGGAGAGGGCTTTGTCGTCGCTTAAGTTTGCTCGATCAGAACAGCGGTCTCGCATATCAGAGAGTACACTCGATCACGGGCGGCTTCTGAGATCATGCTCACACACTTGACTCAAAGCATTGAACCTGCTGAGAAAATTTCTAATTAACTCTTGAGAAAATTAAATACTATAACTTAGAAAAGCACTGATTTTCGTTATTTTGGTTAGGAATTCATGGTAAAGTTACTTCCTCTCCAGGGTTTTTAAAGGGGAAATCTTATGATATTATAGTTACTATAACTTCAGTGTTTTGCATACATATGAAAGCCGTTACGAGCCATTACGGAACTTCTTTTTTCGTTCCGGAGCAGAAACGGAACGATACTTTTTCCGGTAGCATGAAACTAAAACCGAAACAAAAAGCATTTCGTTCCGACAGCCTCAGCATCAGCACCGAAAACTTGTAGAAGTGTGTTCCTGGCGAGTATATGGTCCTGTTCGACCAGACAACTACGCAGCAGTTGTTTCTCGACGCCGCTGAAGGCTTACACAATCGTAAAACTGCGATAGAAAAACGCAACCATCACAGAAACTACAGTAGTCGCCTAGACGCTCACAAGAACACTGCGAGTCGCCCGAGCCCACTTACGCTTCCAAGCCGTGGCGACAGGCGGCGTCGTCGGCTCTTTGCACAGCTAGTATGGTTTCGTTTTCTGCTGGTGCAACGTTTCCTCACCGAGGCTTGCAGCTAGTTCCGATGGGACGCGACAGAACAAACCGCACTCGACGGCATTTCAAGTATGACAGTGTCTCAAACAAATCGATATGCCAGATTGAGAACTGCCAGCACGTTGTGTCGGGCGACCACGGTGGACACCTGGAGCGGCATTTGCAGCGGCGTCACAAAGAAGTGCACGACAGCATTCTGGCCGACAAAGCCAGCTCTACACCCCGCAGGGGCGTCTGCGTGAGCAGACGTTTGGTGTGTGGCGACACCACGGACCCGAGCCAACGGGGGGGTTTCGACCCCCTCCCACGCCTAGCCGTGCGTGGCTCAGCCGTGTCCGGGGAAAAGGGGATCCTGGGGGTTGAGCCGACGCCGGGTGATTGGACCTTTAAGGCCCCCCGGAAGAGGCAACACACCCCTTTGGCCCCGGCTTCACGTAGACGGCACCTCCGGCCTGACCCGACCGGGGGAAATCGGCAGTCGCCTTTTCCTGTCTCTTTCTCCACATCTTCGTCTTTTTCTCCTACTTTACATCTGTCCTGTCTTCTCCTCTCTTCTGTTTACTTCCAAACTTCCTGGCGGCGAGGGTTAACCCTGTGTAGTTGCCCAACCTTGGGTGGTTATATTCGGTTATAGCGGCGATGCATGGCTGACGTCTCCAAGTGTTTACTATTAAACCTTGTAGCGTCCCCTTGTTGGGCTCGGTGGTGGGTGGCCACCATCGCCGCCGAACTTTACACAATCTGCATGGCTAACTTTTTCCCCCCCCCTCCCTGATCGCCGCCCGAAAAGGTGGCGCACCGAAGAACCGTTCCTATTCTCAAAACCAAAGCAGTCCTTCCCCAAGTTTCATGTCGTGCATAGTCAGAAAGACAATAAAACAGTCCGAGCAATCTCACCTTTTCTTGTCTCGAAAACACTCACCGAAGCAATCGGCCCAGGATATCATGTAACCAAGTTGGGAAGCGGCGACCTCCTTTTGGAGGTTCGCGACAAGCTCCAATACGAGAACTTATCTAAACTGGTAGCGTTTGGGGATGTCCCAGTTTCCGTAGGCCCACACAGATCCATGAACACAGTCCGCGGTGTCGTCTCTGATGACGACCTTCTGGAATTATCAGAGAGTGAATTATTGGAAGGCTGGCAAGACCAGAATGTAGTGAAGGTCCAAAGAATAGTGATACGCCGAGACAACAAAGAAACACCAACGAAACATATAATTATCACCTTTGGTACCAGTGACTTACCCGATTCCATTGAAACCGGCTACTGCAAGCTCCGTGTCAGGCCTTACATACCAAATCCACGTAGGTGTTTCAAATGTCAGCGCTTTGGACATGGGTCGCAAAGCTGCAGAGGGCGCGCTACTTGCGCAAAATGTAGCTCCAACGAACACTCATCGGAAAATTGTACTGCTGCAGCCCGCTGTGCCAATTGCAAAGGAGACCATCCCGCCTACTCGCGATCGTGCCCATCCTGGAAAAAGGAAAAACAAATCCTTGAGCTTAAAGTAAAATTCAATCTGTCTTTTCAAGAGGCGCGCCAGCGCTTCTCCCTCCACAACCAGAACACTCCTTCCTTTGCAGATGTGACGCGCCAGAGCGCCGCGCCACATATTTCCGCGCCCGCGAGTGTCACACGCAGTGTGACCGCGGTCGCGCCATCTGCGCCCAAGGCTGGAGTAGCCTGTGCTGCTCCGCCTCCTGCCAAACAGGTTCAGCAGACTTCAGAGTCTGCCGGACCCCGGACCACTGCACCCGCAGTTAGGTCCGAAACTGCTGTGAACGTGCCTGCTCATCAGGCACCATCCCCCACCTCGCAAGAGGTGATGGATACAAGTCCCACTCCTCCGGCGCCTCAGACGCCGAAGGATAGGCGCTACTCTTTGGAGCGCGCCCAAAAAGAAAAACGTCGAATTACGGGGCCCCCAAAAGGCCCTGTAACCTAAGGTAACAATTTCTGTACACACAGCACCACACAACTTTAAAATGGCCCATATAATACAGTGGAACGTCAGAGGACTGCTGAGAAACCTCGACGATATCCAAGAACTCTTACACAAGCATACACCAAAAGTGCTGTGTGTGCAAGAAACACACTTAAAATCGAAACACACAAACTTTCTAAGCAATTACATTATTTTTCGAAAGGACCGAGATGATGCGGTCGCATCATCCGGTGGTGTTGCCATAATAGTTAATCAAGGAACAGCCTGTAAACATTTACCCCTTCAGACATTCCTGGAGGCAGTAGCTGTCCGAGCTGTCATCTTCAACAAACTGGTAACAATTTGCAGTATTTACATACCTCCACACCATCAACTGAACAAACACGAATTTCAATCACTAATCGATGAGCTTCCAGAACCGTATCTCGTCCTAGGGGACTTTAATGCACATAGTGGCCTATGGGGTGACTCTCGCTGTGATGCGCGAGGCCGCCTTATTGAACAGTTCCTTTTCTCTTCTGGTGCGTGTCTCCTAAATCGGAAAGAGCCAACATACTATAGCCTGGCTAATAATACCTACTCATCGATAGACCTCAGCATTGTCTCTCCATCGCTCCTACCTATACTTACATGGAAAGTCATAAATAATCCTTATGGGAGTGACCATTTTCCTTTAATTTTGAGCACAATAACATCATCTGAATATCCTGCACACGTTCCCAAATGGCTGATAGAAAAGGCCGATTGGGACCAGTTTTATAAGATTGCTAGCTTGAGTTGGACTGACATATGCGGCTCTAGCATAGATGCATCTGTAGAGTACTTTACTGCTTTTCTTATTGAAGCTGCAGCTAAGTGCATTCCGCAAACATCTGGACTGCCCAGAAAACGGCGCGTTCCCTGGTGGAACAGTGAGTGTCTCAATGCGCGCAAACAACAAAACAAAGCATGGAGGCGTCTTCGAGACTCACCGACCACCGAGAACCTTGTCAATTTTAGAAACATCAAGTCTCAAGGTAGGAGAACGCGTCGACAGGCCAGAAGGGAGAGCTGGCAGAAGTTTCTATCTGGCATCAACTCGTATACACATGAGGCAAGAGTCTGGAGCATGGTCAGTAGGGTAGTAGGACGAGAAGCACATCCTCTTCCTCTAGTAAACACACAAGGCAACGGTTTGGAAGACCAAGCGAACTCCCTCGGTGCCCACTTCGAACAGGTCTCCAGCTCATCCCAGTACAGTCCAGCGTTCCAACGTTACAAAGCAAGAATAGAAAAACAAAAAATAGAACGCAAAGTCGCAAGCAATGACGCATACAATGAACCTTTCATCTTAGCAGAGTTACAAGCATCGCTAAACTGCTGTAACAAAACCGCCCCAGGCTCCGACCGAATAGTATACGAAATGCTGAAACGTCTGCCCCCTGAAACCCAAAAAACCCTCCTCTCCTTGTATAATGCCGTTTGGTTCTCTGGTGAGATTCCCTCCGCCTGGAAAGAAGCCATCGTTATTCCGATCCTTAAACAGGGTAAGGACCCATCTTTACCATCAAGTTACAGGCCCATAGCATTGACGACTTGCCTTTGCAAGGTCTTTGAGAAAATGATAAACAGGCGACTGATGCACTTCCTTGAAACAAATAGCCTACTTGACCCATACCAGTGCGGGTTTCGAGAGGCTAAATCCACTACTGACCACCTTGTCCGTATCGAGGCACAAATTCGTGATGCTTTCATTCATAAACAATTTTTTCTTTCTGTGTTCCTCGATATGGAGAAGGCCTATGACACAACGTGGCGCTTTGGCATACTCCGAGACCTGTCACACTTAGGTGTGCAGGGCAGAATGTTCGCAATAATTGAAAGCTACCTGTCCAACCGGACATTCCGTGTTCGAGTGGGCACTGTGTTGTCCCGCACATTTGTCCAAGAAACAGGAGTGCCGCAAGGAGGTGTATTGAGTTGTACACTTTTTATAGTCAAAATGAACTCCTTGCGCCTCGCTATCCCACGAAATATGTTTTACTGCACATATGTTGACGATGTACAGGTCGGTTTTAAGTCGTGTAACCTCTCAACGTGTGAACGTCAGGTTCAATTAGGTTTGAACAAGATCTCTCATTGGGCAGATGAGAATGGTTTTAAACTGAACGCGCAAAAGAGCACCTGCATCTTGTTCTGCCGGAAGAGGGGCGTGCATCTCGATCCCGAGATTGACCTGCATGGTCAACGTCTGTCTGTAAAGTCTGAGCATAAGTTTCTGGGCCTAATATTGGACGCAAAACTAACATTCATACCATATATATAAAGTATTTAAAGAACAGGTGCTTAAAGACAATGAATATTCTGAAAGTGTTGTCACGCACTACGTGGGGTAGTGACAGGAAATGCCTGATGGATTTGTATAGAAGCCTCGTACGCACGCGCCTAGATTACGGTGCCATAACCTATCAGTCTGCGACACCATCAGCCTTAAAGATGCTCGACTCTGTCCACCATCTAGGCATTCGCCTTTCTACGGGTGCCTTTCGAACTAGCCCCGTAGAAAGCATGTACGTAGAATCAAATGAATGGTCGCTCCATCTGCAGAGATGTTACATGTCCTTTACATACTACCACAAGGTTAACGCAGACGAGGAACATCCCACTCACTCCACAATTAATGATTTGTCCAATGCTGCCTTGTTTAACAATCGTCCTTCGCTGAGACAGCCCTACTCACTCCGTGTGAGGAGCCTCGCTAAGGAAACAGGCGTGCCACTTCTAGAACACCGTTTGATGGCTCCCGCAGCATATCCGCCGCCATGGCAGTGGCAGGTTATTGACTGCGACGTATCCTTCGTGGAAGTTACTAAACACGCACCTACTGCACACATCCGCACACACTTCCTCGAACTTCAACATAAATACACTTGCCCAGAATTCTTTACAGATGCGTCAAAGTGTCATACTGGTGTGTCCTATGCAGCTGTTGGCCCATCTTTTTCAAAATCCGGTATTCTGCACCCGCAAACAAGCATCTTCACCGCAGAAGCCCATGCGATATCTGTAGCCGTCAAGCATATCAAGGAATTAGAACTGCAACGCGCGGTTGTATACACAGATTCACTGAGCGTCGTTACAGCTTTGAAAACTCTGAAAAAACATAAAAATGCTGTCCTTGTATCACTTTACTCTCTTTTATGCACGATCTACGCCTTAAAACGACAGGTTGTGGTGTGCTGGGTGCCAGGGCACCGCGAGATCGCTGGAAATGTGGTGGCGGACCAGCTGGCCGGGTCTGTGCACGACCACGCACCCGCCAATACATCCATGGCCGTCCCTGCACTTGACATGAAACCTTTCCTACGACGGGAGCTCAGGGCGTGCTGGCAGCGCCTATGGGATAGGCAAACGGATAACAAATTGCATGTTATCAAACCGAGACTTGAAAACTGGCCAACAGTATCCCGATCACGCTACACACAAGTCACACTTACCAGGCTACAAATAGGACACACTCACTCAACACATTCACACCTTTTGTCTGGTGGTGATCCGCCATTATGTGAGAGATGTGGAGAACCACTTACGGTTCTCCACATCCTCGTCCAGTGCAATGAGTTAGATGCTCTAAGAAAAAAGCACTTTTTACTACCCTACCGACAGCAGCTCCCACTACACCCTGTGATGCTCATCGGTAGGGATCCGCTTTTTAAACTTCAATCACTGTTCACGTTTTTAAATGATGTACAGAGTTTTCACACCATATTCCGAGGTGATCCGTAGCACGACCTCTGTACCGAGGTCGCGGCTGCGGTGACTACATCCCCACCATGTTTTATTATCACGACCTTTCGCCATCCACTTTAGCTGCACATATTCCACGTCACTGTCATGATTTTAATAACTATCTTTTTACCCGCGTTAGCGCGAGGAATTTTAAGGCCCCTATACAGCCACGCACCATATCATTGTTCACATCTCTTGTCTTCTGAAATGGCGCTCTTTGGCCATCAATTGGCCCTTGCGCCATAAAACAGCACACATCATCATCATCAAGCCAGCTCTACAAAGCGTGTTGTGTCGGACGAGGTGGAGGGCTGTCCAGCGGCAAAGCTCAGGCAAGTGGATATACAGAGCATGTTTCAACCCACATCGTCGAAGTGTGTTTTGCTGGAAATAACAGAAGACGGCATAATGAATAGTTTCGTTGAGCTAGTTACGAGAAATGGTCGGCCATTTCGGCTAATTGATGACTCCGGCTTTCTCAAAATAATTGATCCTGTCCTAAAAGCGCTCAGTGCTAAGCGAGCCATCACTGCAGAGACTGTTAAGGAAAAGGTCCAGGAACAAGCCAAATGCAAGAGAGAAGAAATTTCGCAGACGCTGAGAAAACGGATGTTTTCTTTGAAAATCGACTGCGCGTCGCGGCTTGACAGGGCTCTGCTTGGCATCAACGTACAGTATGCCGAAAATAGAAAGCTAATTCTTCAACCGCTGGCCAGGAAGGAGCTTTTCGATAGACACACTGCTGAGCATCTCACATTATAGGTGAAAAGCACTCTGTCACGCTACGACCTCAGTGTCGCCCAAGTGTACAGTGTCACAACAGACAATGGTGCAAATATGCTAAAAACTGCTCGTCTTCTCGGTGAAACGGACCATGAAACCGACGCTTCTAGTTCAGATGAGGAAACTTATAGTGGCTACCCTGAATTTGAACATTGCGGTTCTCTGCTAGACAATGCAGAAGATGCGGAGAGCCTTGGTCTTGATGGGGCAGAGTTAAAGTTAGGCGTCAGGTGTGCTGCAGACACTCTGCAACTGGCTGTTAGTGACGCTTTGAAGGACTCGGCTTCGAACACTCGTTGCACAATGTCGTGCACTTGCGAAGAAACTCCGCGCACAAAGTGCAATGGGTTTGATAAGGAAGCTAGGGCTAAGGAAGCCTATTATTGATTGCCCGACACGTTGGATGTCGACGTTGGTCATGTTGACCAGGTTGGTCGAATTGAAGGATTTTGCTAAAGACTTCCTCCCCCACAACGATACCGCCAGTTGGCCTGAGAGCATATGGGCAAAAGTAGAAATGCTCATAGAATCCCTTCAGCCGGCACAAGAAGCCACGAAACTGCTTCAGGCGGAACAACTGACAATCGGAGATTTCTACGGTGCATGGTTGACGTGTTCCATGAAGACAGCAACGATATCGTCACCACTGGCACAGGCCCTCGTTCAGTCAATGACGAAACGACAGGGAAATCTCTGCAGTACGGATATCTTTCGTGCTGCCCTGTACATGGACCACCGCTGTCGACTTCTTCTGACGCCTGATCAAAAATATCGAGCGAGAATGCATCTGTGCGAAACCTGGAAGCGTATTACGGGCCTTCAGCAGAACCAGTGCACCAGCTGCATTCCAGAGAGCGCAGCTGCGCCAATTTCAGAGGAACCAGAAGATGCCCTTGAGGCATTTCTGAAAACGAAGGAAGCTGAGGCTGGCGCCGAATCGCATTTGACAAGTGAGCCAGGATCAACGGACATCGCCCTCTTACTGGAAATGTTGGACAAGGAACCGCGCCTTCCAAGAAGCACGAATGTGTTGAAATTTTGGGACGAGCGCAAAGCGGCAACCGGAGCTGTACATATTAGCACAAGTGGCCCTTGGTGTGCCAGCCACACAAGTCAGCGTTTAGAGGGCATTTTCGGCACTCAAGTTCGTTTTGTCAGAGTAGCGGTCTCGCTTATCGGCGAGTACACTTGATGACCTGCTGCTTCTGAAAGTGTGTGCCCCCCCCCTTGACGAAAATTCGGGATTCAAACTTGAGAAAAAATAAATACCAAGTTTTTGTTGTGTCCTTGCTTCGAAACTTTCTGCGACTAACCTCATAGTCACATCGTGGCTTTGGGACGTAAAACTCCAACAATTATTATTGCATTTTTATGTATTAGTTCAGTATTTCTTGCTGTTTTTAAAAGATATATACCTTTAATATTAAGTATTTTGTTCGTTTTTCTTATAGAAAAAGAAAAAAAAACGTTATGAACCGTTACGGAACGTTTTTCTTTTTGTTCCGGAACGAAAAGGGAACGGAACTTTTCTCTGTGGAACGAAACGAAAACAGAAACAAAAAACATTTCGTTCCGACACCCTGCTTCGGGCACACACAGCTGCACAGGCACTTGCGCTCTACGGAACCCTCGCACCGGCGCTGTTCGCTGTTCTGTTGATATCGCTCCACCCGCCTGGATTTGCTTTTTGTTTTGTCTCCTCGCGCGGGCATGCGTCTTTAACAGCGTACTAGAAGTATGGTGGTGGAATCCTTGGATTTCTTGTAGTCGGTGCCGATCGCTGCGCGTCAGGCAGGCCGTTCAGAGACGTGATTCGACTGCGTGCGCCTACGCACAATCTTTACGCGGCGCGCTCGAAGAGAGTCGCGTGTACTTTTTCTTGTTGGACTGTATATTCAGGGTATCAAGGTACGTTGAGGCGTGGCGCGTCCAGGTAGTCGCTGTCGGCAACGCTGCAATCGCATATCGTTGTGCGGTGATATTTGCGAAGGATGGAGTACTGGGCGCTGTTCACGCTACGTCGACGCTGGGCTTCCGCGAGTTTCTAACTCTACATAAGCAGCAGGGAGCTTGCAGACATGTTACTCTTCCTTGAACGTAAGAGTAAGCCTCGCGGCTGACTCCGCATTACTGTCAGGTAGACTTGAAGAACTATAGATAATGAAGTTCAGCCCTCGCAGTGCTCCCTCTACAGCTAAGAGTGTAGTTGGTTCAAATTGGCACACATACTTACAGGGCATTAAAACAACAGACATAACACAGGGACACACAGAGAGCGACACACATGGTGCTCTGTGCATGTGTGTTACGCTTTCTTACGTATGCTGATTTAGCATCCTGTAAGTATGTGTGCATAGTCATCCACTTAGGTGAACACATCGTTGCTTATTTAAGCCGTCATCACAGCTTAAATTTGATACCATGGTCGCAAAACTGAACTCGTCATCATAGGTCTATTTTAGGCATCACGTGAGTCAATTTTTTCACGCATGGAGTAGAAACGTGCAAGTTTACTAACTGGGTGTTCAACTTAACAGTGGATGACCCTGTACAAAGTAGAACTGCCAAAGTGTATTCTCTCTACCATGTAAAACAGTCCCAGACAGTAAGTTTTCTTGGTTGTATTTTTTTTATTAAAATAGTGGAGGACACTTCACTGAATGCAAACATGACTAGGCAAGCATTGGAGAGTATTCTGATCTCAACAAAAAGTGACTGTCACCTTTAAGTAAATAAACATCTTTTGCACAAAATGACTGCCACGTTATTTTATAAACAAATATTTTTGCACTGCACTCATTGAACTGCAGCACTGCTAACTCAACATTGCTGCTCAGTTTAGTGAGATTTTAATAACTTAAACAACAAAATGAGCTCTTCAGGTTAACCATGTTTGCCAGAACTACTACAGAGTGATTCCTTTAGAAATTACATTTTAAATATAAAAGTCAACTTAACGTGCAAATAAATGGAAGATCTTCAGCAAGCACACAGTACACTGACAGAGGCAGTCACTGCATTACTATTTTGTAGCTCCTAAAACTATTGCAAGAAGATGAATTATCCTGTAGCATTTAAGGAACAAATTCCCCAACAAATTTGATTCCAGAAGAAATATGTGTCTTCTATTGGTCGCTACTCTTAAAAGCATACTGAAGAGCTGATTGCTGAGCCCTCTGGGTGACAACACTACTTTCCTCAAAGCAAAACCTTGAAATCTGATATCAATAATTACGTAGACATATCTATATATTACACTTTCCAGTGCTGGACTCCCAACCGAAGGCGATAACTTAGAGCTGCAGTTTTCAAACTATCAAGAATTCTAGGAATAGAAAATAGAGTGGACAAATTTATCCTCGCCAGTTGTAAAATTTCAGTAAAAGTAGATACTTCTGCTCTGCAATTTAGTGGTCTTGTCCACAAAAAGGTGCCAACGTAGACTACTGTTCCGACTATTTAGAATGTAACACTTTGCTTCGTCAGGGCAGGCAACGGAAATGTGAAATGAGTCTTCCAAAGCCCGTACAGCCCAACTCACAAAAAGATTGTGCCTTTCAACAGTAACAATAATACTTTGCGCGGAGGAATACAAAAAAGACAGCATTCTATCACATTGCACACGTACATGAGCAACTGAACTTGGGTGTAGTACCTGCGGCTAGGAAGCAAAGTCAGCCTCCCGTTTAAATACTTTACATATGGTATGGTACAAATGATATTTCTTCCACATGAATCGGAATGTTGTTTCTTCTTTAAAATGGGCACTTGATTTCAAGAAGACAAACTTCATTTACTCGGTGGAAAAGACCATCAAAGCTTTCGCAAAGCCAAGGCTGCAGTGGGTGACCCACAAGTCCAGCCTAGAAAAGTAAAATGATTAGACTTCAAAGCTGCATGACACAATATTGCAAAATTTTTTTCACAGGAGCTGTTTGACTTGACATAAGTGTACTTTTCAGAGACATGGTATGCATTGTTTTCTAACTGGTTTTAAGAGGAACATAAGCACCATTATGAGAGCAAACGTTAAATGCTTTTTTTACAACAGCCAAATGATATTGCATGTCTGTTCCTTAAAACGTTTGCGCTGTCTTGCGTTATTTGAGCACAGAACATGTCTCATAAGCATTGTACATAACATGAGCTCAGTTCGCAGATTTCACGGCATATCTCAAAGAATGAGCCGGCCTGCTTCATCTTGGAAATTCTTCACATTTTCTTTTCATGCAGTTCTGTGCTTACTCCTGCTGCCTCTAATGTAAACGCTATTGCCCTGTGGTGAATTGGTCTACAAGCCAGGTCGCTTTGGTGCACTCACGTTTCTCCTTTGTCTATGTGAAGCATGAAATCAAAAATTAAAGATCGTTTCATATCTTTTTGAATATCAGATTGTTTGCATAATTCTTGACAGTCAGATAGGTAGGGCAACTATAGGTTTTCTCCAAATACAAATACATGTAGAAAGGAGATGATATTCTTTACCTCATTAATCTCTGTACGCACTTTGGCTTGCAAGTCATCGCGTGCTACTGGCTCCATCTGAACGCCTGAAAAATACCTTTTGTAAGCACTGCTAAGCTGAGTGTAACCCTCGCCCTGCATATCATAAGATGTAACCGCCGAGGAAAACCCTCGAGCACCAAGAAAAGCTTTTAACAGCTCCTCGGGTGACTATCTGGACCTCAGGATGGTTTGTGCGGCAGAGCACGATATTCTTGTCCTTCGCTCCTGATGCGATCTGTTAGAAATGGTACCAGAAGTTTTAGAAGATGCATTCATTGCAGTGTGCATACGTAAGAAAGAAATGAAGTAATGCGCACTTGAGATTAATGGCCTGCCCTGTGGTAATGGCACACAGCCAGTGTGTGTTCGTGCACTTCACATTTTTTGCGTAGAAGTCGGCACAGACTTTGCTCTGGTGCTCGTCCAGCTTCTTTTGTCATTTTTGGGTAGCTGCTTCCTACATCGATTGCATGAAACACTTGCTTTGGCGGTTGGAGAAGCTTTTCAAAGGTTGCTGAATCTTCTGCTGTGACAACCTGATTGACAAGTCTTCCAGTGCCGCCTTACACACACTCTCAGTTGTTTCGCTGCTCTCCTTCAGCAGCCACAGTATTGGACAGTTGATGTCAGGGAATAATGCAGCACATAGTGGGGTTCTAAGGCTGCAGGCTTCCGCCCGCCACGTAAGGGTCCTCATTCTCTGAAAAGAAAGGTGCATGAATGCCAGAGAATAAAAATTAAGCACCTCTGGCCAACATTTTACATTCATACAGGAACACATGCCACATTGAGAGCAACGTTAATGCTTTTTTTACAACAGCCAAATGATATGCATGTCTGTTCCTTAAAACGTTTGCGCTGTCTTGCGTTATTTGAGCACAGAACATGTCTCATAAGCATTGTACATAACATGAGCTCAGTTCGCAGATTTCACGGCATATCTCAAAGAATGAGCCGGCCTGCTTCATCTTGGAAATTCTTCACATTTTCTTTTCATGCAGTTCTGTGCTTACTCCTGCTGCCTCTAATGTAAACGCTATTGCCCTGTGGTGAATTGGTCTACAAGCCAGGTCGCTTTGGTGCACTCAGTTTCTCCTTTGTCTATGTGAAGCATGAAATCAAAAATTAAAGATCGTTTCATATCTTTTTGAATATCAGATTGTTTGCATAATTCTTGACAGTCAGATAGGTAGGGCAACTATAGGTTTTCTCCAAATACAACTACATGTAGAAAGGAGATGATATTCTTTACCTCATAATCTCTGTACGCACTTTGGCTTGCAAGTCATCGCGTGCTACTGGCTCCATCTGAACGCCTGAAAAATACCTTTTGTAAGCACTGCTAAGCTGAGTGTAACCCTCGCCCTGCATATCATAAGATGTAACCGCCGAGGAAAACCCTCGAGCACCAAGAAAAGCTTTTAACAGCTCCTCGGGTGACTATCTGGACCTCAGGATGGTTTGTGCGGCAGAGCACGATATTCTTGTCCTTCGCTCCTGATGCGATCTGTTAGAAATGGTACCAGAAGTTTTAGAAGATGCATTCATTGCAGTGTGCATACGTAAGAAAGAAATGAAGTAATGCGCACTTGAGATTAATGGCCTGCCCTGTGGTAATGGCACACAGCCAGTGTGTGTTCGTGCACTTCACATTTTTTGCGTAGAAGTCGGCACAGACTTTGCTCTGGTGCTCGTCCAGCTTCTTTTGTCATTTTTGGGTAGCTGCTTCCTACATCGATTGCATGAAACACTTGCTTTGGCGGTTGGAGAAGCTTTTCAAAGGTTGCTGAATCTTCTGCTGTGACAACCTGATTGACAAGGTCTTCCAGTGCCGCCTTACACACACTCTCAGTTGTTTCGCTGCTCTCCTTCAGCAGCCACAGTATTGGACAGTTGATGTCAGGGAAATAATGCAGCACATAGTGGGGTTCTAAGGCTGCAGGCTTCCGCCCGCCCACGTAAGGGTCCTCATTCTCTGAAAAGAAAGGTGCATGAATGCAAGAGAATAAAAATAAGCACCTCTGGCCAACATTTTAATTCATACAGGAACACATGCCACATGCAAAGTTTTATGGAAATATCAAAATGAAGCAAATACCCAAGTAGATCACTAGATACAGTAACAGAGTTGCTGTTTTATAACAGCACTGAATACAGGAAATGAGGAAATGCACATTATTCGAGCTAAGATAAAAGCACCAAAACATACAGACTAGACAGTGTACAACATTACTATCTGCTTGTCAATGCATATGCACATTAACTGGGCGCACACACGCAAAACGAATACGTTGAAACATTTGTATGGAAGATGTGCAAAATACAAAGGTTCACTAACACAGCCGTACAGCGGATAGGGTCCATTGAAGGCACTTACCGAGACATTTAATGCAACGTCGTTATTTCAGTCATATCAAATTGAGATTTTGGTCGAACGAGCTGTAATGTATCCGCGGCAGTCATACGAACTTTCCTGGTCTCAAGGATTTATAGACTTCCCTCGCAAAGTTGGATACTGAACCCCCCCGCCCCACAAAAGTTGTCCCAGGTAAAAAACGGCCCTATCAAAATTCTCGATGAACTTCTGTCTGGGCCCAAGTGAGCATAAAGGAATTACCCACGCTTGGTTCTTTTTCATTCTTTAAGGACGCATGAATCAAGAGGCTACGATAATAAGGGAAAGCATTTCACACATTCCCTCAGTGCTTTTGGATAAACAAAGTACGCGAAGGTGAATTGAGAGTTGTCAGTGAGACGACTTCCCTGAATGAGGGAAACGTAATCTATGGTGGAATCGCGCTTGTGTCATGAAAACTCACCTTGATCGACTGCGAGCACCGGAATCTCCTCCTGAGCCACTTCCTCGATGGTGCCTCGATACCAAAGCGAATGCTGTCAGGGTACCGGGTGATGATTCTTCGGGGTCACAGTCCTCCAGCTCCATCTGGTATAAATTCTGCGATAAAGGTAGAGCCCAATGAATTGACTAGTCTGGCCTCCTGTGTCGCACGTACGACTGTCTTCCCGGTACTGATATTATAGCGCAAATGTCCTTCTAAAAAACAATAAACTAAGGAGCCATTGCACACTGTCATAGTAGATGACAACTGAAAGAGTGGCCGATCACAAATATTTGATGGACACACGTACCAAGTTCCTCTGTTAAGGCACACCAGCCTAAAAATCTCATGTCCCCAATTCTGCGCATAGACAGCAGAAGAAAACACGTGGCCAAGTGGTGACGTACACCCTGAGGTCATGACACCACAACGCAGGCTTTCGTAAACGTTTCAATGTGACAACATTCCATGACGTAATCGCAAGGCATCACAATTGACGTCATCCGATCATGTAATAACGTCAAGGAAACTCGGGCTGATCTCATATTTCGCATGGAAGATTTCCTAAGCAAACCCAAATCAGAGGTCTAAACAAAAATGTCATTGTCGAGGTAGGCGTCGATTCAAATCCCGGTGGTTAAGAACTTCGTAATGGGAGTGAGCAGAACGTTGTGACCACTGATATGTATGCTGATTGCAAGGTTAGACCGTAAGGTTAGACCGGTGGTTGTAGACCGTAAGTCCCTATTCGCTCGCGCTCAATCAAAAGTCATGAAGCTTTACATTACGGCCCACGTGTCAGCCACTGCATGCCCTATTGCCTGCTGAGGAACATTGTGCGGTTTCGGCATCATGACACTAACCTCGGAAAGCTTCATTTGCCCCGGCACATCACGCCTGGTCGATAAATACCACTGCTGCTCCTTTGCTGCACTCGTGGACGCCTCCACTGCTTCCCTTAGCTTCATCAGTTTTTGATATCATACGTGGTTGTGCCGAAGAAAAAACGCGACCTTCAATGCGTTAGGTGATGCCGTCCACTATTTCAGTACAATCCACACAAAATATTTTACAAGAGCAAGCAAACAATATCAAGTAGCCATGTCTTGCACGCGCCCTTGACTACTTGCAGCGCTGCCGTTTGGTAGAACAGAGAAAAATGCATTGTGTCGTCTAGCGTGACACACCTACTAAGCAATCAAGGCGTACCATGCGATCAATACTATCGAGAATACGAAATAAGGGTTTTTTTTTCTTTTTTTTGCGCCACAGCAGCGGGTGCATGCATGGACACCCGAATGTTAGCCCAGCAGCGCAGTGTAACGCAGCGATTACAGAGAACCCCTCCGACTGCGTGAATTCCTCAACTCGCGGGCAGAGAGATCGTAGCATGCTCTGTAACCACGCGATCTGCAACCCAAAAATCTTAGCAGTGGAAGCGCCAGACTAACAGGCCCCTTTTTCTGGCAAGGGTGTTATCAAGGGTTTTACGAAGAGCGCCCGTGATTCCTCCTGATTAGTTAGAAGTTTGTCGTTGCCGCTAAATACCGTTTTCCACATCAACGCGTGCAAATGCAAGAAAGGAACTCAAACATGGCGATATATACGAAGGAGATTTCCCGATGCCAAAGGTGGTAAGGTGTAGCCTAGTTTTCCTATTAACAGCCAAATGTGCCGACAAAGATTTGTGTTGTGCAGTGCATCATAAACACGAATAACATGATTAACGAACAAAAACCTACCTGCCATCGCTGCTTTCTCTGGGGAAATGTGACAACTCCTAGCTGAATTTTGGGGCCTTGGACAGAATTACCTCTCTTACAGAGCCTTGACCTGTTCGAGACCGCGAAGCTGATGTGAGGCAGGTTTGGAGCTAGAAAAGATTGTGGTGATGGAGGTTGGAAAGAAAGAGAGAGAGGGGGATGGGCAGTCAGAGAGGATCTGAACCTCAGCAGCCAATCAGGTAGTATGGGGCAGCCTGCTTGGGATGTGAAAGGTAGAAGAGAGCTTACATGCCAAGTTTGTACAGCCACCCAGGCTAGTGAGAAAATCGGTTTTTCACGCTTTTCCAGAAATTTTAAAGGCCGAGAAGGAAAAAAGCATGGAGTAGAAAGAGGTGCATTTCTGAAACCATTGAGGAAGTGGTACTGTATAGTCAATGGTGGTGCGAAAGGTAGATGACTTCGAAGGAAACACCACACTGAGGTCCATGCCCCACTAGTTGGCATACAGTCAGGCTTTGTTCACCTCTGTGGCCCTTGACATAAACCCCACTTCACAAGCTCTTGCAGAGGGATGTGGGTAATAATATCCTCAAGTCCCCGAAAAACAATTTTTTAGGGACATTATACTAGCACAAAGCTACAATGTATTTCACGGGAAGGTAAGGCTCCTTGTGTGGAGAGAACGGATCTACCTCAGTTTGACAGCTGCCTTCACTTGCCTTCCCACTGTGCCTTCATCTCAGAAGCTGTTCGCCCCGCCACGGTGGTCTAGTGGTTATGGCACTCGGCTGCAGATCCAAAGTTCGCGGGATCGAATCCCGGCCGCGGCGGCTGCGTTTCGATGGAGGCGAAATGTTGAGGCCCGTGTGCTGTGCGATGTCAGTGCACGTTAAAGAACCCCAGGTGGCCGAAATTTCCGGAGACCTCCACTACTGCGTCTCTCATAATCAGAGCTTGTTTTGGGACGTTAAACCCCAAAAATCAATCAATCAGAAGCTGTTCTTTTATTTCACACTGATAATAGGCACACCGGGATATAAAAACGATTTATGAGATTATAGGGGAATATTAAAGCTTGCTGTGTTCTCGCAAGGGCTCGGGAAGATCACATGTATAATAAATTAGTTCTTTTTGTGATAAACATAGCAGCTTGGTTTCCGCAGTGTAAAGTCTATATAACTGGCTTTGCTGATCCAAGAAGAGTTAATTCTAAACGAATTTTCTGAATAAAAATGTTAACTCTTGGTGTATTCACTGACTATTCCTGGGTTTTTGATTCCATAAATTATAGAACCCTGTTTGAGAATTTGAGAAACAGAGAGTTTGCGCCAGAACCTTGAGGTGACTACGCCACCTCCATTTGTAATGCGAAGCCTTTCTTAGTGAACTATCACTTCGAGCGTGTTTATCTATCCATCTAGCCGCCTGCGCTCTCGGGCTCTCGCAGCCTTCACCAGAATTAATAACCAATGTACCAAAATTGGCGTGGTACAAATGTGTTCATGACGAACATAAAGACAGGTCGTAACGTGAAGGTCAATACGTGCATGCCATGAACGGCACTACTTACATGCCACGACCATGGTGCTCTCGCAGCGTTTCATTATTATGACGTCCAAATTGGTTAGTGTGCCATGGCTTTATGATGAACATAAATTAGAGTTGGTAACATAAAAATCATGATATGTAGGCCATGCACGGGATGATTTAAGCAACAACTTGATGAGGGCTAGTTGGTGCATATCCACAGCAAAGAAGTAACAGCGCAAAGGAACACAGACGACGAAGAAACGAAGACCACAGGACAAGCGCTGACTGCCAACTGAATGTTTATTGCGTGAAGACCAGCCTATTTATACATTCTCAGAAGAACACGCGCACATCAAAACACTCACAATCACAAATACAATCGTTCTTTTATGAAGTCTATCTCCTTCTGTGATAGTACAAGTGAGGGCGAACTAACACAGTTATCTCCTTCTTGGAGATAACTGTAACACAGTTATCTCCTTCTTGCACGTAGTTCCATACTTGCACAAGTTGTCTCACAATCTTAAAAAAGTTTCAAATAGGCACAATGTTAACTTGATTTTCAATGCTCCTTGCAAGCTGTCATCGATAAGTGCGCTCATGAATTCGAATAACAGGACCTCCGCGTGCACCACTAATCACACAACCCGTTACACTGATTGCATGAGCAAGGTAGTCTATCGAATTCCCATGAGCTGTGGGAAAGTGTATATTGGTCAGACAGGACAATGCTTTAATGATCGCGCACGTCGACACGCAAATAATGTAAGAAATGGATATGGTAGCCATTTAGTTGACCATTGTAAGAAGTGCACATGCGTTCCCATGTTTAAAAAAACAAAATTTATTGGTAAAGAAAAATGTAAGAAAGAAAGAGAAATTTTAGAGGCGTTCTATATCAACCAAGAAGGAGATAACTGTGTTAGTTCGCCCTCACTTGTACTATCACAGAAGGAGACAGACTTCATAAAAGAACGATTGTATTTGTGATTGTGAGTGTTTTGATGTGCGCGTGTTCTTCTGAGAATGTATAAATAGGCTGGTCTTCACGCAATAAACATTCAGTTGGCAGTCAGCGCTTGTCCTGTGGTCTTCGTTTCTTCGTCGTCTGTGTTCCTTTGCGCTGTTACTTCTTTGCTGTGGATGATTTAAATGCCACGCTCATTCGGCTTTCGTGGCCGGTTGGTTAATATGACCTGTACCAATATTGGTGTGGTGTGACATAAATGTATGCCCAACATAAATGGCAGGTGGTAACATGAAAATCGTGGCGTGCATTTCATGTGATACCGTTTTGCCCAATAAAGTATTTTCAAAATCTAGCGGCTCAGTTACGACCCCACATGGTCTCACAAGGCAATTACATATGTTCGCGCGCTCACAACATCGCCGTTCGACTGTTTTAACGGTGTGGAACTGGCTGAATTTTACAGCAAGCTGCTATAGGCGAGCTGTGCCCGTGTACAGCGATACCGCTCGCAGCATAGCCAAGCGGGTGAGGCAGGGGCAGTGGGTAAGCGAGGGACCAATGGGCAGCCGTGCAGAGCGCACGTTGTGCGACATTAGTATTCACGTCAGCAATCTTCGCTAAAACGCGCTCTCGCATCGGCGAGTTTCTATCCCGCTGTCGAAGTAAGTTCTCGATGTCCAGAGCATCGTCGCCCCAGCTGACGCGGTTTCCGTTCACGTGCGACCGCCGCTGTCAAACGCCTCGAAGAACGCCGATTCCGCACTTGGGGTTAGGCTCGATCACGTCCCTCGTGTGCCACCAGTATAATAGCCAAGCAGTAGCCAAGCAAAACAATATCCAGCCGATGCTTAAACGGATCGACTACCAATTTTTAAAGTACCTAAGTTACCTGGTTGCTTTATTTGAACGGAAAGCTTACCGGTCAGATTGTCCAGTCATGCAATGAGAACGGGGAAATCGCCTTAAACCATTTTAAATGCGAAGCATTTCTTAGCGAACTTCAGCGAGTTTGAGCGTATCTATCTATCTATCTATCTATCTATCTATCTATCTATCTATCTATCTATCTATCTATCTATCTATCTAGCCGCCTGCGATTTTGTGCTCTCCTGGCCGTTTCGCTAATCGGATGTTTACGAAAATTGGTATGCCACATCATGACTACATGACGAACATAAATGACAGGTCATAACATGAAAATCGTGACATGCGTGTCATGAGCGGCATGATTTACATGTCACAGTCTTGGTACTCTCCTTGTCTTCTCGTTAATGGGATGTATACAAAAATTGGTATGCCACAATATGACTGCATGGCGAAGATAAATGACAGGTCATAACATGAAAATCATGACATGCATATGTCATGAGTGGCATGATTTACATGCCACGCGTTTCGTTAATGGGACGTATACGCAAATTGGCATGCCACAGCATGACTGCATCACAAACATAAATGGTAGGTCATAACACGAAAATCATGTCATGCATGTCATGAGTGACATGATTTACATGCGACGGTCTTGGTGCTCTCCTGGCCGTTTCGTTAATGGGATGTATACGAAAATTGGTACGCCACAACATGACTGCATGGCGAACATGACTGACAGGTCGCAACATGAAAATCATGATATTCATGTCATGGTCGACATGACTTACATGCCACGCGTTTCGTTAAGGGGGTGTATACGAAAATTGGCATGCCACAAGATGACTGCATCACGAATGTAAATGACAGGTCAAAACATGAAAATCATGACATGTATATCATGAGCGACATGATCTACATGCCACGGTCTTGGTGCTCTCTTGGCCGTTTCGTTAGTGGGATGTGTAGGAAAATTGGTATGCAACAATATGACTGCATCTCGAACATAAATGACAGGTCATAACATGGAAAGCATAACATGCATGTCATGGGCGGCATGATTTACATGCCAGGCGTTTCGTTAAAGGGATGTATACCAAAATTGCTATGGCACAACACGACAGCATGAAGAACGTAAATGACAGGTCATAACATTAGAATCATGACACACGTGTCATGACCGGCATGATTTACATGCCATGGTCCTGGCGCTATACTGCTGTTTCGTTAATGGGATGTATGGGCTCCGTCTACTGACCAGAGGGCGCTACGTAGCTCTCGTCGGACGGCTCAGTATCGCTGACATTGGCCGCTTGGGTCGCACGTATGAGGCGCGCGCGCACGGTGGAAATCGAGGCGACAGCGACGCGCGCGTTTCTTCGCTGCTTTGCGGGCGTGCTGCGAACCACACGAACGCTGGCGGCGTCGCCCTTTGGAACAGTCTGTGGCAGTTTTGGAGCGCGCGTCTCAAAGCAAATAAAACGAAATAAGGCGGGACGGGCGGTCGCTGCTGCCACGGCCCTTCAATAAAAAAAACAGGTGCGGCCTGCCGAATGCGCTTCTTCGCCTGTGAACGCGATACTAGTTTTCTCCGCGACGGCGCTCAACATCGGGGAAGGAATACCGGTCCGCACCGGTTTGCACAGGCGGCTAGCCAGCTGTGAGCACGTGCACTCAAACACAATAAATAAAAAAATTACAGCATATCCACGGAGTGAATGATGATGAGTGGGCGAAGCTCGGGAGGTTCATCGTAGATCGTGCCGATTTCCGGATTAATTTAGTTAACGCGCACGCTACGAATCCTCATGGTTCAACTATGCATAAGTGAAATCTCCCACCGGCACTTCGTTTGCAAATCGAGGTCCAGTGCCTATATATATATATATATATATATATATATATATATATATATATATATATATATATGGGTTGCCGGTGAACGCTTCTTCAACGCGAGCAGTCGGTATTTATCAATCAAGAAACTCGCTAGGAGACGCTGCTTGCGCCAACTTTCTCTCTCGCGCGTGAGGGCGCGTTCTCCTTCTTTGCGAGCTGGTAGCGTTCCTCTGAGAAAGAGCGTTTCCATAGCCAACGCGCGCCTTTCGCTCTCTCTGTCTCTCTCTCTCACAAGACAGCAGAGGCACGCGCCGGGAGAGAGAGAGGCACGCTCCGGGAAGCACGCGCCGAGGGCGAGCGCATGCCTCCAGGCACGCGGGTTACGCCTGACGCCTGGCGACTGACGCGTGACAAGGTTAGACGAAGAGGAGCTTCGCCCCTAAAACACACATTTTTGTACTTTCGTCAGCCAGCCTATTGCTACCTGCACCGTCTCAATGATAGCGTTTGTCAGCGTTCGCCGTCGCGTTCGCGAGAGAGCTCCCGATGAGCAGCGCCACTGCTGTCGCATCTGACGATTCCGCTTGTCACACGCGTTCCCATTGAAAACAGCTTCATTCCGCAGCTTTTTTTTTTTATTGAGCGCCCGTGTCCACACCGACAATGATCCATCTGTTCCCAGATATAGTCGAGGGAAGCGGACCGTATAAATCGATGCCAACGCGGTCGAAAGGACGGCCAGGGAAAGGGAGCGGCTGGAGTGTGCCAGTCGGGTGCTCAGGTGGAGTTTTGCGCCGTTGACACTCAATGCAAACGCGGATATACTTGCACACAAACGCGTACATGCCGCGCCAATAGTAGCGTTGACGAAGGCGGGTGTAGGTCTTGAGAACGCCAGCATGAGTGCTTTGTAGGTCATCGTGGAAAGCGGTGCAGATATCCTTGCGCATATGACGTGGTATCACAAGCAGCCACTTACGGCCATCAGGTGCGTAATTTCGTCGGTAAAGGAGATCATCTCGAATGACGAAATGGCAAGCATGGCGACGGATAGTTCTTTAGGCGGGACGAACGGATGGGTTTGCCTGAAAGTCATGGAGTTGGCGAATCCACGTATCTTTGCGTTGCTCTGATGATGATGATTGTGGTTCGGTTAGGAAAGAACGCTAATTTCTGCAGCCCATGTAGGGAGCACGGCTAAGCGTCCGTGGTGGTGGTGGGGGAAAGGGAGTGAGAGAGAGAGAGAGGAGAGAAAGGCCGTAGTGGAGGGCTCCGGACATGTTCACTCCCTTTCCCCCACCCCCACGGACGCTTAGCCGTGCTCTCTACATGGGCTGCAGAAATTAGCGTCCTTTCCTAACCGAACCACAATCAAGTCTATTGGCGAGAGGGAAGAACCCGACGGAAAAGCCGTGTCGGACGCTAGTGGTGGGCGAGACAGTGCGTCTCTTTCTCTGTAGCGGAGTAATTGCGCTCGGCTTTCTTGAGGGTTCGACTAGCATAAGCCACAACGTATTCCTCGTAGCCTGGCTTCCACTAAGCCAATACAGCGCCAAGGCCGATACCGCTGGCATCAGTGTGGACTTCCGTCGGCGCATTGGGGTCAAAGTGCCGGAGTATCGGGGGCGACGTTAGTATGCGCCTTAGCGTCGTAAAAGATTCGTCGCACTCGGGTGACCACGCAAGCAGGCCGTTAGAGGCTGTTATAAGATTCGTAAGGGGCGCGATGATGGTAGCAATGTGGCGGACAAATCGACGAAAGTAAGAACTGCGAAACTGCGAAGCGTCGTCATGGAGATGGGCTTCGGATGCTCGGCAACAGCACGAAGTTTCGCGTGGTCCGGGAGGACGCCGCCTTTGCAGACGACGTGGCCTAGTATCGTTAGCTGGCGCGCCCCATAATGGCACTTCTTTATGTTAAGTTGAAGTCCGGCGGATGTGAGGCACTTCAGAATAGTGCGTAGACGAACAAGGTGCGTGGGTAAATCTCGAGAAAAAGACTACAATGTCGTCAAGGTAACAGAGGCAGGTATTCGATTTAAAGGTGAAAAACAGGGGGACACCAACCAAATTGTAATCATTTAAAAGTAAAATTTACTTCTAAACATTAAAAAACCCGACGTTTCGGGTCCCACTCGGACCCTTCTTCAGGGGTGACTGGAGGGCACCAGACAGCAGCAGTGCTTATAAGGCCTTCTTTCTTCTCTCTTCCTTCCTTTCTCCCTTTCTCTTTTTTTTCCCGTTCTTCAAGCCGAGGTCATGCTAACGTTGAATCAGGTGCCGGAGTCCGCTAAAATAGACACTTGGCATTGCACCTGCAGACCGGTTCACGTTTGCAGGCGACACCTGCAAACGTGAACCGGTCTGCAGGTGCAATGCCAAGTGTCTATTTTAGCGGACTCCGGCACCTGATTTAACGTTAGCATGACCTCGGCTTGAAGAACGGGAAAAAAAAAGAGAAAGGGAGAAAGGAAGGAAGAGAGAAGAAAGAAGGCCTTATAAGCACTGCTGCTGTCTGGTGCCCTCCAGTCACCCCTGAAGAAGGGTCCGAGTGGGACCCGAAACGTCGGGTTTTTTAATGTTTAGAAGTAAATTTTACTTTTAAATGATTACAATTTGGTTGGTGTCCCCCTGTTTTTCACCTTTAATTTCGTCCCAACCAGACAGATCTCTGTCAAATGTTCACCTTTAAGGTATTCGATTTGTAGCCGCGAAGAATTTTATCCATCATCCCTTCGAGTGTAGATGGACTCGTACAGTCCATCGGGAGTAATGAAGGCAGTCTTCGGGCGATCAGGTTCGGCCATCGGGACTTGCCAGTAACCCGACCGCAAATCCAAAGGTGAGAAATATTCTGCTCCTTGCAGGCAGTCGAGAGCGTCATCAATGCACGGGAACGGGTACACATCCCGCCGAGTTATCTGATTGAGGCGACGCACATTTCGGGCAGCAATGGCAGCAGACGGTTCATCGGAGCACCGTCTTAAATATCTTCTTGCCTATGCGCAGAAACCCCGCAAGCGGACGTCATTCGCGCATCCATGGCAGCCTGCATTGCCCCGGAACCGACCAACTGAAACCAAGGAAAGTTGGCGCCATCTGCGTATTCTTCACAGCCCTGCACTGACACGTGACGGACCAGCTGGTGATACGCCCCCCGCCCTTTATATACTTGGGCGCATCGTAGGACTCAACCACATTTCGGGCAGCAGCGGCAGCAGACGGTTCATTGGAGCACCGTCTTAAATATCTTCTTGCCTATGCGCAGGTTGGTTACAGTTCTTTGTACGTTATTTATCGCTTTGCAACTGCTACTGCTGCCCTCGTGTCTTGTACTTTGTGACTAGACGAGTGCTAGAATGAGTGACATATGTGAATCCTGTAAACACTTTTCTGAAGATGAGGATGTCATAACATGTGCAGAATGCTGGAAATGCTATCACATCGGAGAATGTATTGGTATAAGTGAGCGTACCTATAAAAAGAAATGGAAAGAGGAAAAGAAAGCCGTAAAATGTTAGACCTGCCGTGTGCCTTCATCTCGGAACAGTCAGATGAATAACAACGCCGATCAATCAGCTTTAACGGAAGCCTTAAGCCTGCAACTTGCGGAAATTAACAAATGCTTGGCGCACCTAACCAAGGTCGATGACCTTGCAGAATTAAAGCAGTTACCAGCATTGAACAATCCATTCAGCACATGTCAGATACGCATGACAAGCTTCTTGAAATCAGCGCAAGGCATGATAAAGAGATAGAAAGCCTCCGCAACAGAGTCGAAGCTATTGAACAAAATTCGACAAAAAAAGAAATTCGCAAGCTAAATCTAGACCTAAATGACCTTCAGCAATACAGTCGCCACCAGACAGACAGACAGACAGACAGACAGACAATGAACTTTAATAACATAGTCCGGCGGAGCACCGCAGCCTTTAAGGGCGGCAGCGCCGCGGGCCGCTCCCACGTGGGGACGGGGAGGCCGAGCCTCACAGCCGCGTCGTGGGCCCTCTGGACGGCCCTTAGCTGATGTAGCAGATTGGAGCTCCTTAGCTCGGAGCACCACTCTTCTTCAGTGATGCGTTGAGGGCCCCGTAAGGAGGGACACCGTAATCTGGAAGTTCATGGCATGCCATTTATTGAAAAAGAACATACCCTGTCACGAGTTAAAGACCTTGCGAAGAAGATTGACCTGCAGACACTATCTGACTGACGTTGAAAGCACGCATTGCTTGCCACCACGTAAAGGGAAACCCCCAGTTATACTGATAAGATTTGCTCGACTGAGCTTGAAGAGCATGGCTTGCAAAACGCGCCGAACTAAGAGAAACTATCGATTCACTTGGTCTTCACAGGGAAGGATTTTTCTCAGAAAGAACTCTGAAGCACGTGCAATCCGAATTGCATATGAAGATGATCTAATCAAGATTGTTTAAACACTTACTGTACCTATTGCCTTTTCTAGTTTTTTTTTTTCCTGTTTTGATGAACAAGTCGATGCATCACAATGCTGTTTCTTTCAAGAATTTGATCAAGGACTCAGACTCTTTCTGAACGTGGTCTTTCCCTTTACCATATTAATGCACAAAGTATGAGAAACAATGATGAAGAAATTGAAAGTGAATTGATTCACCTCGACTATGACTGATATCATGTGCTTCCCGGAGACGTGGTTTTCTTCAGTCAGACGTGGTCAGCTTGGGAAATTTCAATACGGAATCAATATTTAGAATTGGAAAACGCGGTGGCGGTGTATCTTTGTATATTAAACAAAATTTGCCTTATGAAGCGTGGCCCGACTATTGTATGGTTTGTAATGATTTCGAAGCAGTTACTGTGATACACAACAAATTTGTAATAGTACTGATCTACCGCCCCCCCAGATGGTAACACTGACACACTTGAGTTTTTAGAGAAGCTTCAACATCATGCTAATTCGAATCGATGGTTCATGATATCATTTGGTGATTTTAATATTGATGTATCAAAAGATGGTCCTACTAAACTAAAGCTAATGGAATTAATGTTGTCACATGGCTGTGAAAACATCATTGACACTCCTACCAGAATAACAAACAAATCAGAAACGATCATTGATCTCTGTTTCACTAATTTATCCCCTGACAGTGCATTAGCCGGAGTATTTACCTCTGGTATAAGTGACCACTTAACCTTTTTTCGCACTATTAACAATGCCAGAACTGCGGAATTCTCCAAAATACATGCGCAGAGATATAAACGATACAAATATTCTCCGATTTCGCTCCCTAATGCTTAACTGCAATTGGGATGACCTGTACCGGGAACCTGATCCATCTAAGGGATACAACCTGTTTATGGCGAAAATTGTTAGCAATTATAATACTGCTTTTCCATGCGTTGTCGTAAAGAAACACAAGAAAGCAAGAAAGGAGTGGATTACGCCGGCACTTCTAAAGCGGATAAGTGAAAAAAAAACTTTTCCAGCATTTTTTTGAAAACAAAAGAACAAACTGATCTCATGGAGTTCAGAAATTTCAGAAACAAGGTAAACCGGGACCTAAAGAAGGCGAAAATAGATGTCTATGCCTACAAGTTTTCCACAGTGATTAACAACTCAAAAATGGTTTGAAGTTCAGTAAATAAATTGATACGAAGAAAACAGGCCACTGTCCCTAGCGATATACAGATAAACGATACTCACTTCAGCGGCAAGGCACTGGCAGACAAATTTAACCTTTACTTCCTTGAGGCAGGATCGTCAAGTAAGCGACCGACCTTAAACCGGCTGAATCCTACATTGAAAGCTCTGTCACAAATTCTTTGTTTTTATCACCCGTTACCGAGGAGGAAGTGCCATATGCTCACTAAAGAACAGTTCGGCAGGCGAAGGTGGCGTTACCGCAGTACCTATCAAGGCAGTTGTTGATTTGATTGTCGCTCCATTCACTTACATATGCAACAGACTCTTCCTGGCGGGAATTTTTCCATGTCCCATGAAAATAGCTCGCGTAACAATAATTTTCAAAGGAGGCAATAAAAATGAACTTCGAAATTATCGCCCAATATCTATATCGCCGCTTTTCTCTAAGGTCGCGGAACGCCTGATATACAAGAGGGTATACTCTTTTATAGCAAATAGAAATGCCATTTGTGAAGAACAGTGTGGATTTCAACCAGGTAGATCAACTCAGACTGCTCTACTTCGCATTAAGGATAGCACACTTCATAACTTTGAAAAACATTTTACACTGTGGGAATATTTCTGGATTCCCGTAAGGTTTTTGATTCGATAAAGCATGACATATTAATTAGGAAACCGCAAATGTATGGAATACGCGGGATTGCGCTTGGTCTAATGAAAAGTTATCTTTGGGCCAGGAAAGAGTATGTACAGCTTCATAATTTTAAATCTGATTTGGGCGCAATTAAGTATGGGGTTCCCCAAGGATTGATACTTGGCCCCTTTTTATACTTTATATCAACGACATAGTAAGCATTCCTTTCACACCAAACATGGTCATGTACGCCGACGACACCAATGCATTCTTTTCTGGTTTAGATCTTCGCGACATTGAGATGACCGCAAATTCCTGGTTGGATAAACTTACATCATGGCTTACAGTCAACCAGCTAGAACTAAACATGAAAAAAACCAAATTTATGCTCTTCAAGCAGGAAAATAGGCCTGTACATCATGGTATCTCTGATTTTTAATGGAGAAAATATTGCGCAGGTAAACAAAATTCAATTTCCAGCCGTATGTTTTCAAAACGACCTTAGTTGGTCTGACCATGTGGACAACCGTCGAATAAAAATATCAAGGTCGATTGGTCTAATTCGACGCTTGCAACATGTCCTTCCAGGGAGAGTTAAACGACAGCTTTACTTTTCTTTTATCCACTCGCAAATCATGTATTGCATTTTAGTCTGGGGTACGTGTAACAAAACAAATACAGAAAGTATAATTCTTCTTCAAAAACGCGCACTAGGTTTAATAAATACCTCGGTCCCCACAAACATGTCTCTTTTTCATGTGTATAATGTAGTCCCATTCCCAGAGTGCTATACGATGCAACTAGCCATGTTAATCTTCAAAAAAATTACAGATAATTACCAGATTTTTTCTTATACATATTTAAGCAGAGATCTTAAGTATAATATGCGCACTGTTGCGTTGGTCGGGCCAATGTGCCAGACTAACTATGGTGTACAGTCAATTGATAACCAAATTGTTCTATTGTGCAACAAGTTCCTGAAATAAGTGAATACGCCATGGAGGTTAGAAATATCACACAATTTAGGGAGCGAATTATGGATGTAAGAAATAGAACACAATTCTAAGGTGCATTTGCTGAAAATATTTAATGTATGTAATGTACTCATTGTTTTCAGATCACATTTCAACTTTTATGTATTTCAATATATGTTCAATGGTGCTGATTACAGTGCATTCTGCACTTATCGCTGAGGAACAGCTTTGTTTGCATCTTTATCTTACATTTCTCAAATCGTTATAGTATTCCTCGTTTATTTATTGTTTGTATGTATATTATTGTATATTTTTGTACACTGTCCTGCTGTACCTGCCCGAAGTGCCTCACGAAGAGTGGGCCAAGTCAGGAGACACACTCCTTTTGCCCGCTTCGTGGGCATTTTATGAAAATGTCCAAATAAATGAAATGAAATAGTCCACACAAAATCCGATGGACCCATCCTTTCTGCGCATGAGTACAACAGGCGATGACCAGGGGCTCTGTGACGGCTGAATGACGCCGCGTGTAAGCATGTCATCGACTTGTTGGTTAATGACACGCCGTTCTTCCGCCGATACTCGATAAGGGCGCTGGCGCAAGGAAGCATGAGAGCCGGTGTCGATGTGGTACGCCACACTTGTTGTACGACCTAAAGACGGCTGGGCGCAATCGAAGGACGAGCGGAACTCTCGCAGAAGGGAGATGAGTTCGTCGCGATGTGTGGGCGGTAGATCGGCGGCGACAGAGGGGCAAAAACCGTCCGGAGCTGGAGATGTTGAAACTGGTGACGTCATAGCATTCAGTTGAGGGCAGGGTTGGTCCTCAGTGAAATCCAGGGAATGTAGGAATGCGACATCTTGTACGTGGCCCAAGGACTCACCACGGAGTAGGGTAATACGCGACGAAAATGAGTTGGATACCATCATCGTGGCAGCACCAGACTCCATGGTAAGTACTGCAAACGGCAGGCATAAACCACGACGACGGAGAAACACATCGGAGGGGGCAAACAAGACTATTCCGTCAGGGGCGGCCGGGCAGGAGATGGCTACGAGGGTCCACGTTTTCAGAGGTATATCTGAGTCTTCAGCAACGACAAGTTTGTGAGGGTCGGGAATAGGGTCAGCCGAAATGGAGTCTTGCAGCGGGGTAAGAGCCACTTCCGCCCGAGAACAGTCTATGACGGCACGATGACGTGAGAGGAAGTCCCATCCGATAATAATGTCGTGGGAGCATGATGGCAGCACATAGAACTTATCACGTAAAGTACGTCTTGAATAACTACACGCGCGGTGCACTTGGCAGGAGGGGAAATGCACTGCGAGCTTGCAGTGCAGAGCACTAGTCCTGAGAGCGACATGGTCAATTTCTTCATCTTACGGCAGAGGTTTTGACAAATTACGAAAACGGCGGCCCCTGTGTCAATAAGCGCTAGTGCGGCGGTTCCTTCAATTTCCACATCGATAACGTTTCGCGGCGAAAGCGATGGAGGCCTTTGATAGTTCGATTCGCGTGCAGCTCTTGCCTCCGGAACTGCAGCAATCAGTTTCCCTCTTCCGTAGTTGGACGGCGACGCATAGGTGATAGCGAGTGTCGTCGAGGGGATGGAGAGCGACGGGTTGAAAAGGGTGGACGATGTTCAGTGGTATACCTTGGTGGCGTACGGAACGGCAAAGGGACAGGCGTGCCAGTTGTGTCGTACGGGGAAGAAGGATACAGGCGACGGTAGCGGGCGAAGCAGATGGGCTTGTTGTCTGACGTACGCCACGCGTCCTGGCCTCGGAAGAGCGGAGCCGGAGGCCTCTAAGGAGGTGTCGCAGCATGCACGGTCGTCGGGACGGTGTGGATCGGAATCGCGGGTCGAAAATACGGTGCAGGCTGTTGAGGCGGCCTAGCAGCGATAGAAGGTACATAGGTAGGAGGCGCAGTGACAGGTGGCGGCTGTGGCATAGGCGGGAGGGTTTCGGTAACATGAGTGCGAATGGCCTGTTGAAGGTCCGGAGCCAAAGACGGTGTAGGCGCGTGCGTGAGAGGTAGTAAGGAGAGCTGATGTGCTACCTCTTCGCGGATGAAATCCTGGATTGTGTATAGCAGCGGTTGTTGATCGGCGGGGTGGTGGGCCGGCTGCAAACTTGACAAACTAGAATGCCCGCCAGGAATTGCGAGGGCTTGGCGGGCGATTGCGCGCTGCTTACGCAACTCGTCAAAGCTCTGACACAACGAGATGAGGGCGTCCACGGTGGCAGGACTTTTTGCGAGAAGAATCGTAAAGGCGTCGTTCTCGACCCCTTTCAGAATGTGCTTGATCTTCTCGTCCTCAGTAATTGCAGAGCTCACACGGCTGCACAGGTTAAGCACATCCTCGATGTAGCTCGTGAAGTTCTCTCCTGGTTGCTGAGCACGTTGACGCAAGGTCTGCTCCGCGCGAAGCTTGCGCGCCGTAGGCCGTCCAAAGACGTCCGTATTATGGAAGTCTTAAAAGCAGGCCAAGTGGGAATAGTGGTCGCGTGGTTGTTATACCACAGTTGAGCGACATCGGCAAGGTAAAACGCGACGTGACTCAACTTCATTGCATCGTCCCACTTGTTGGCTCACTTATTCATATACAGTTAACCAGTCTTCAACATCCGAGTCACCTGAGCCGTTGAAGAGTGGCGGGTCCCGTTGGCGGTGGACGGCGCCGCAGGTGACATGGATTGTATATATATATTGTAACGAAGAAGGAGACGAGGAAGGCAAGCAAGCCTCAGCGTTGGCGACGGTCTCGTGCCTCGAGCGAGCGCCTCCTGATGTGGCTGCTTGACGCTCGCCGTTGATGTTCCTCGACGTCTGGACGTCAATAAACCACGTCGCATTTGATGGAGGTGCTGGGTTCCCACTAACAATCTGAAACTATATATATATATATATATATATATATATATATATATGTGTATGTGTGTGTGTGTGTGTGTGTGTGTGTGTGTGTGTGTGTGTGTGTGTGTGACGCACGAACAAGGCGATGGTAGGAGAAGCCGAGGAAGAGGAAGTGCGCGTGCATTACAATAAATGCATGGCATCTGAGTCACGGCCCGTCTCTGTGTTATAGCGTCACACAAGTCGACAGGATCGACCTCATCAACCTGCCATGGCTAGGCCAAAGCCTCCGCTCAACATACCGAAGTACAAAGGAACACCAGAAGACGTCCCCATCGACAAGTGGCTTCAATTTTTCGACATGAAGGCGTCCGAGGCATCGTGGACACACCGCGAGCGGGTCAGTCACTTCAGCGAATACATCGAAGGGGAAGCGTTCAAGTGGTACCTGGCAGAGATTTTCAGCAACGTCGAGACATGGGACGATATAAAGCGCGCCATGCAAAACCGCTTTGCTACGACTGACGGAGATGCCTTCCGTCTCTCCATTCACTACCGGCTGAAAGGAGGGCAGACCATCAAGGAATACTACGAAGAAAAAAAGCGACTTGGCTCTTTGGCCGACCTTAAAGAGTGCCACATCATTACTGGACTGACCGACGGTGTTCCTCCTGATGTGGAACTGGCGCTCGCCGGACTGTCTTTCCAAACGTCGTCAGAGTGGCTCGCCGCTGCTAAACGGGTCGAGACATCCTTAAGACGGGTGAGAGGAGTTTCCTTTGCTCGTAATGTTAGTATTACATCAAGAGCTCCACGTCTCTTCAGCAGACCGCAGCAGCCAACATTAACTTCTCGGCCGCGAGCTCCGCAAAGCGAATGTAAATCTTGCTCAGCTGCAGGTTTCCCACGACAGTTTCATTGGCACAACGAATGTCCGCGCCGTGGCAACGTGTCCGCTATTGAGACTGCTTCGGGAAACGAGGAGGGCGAACCAGAGTTTCATTAATACACTTCAGTGCTCTCGTCAACGGAAGACCAGTAACTGCAATTCTTGATACAGGAGCAACCATTACTTGTATCAATGAGGATGTGTACAAGCAGCTCAAACTTCAGTTGATGAGAGACTCCAGCATCACGGTACAGCAAGTTACTTCAAGCATTCGAACTTTGGGTCGCGTAAACATTCATTTGCGGATTGGGAATGTCACAAAGAAAGTTTATGCCCACGTTCTGCGAGGCATGAGAACGCAATTAATTCTTGGCCTAGACAGCGCTTCGTACTTCAATCTTTCTGTAAATTTGGAAAGCAAGTCAGTGACCCAAGGGCCTGATAATTTGAACCTACCGAATCATAATGAAAAGAAAACCATTAAAGCCCCGCAGATGAGGACCCTGACTTCGGAAAACTTGTCACAGCATGAATCTGCGGTGCTCAACTCTGTTCTAAACAAATATGACGATATATTCTCTAAATCCCAGACAGATATTGGATGCATCACTACTGAGCAGCATAGGATCACACTTATGAGTGCTGTCCCTATCCATCGAGCTCCATACAGGTGTTCACAGGCAGACAAAGCGGAGATTAACAAACATGTTGACACCCTCAATAAGCAAGGTGTTGTAAGACCTTCGCTGTCTCCGTACGCTGCACCTGTGATCCTTGCGGAAAAAAAAAGGCGAAGGACGTACTCGTTTGTGTATTGACTACCGCAAACTTAATGCCATAACGGTACCCGACTACCAACCAATTCCACGTATAGATGATATCCTTGACCACTTGGGAAAGGCGGAGTTTTTCACTACGTTGGATGTAACGTCGGGATACTGGCATGTCCGAATGCATCCCGACGACGTTCAGAAAACTGCGTTCGTCACGACTAACGGTCACTATGAGTGGTTGGTAATGCCGTTCGGGTTAAACAACGCTCCGGCTACATTTGAAAGAGCCATGAAATCTCTAATAGCCAAACATCAGCTCACTAATGTGAACAATTACTTCGACGATGTGGTCGTATACTCCGAGACATTTGACGATCATATACGACACCTCGAGGCACTATTGAAAGCTCTTAAAGGGCCCCTAAACCACCCCCGACATTTTTTTGAACATTTCAAGTTAGCACGCGCATCAAGTTGAAAATGCCGTCACGATGAACGATGTCAAACGGGGCAGCGCTACGCGCCGCGGGCGCGCCACAAACTCGAAAAACAATCCCGTGCGCCTCTCCGGCCAGTTCCGGCATGCCAAAGTTAGCCGTGACGACATTGTGGTTTTTGCTGACGTCAAAAGAGTCCGAGCTCCGCTTATTGGTCGAAGGAGGACGTCGACTTCCGGTTAGTCTGCTAGAAAATGCACGCGCTCCCTGCCTGTTTGTTTTCCTCGTCGTGTGTCGTTCGAGTGGTGTTCGCGTGTGAATTCGTAAATGCGCTACGCTACGCAAGTGCATGTGAGGTACAGCCGACTAGAAACTGCAGCAACTCTCAGAACACGACGAATAGCGCTAACAGAGAGCGTTGGCACAGCACCAACGAGACATTTGCGCGAACGCGGGAGCCCGGCGGAGGTAAGTCAACCGGATGCGAGTCATCGGCGATGTATGTCACGTGACATTAGGAGGAGCACTCGGCGAGGAGGTGGCACTGGCAAGCGGCCGGCGGGCGCAGGAGAGAGTGAAACAAGCAAGCGCCGCGTTTTAATAATCAAACGGGTGTAACTCGGCTATTTCTGCACCGTTTCGAAAAATTCTTGCGGCTACGTGTTACTTGCGGACACCGGTACAAAAGCAACACCACAACTAAATTTCGACCTCTTGGTCGTTTAGGGGCCCCTTAAAACTGAGAACGTAAAATTAAAACGAAAAAAGTGCCAATTTGCAAGATCCAGCATTGAATACTTGGGCCACAAGATTTCACAAGGAATAGTGACACCTAAACAAAGTAATGTGGCTGCAATACATAAATTTCCGACACCTAAACGAGAGAAAGACCTCCAGTGTTTCCTGGGCACTGTAAACACTTACCATCAGTACATCCCTCATTTCAGCGATATCGCTCTTCCACTCACGAAACTGCTGCACAAAGGTAGCAAGTGGACGTGGACAGAAGCATGCGAGCAAGCCTTTCGGGAACTGAAGGATCGGATAACTGAAGAACCAGTGCTTCGTATATACGATCCTTCGAGACCGTGTACTGTGACGCATCTGGCGAAGGCGTTGGTGCAGTGCTGAAACAGCCTGACGACAAAGGCAAAAAACATCCCATTGCCTATTATTCCCGCAAACTACTCAAGCACGAAGCGAATTATGCTATTACAGAAAGAGAATGACTTGCCATTATAGATGCCATTGATAAATGGCATTGCTACCTTCATGGAAAGCCATTCACTGTTGTAACGGATCACGCAGCACTCCAGTGGTTGAAGAATATTAAGAATCCTCAAGGTCGCCTATTCCGCTGGTCTCTAAAACTGTCTATGTATGAAGTAAACATCAAAAGGGCGTAAGCAACGTCGAAGCAGATGCACTTTCCAGAGCCCCAATAGTTCAACTTCTGTCACACGACGAACTTCAACGATGCAGCAATGAGCGCCAAAAAGGAACGTATTCACTGGACAACAACATAGTCATCGTCAAAAGAAAAGGACTAAGGAAGATATATGTGCCCCATGAACTGCGCCCAACCATTCTTAAGAACGCGCATCATCATTTCGGGCATGTCGGAGTGAAGAAGACACTATCACTCCTGTCTCCGCAATACTATTGGCCGGATATGGTAGCCGATGTTTCTGCCTACATTCGTCATTGCGACACTTGTCAGAGATGCAAGAAAACGAAAACAAAGAAGTATGGGACACTGGAATCACTACCTCCAGCTGAAGAACCTTTTGATCTCTTCGCGATGGACACCATTGGAGGATTTGCTGGATATGGCTCACCAAAAAGATTTATCCACTTGGTTATTGACCATGCTACTCGCACGTGTGGGCGTCCGCTCATAAAAGTGAAAACAGCGTTGCCTACATCTCATGCTTAAAAACCATTTTTGCTGCCGGAAAACCACGGAAATTCCTTTCAGATCGTGGAACAGGGTTCACTGCTGGAAAATTTAAACAGTTTTTAAAGCATAACCGAATACACCAACTCTTCACCTCAACTCATCATCCGCAATGCAATGGTATGAACGAGCGGACAAACCAGACCATTGTAACCAGACTTAAATGCAAGATGAATGACGAGCCACAAAAGTGTTGGACTAAGCTGCTCTCGGATGTAATAGACGAATACAACTGAACGCCCCATGAAGTTACCGGCTACGCACCTTCCTTCCTCATGTATGGAATTCCATCTTACCCAACTATACTGGAACAACGAGAAGAAACTGTTGAACAAGCACGAAAAGCTGCGGTTAACAATTCTATCGCCTACCACAACAAGAAGAAAGTCATCTATGACAAAAAATTTCTTCCGATTGAGTTTCAAGTTGGCGATCTTGTCCTTTTCGAGACACCGTGGCATCCTAACAACGGCAAACTGAGTTCTGTCATGGAAGGGCCCTACAAGATTCTACGCAAGGTCTCACCAGTGAACTATGAGATAAACCGCTCTGTGTCGCCCTTAGGTAGAAACTCTGACATTGTGCATGTTAGCAAACTGCGGCGTTATTTTGCCTCTTCTGAACTGAGACTTTCTCGAGGGGAGGGGGATTAGTGTGACGCACGAACAAGGCGATGGTAGGAGAAGCCGAGGAAGAGGAAGTGCGCGTGCATTAGAATAAATGCATGGCATCTGAGTCACGGCCCGTCTCTGTGTTATAGCGTCATATATATATATATATATATATATATATATATATATATATATATATATATATATATATATATATATATATATATATAATGTGTGTGTGTGTGTGTGTATTCACCCCTTGGAAAGAAAAAAAATTACGCCCGCATCTTGCCACGGGGGAACTCGAGTAAATGCGTCGAAGAGTGGTGGGGGTATCGCGTGAATGTTGCGTATAATTGCGTATGGTTTGGGAATGCTTAATTGTTATTTCGTCTTTATTATTCTTGAGCAAAGCGTCAAGTCAAGCGAAAGCCAAGTAAAGACGCTCATGACTGAATTCCGAACGCACGCTCCGCCGCTTATATACACACCGCCCGTGTTCGAGGGAGAGGAGTACGGGGGAGAGGTCCGCACCCCCACTGCGCAAAAGCCAAGTAAAGACGCCCTTGACTGAATTCCGAACGCGCGCTTCGCCCCTTATATACGCACCGCCCACGTTCGAGGGAGAGCAGTACGGGGGAGAGGTCCGCACCCCCACTGCGCATGCTCGGCTTGCTGAACGCCCGCCTGGAGCGAAAGTTTTGCGGGTGTCTTCCTGGGCCGGCACGAGACGAGCCGAGCATGCGCAGTGGGGGTGTGGACGGCGCTGCCGACGCCGAAGCGCGACATCGTGCGACTAAGAAATGCTCCGCATTTAAAGAAGCCTTTGATCCGTTTGACACTGTTACATCGATACATACATCAGGCTACGGCGGGGACGGGCCTAGGAGTCAAATTTCAGGCCTTTGTCGGGTTGTTTCTCATGAATAGAGCCACTAACATTCAGGTGGAGCAAATTCGATCGAGTGTGTACGAATTGGGTGCTCAGGGCACCCCCCAGGGTTCAGTCATCTCACCCTTGCTCTTTATTATAGTCATGAAGGTTTTTGAGACGGGTTGGGCGGCCATCGAGGCATATCTCGCGCACTCTACGCAGATGACATCACAATTTCACATCATGGTTACATGTGACAGTCAGGAGGCGCAGTTGTTTTCAGAATGTTATATATAAAAAAGGTTTTTTTTTCTGTATCGAAGAGATGTTTCTGTTGTATCTCGAATGAGCTTCCGATCCTTCACACGGCACACCCTTGGCCCTGTTTTGAAAACCACATTGAAATGGTGCACCCCTTTTCCGCTGGGCACAAGATAGGCACTGGTCGTCTCCTCACACATGTTCTGCCCCTACCCCTGGACAGAACAGTTTCCGTGCTTTTTTTTTTTAGCTCAACAGTCCCAGCTAGCAAGGGACCTCATGAATGTATTGTGAGACTCGGGTGTGTCAAGGCAATCGGAACGCACAGCCATTGTCGTCACTGCAGCATAATCAAATGTCAATTCCTGTAACAAAAATTGCCGTTGTGTTCACAATGCTTTATGCAGAAGGTATTCATCATCGAAATAAAATAATAACCCCATTATTTTCAGCACTTCCGCTCTCCCAGCATGCCACAGTTCTAGAATAAACTATAATGGCATGCTCAGTTGATGCTGCATGGTACTTTTAAGGTCTACGATCTTTCAGTTTACACCAGCATTATTTGGAGATTGCAAACAGTTGCTTTGTTCAAGTGTCACTGTCATTCTATGTAAAAGAGCCCATGAAACACGTGCAGCTCCTGCATTCACCTGCAGTGACTATATACTGAAACTGAATGCCTCCTTATGTTTCAGACACTTGCCCTACAATTTCATAGGGAAATGGCACCTCCTGTTCTAATGTTCAAGCTGTTTCTACGCTGTTGTGAAGGGGAGCATCAGGATGTAGCACTAAGCGCCATCAAGAAACGCCGCAGCCTCAACAGGAAGCTTTCCTCTATGTTAAAGGGCCTTCCTGGTGTCCGCATCCTGAATCCAGATGTGAGGCACGTATATTTGTGGCATGCTTTACCTTCATTTTCACTGTTCTTGCCTTAAGGCTCTTTTTCCATAACTACCACTGTCTTTTCTCTTTTCAGCACCTTTTCTTAGACTGTAATAAGACGGTCAAACGACACTTATTTGCTGTGGACGGTTTGTCAAGATGCGATGGCGTTGACAGTCTGGCCGAAATCATTGGGAAAGCTTTAAAAGCAGAGTATGGTGAAGCAATTTCATGTGCTGGCCGCAACAACCACGAAACCATTAGAGCTTTCCAATGCCGGACCTGTCACGCAAAAGTCCATGCCACAGGAGCCTGCATACACTACTGCAGGCCTCGTACCCTGTGATGGGTGCAAAATCTACAGTTTTAAAGGTGCGAGGCCACAGAGGCTTGACGGACACCAGGAGGCGAAAAGGGAGCACACCGGGCCGACACAGGTAGTGGACAGTGGAGGAGAGACAGGCGACCGTGGAGGGAGGCGAGACAGTCGGAGGAGAGACGGTGGTGTGTGCGCATTGTGTGGTGCGGCATGAGAGGCGCGGACTCGGAGACATGGCTGCGACGGTACTACGATACCAGAGTCCCTCATACCTTTTTCTGGTCATGAAACTCCCGCGTCGCTCTGTGGGAGAGCTTCACATACTGCCTGCGACTGCTCCGTGCAGCCCTGGCGGTTTTCTGTAAGTAGTTTTTGGTTGAAAAATGTAAGCACCACTCTGCAGACCACGGTCCTTGGTGACATTGTTTAGCACCTGCAAAATGGCCACGCAGCAGTCTAAATATACATCAGTTATGTTGTGCGGCCCCATAGTGCACTATGTCTACACAATAATTCATTGAGTATTTACCTTCCATGCAGGATTTTAACTACAGCTTACACTAACCAGTGCCTCCTCTGTTTTTTCAGTGCCTGGGCGAACGCTCTCCTCAGGCCGTCGGGTGCCCGCGCCGCCACCGCTCGGAGTTGCCGCGTGGCGGCCTTATGCAAGTAGGACGCAGGCAGCTAGCGCTGAGCTGCCACGCGCAGTGGGAAGCTCGCGATTGGGAAGCTCACGATATCGCGGTTGCATCCCTGTTTGATTGCGTTCGTGTTCTTCTCACGCTTCTGCAGGCTCTTACCCGCAGGCAGTCAGTCTGGCCACAGAGCAGGTGCGTAACTTGATTTCTTATTATACAGTTTCCCTCGTTTTGCTTCTTTTTCAGGCAGGGCTCAAGAAAGGTGCAGCCCCATCTGATTTCCAGACTACAATTCACGGTTGCAGCCCAAGGCAACAATTAAGCGAAGCATGACAAAGTATCACTAAATTTGACTGTGCTGCGAACAAACATTCACCGAGTACTTGCACCAGCAAAAGCGCATGGCAAAACGCACGGTTTTTGTTTCTGTGTTTGAACTATCACGGCTTGGTTACTTTTTGACAAATGGTAGAATCACGTTGCACAGCTCATTTTCTGGCGCCAGCTGTGACTTTGTCAGCAGCAACAAATGGATCCTCAAAAGCTTACGAAGTGGGCGCGGAATTACGTATCGTTGTTGATGTGGTCTAACCACATTCCGCGCTATTTAGTGCATGCACTGCCGCCTGAGTGTTGTGGGCTACACGGGTAGACAGTACAGGGGTTCTTTCAGTGCGCAGACTCAGCATTAGCCGCAGGCAAACACTGCCTTAAATATCTGCTCTCAAGAAAGTGAACGGTGGCAGGACACTTTTCCACGCATAAGATTTCAGCTGCGGTGCGCTCTCATATCGGCACAGCTGCTCAGCGCACGATATGCCACCGCATCGAACCGCGATAGCCGCCAATGGCACGTATGCCTCTAGAATAGTTCGATTGCCCAAAGCGACGAGTGATTCAGGGTTTCTCAGTATAAAAGTATGGCTGTACTTAGAATAAAAAGAATGCAGTCAGCAACGCAACCATTTAGCAGCTGCGAGTACAGCCACTGCCTTCCTTTGCACGTGCGACGGCGCGACATTGATCCTACTCCGGTGGCGGCGCATGGTGGCAAAAAGCCGTACTACGGCGAACGGCTGGTTGCTATTGTACTCCTCGCCATTTCCCAGGCACTGAAAAAATAGAGGAAGCCCTGTACTAGCACACTGCACTATTCCTGCACGTTGTTCCAGAAATGCAACTATTTTTGTGCTAGCTCCTTTTTCCTTCTCAGTCTTTGAAATTTCTGGAAAAGCGTGAAATGCCGATTTTCTGACTAGCCTGGGCGGCTGTACAAACTTTGCATTGAAGCTCTCTTCTACCTGTCACATCAAAAGCAGGCTGCCCCATACTACCTGAATGGCTGCTGAAGTTCAGGTGGCGTCTCACTGCCATCCCAATCTCTGTCTTTCCAGACTCCATCACTACAATCTTTTTCAGGGCCATACCTGTGTCTCACAACAGCGTAACAGTTTCGAACAGGCCAAGATTGTGTGAGAGAGGCTTTGTGATAAGAGCCACAGGACCACCTGCGTGCCCTGTACCGCCGAGGTGGCGTACGTTATCACACTTAGTTGCAGCAAAGTTTATATAGGACAGACATGGCGGTGTCTTAACGTGAGGTTAAAAGAGCATGTCTACTCTCTAGAGGTCCTTAACAACGCCGCGCATCTACCAGCGCACTGTACAAAATGTGGGCGTACCGTGGTTTTGTACAACACCAAGGTCACTGGAAGGGCTAAGGGTAGACTAGATAGGAAAATTCTCGGTGCATATCAGATAAATGACTACGGTGATCGCTATATTAGCACTCCGTCTGTACACCTTAAAGACAAAAACTGAATGTTCGTAGCATAAGCTTGAATGAGATGTGCGCGTTTTGCTCCTTCCATGCTGTTCCAGCTTGTGTTCTGCCCGCACGTGCTAGTGGTGAGTTAAAAATTAGCACCTTATGCTTCTTTGTAGCGACGCTTTCTTGGCTCTAGGTCATCTTTACATGTTTTTGTTTTCGGTTTGTATTTTTGGGTTTGGTTTCGCGGAATGTTTTAGACGTCAGCTCATGCGCCGATCAAGATTCCTGGTGGGTGGCTGTTGTTCGCCTGAGAAAACTCAGTTGCACGTGCGAGTCTTGAGTGTCCACACCTACTCTTCCTCAATTTTTAGCGCTCCACTCTTCAAGTATACACGCTTAGCTCCGCACTGCACTGAAGGATTCACCTCTTGGGATGTTCTAATACATTTCTCGAATTAAAGGGACTGACAACGATTTTTAATAGCACTCCTTTTTGTACGCCGCAAAGAAAAAAAGCTCGCCCTCGGTACTGTTTATACCTGCATGGGCTGCTTTCAAAAACGCGTGGATATTTTGTACACAGAAATTTCCGACCTCAGAAGCCTCTAAAAAAGGTAGAGTGAGCTCTCGAGCAAAACTGAGAGTTGATTCCGATAGCCTACCTCGTAAACAACCGTCGTCCTGTTTACACAGGAGCGAATGAAGCTGTGACTAGCCACCCACATTTTGATTTTTTCAACTAGCTTTCAAAATGAAAAGTTGGCCCAAGTTTGCGTTTTTGTCCAGACTATTCTTGCATTACTGTAACAAGCGTTTTTTCAACTGTTCACTGGGTGACTTCCCGTCCGCGCTGCTAATATGTCGGCAGACGAGCCGAGCCAAGCCAGTCTTGCCAAATCTGAAACCAAGATTTTGCAAACGAGCAAAAAAGGCCTCTAATATAAAAAGCGCACTGCATTTCAGCTCAAATAGGAATACCAAGAGCCGCATATATACCAACAGAATGTCGCGTGAGAACACTTTTCTGCAGCTTCGTGCATTTGCTGCTTGGGTTGCTAAAGGTCAGTTTCGTGACTTTGCTTCGAGAAATAGATATGCGACCCCACGTTCAAAAGGAATATGTGGGGTCGTTTGAGCCAATACATCCTTCCATGAGTGAAGTAATCTCCATCCTTCTTCTAAGTACTTGTCTGCCCCTTAAAGAGCAGTGTGCCGCTACGTATCACGTAGCCGTGCATCGGTCAAGAACTTGTGAGCGCAGGAGTAGGCGAGCGTGAGCGGAAATTGATTGCGTATTTAGCAAATTTGGCGCGCTTTATTTCTCTCTGAGGAAACACATCCCCAATATCAACCTGAAGGTAACGCTTGATTGTCTTGTTATTGCAGACGGCCTCGATTGGCGTGTCAGCGATTAAAGAAATTATGTAAATCAGACTGCAGAAAAGCCTAGAGGATAAAAATATACTAGTGGAATATGCGCACAACTAACAGAACTTCCTCCTGAGCTAGTCCGTTTAGGCTGCGACGGTCACCAAAAAGCCAATGATCGCTTGGCGCAAAGACAGATGGTAAGGTCTCACGACGAGCGCCCCGCTTGACCCCTGGTGTGCGTCATGTTCGTAGACGTGATAACCGCAAACATGCAGTTCAGAACACCTTTCCATATGCCCCGACTTTTTTATATATCATTGTGCGTCATAGTTTGAACACTCTGGATACCACTTCTGCGAGACCACCTTTTCTGATACGTCATCCGATTGCAGTTACGATTCCTGTTCACATCGACGTCCATCACTTTTCCTGGTTGACGAGGCATGCAATGTTTTAACCAGTAAATAAACATCAATTTTTAACGAGTTCCAACGCGGCTGAAGTGCGAGCCATGCATCTACAACCGCATGTAGTACTATCACTGTGAAGGGACAACAGTCACGACAAATGCAGTCAGGGACGACGCCATGAACGCCAACAAAAGTGAGAAATGCAGTTTTCCGTGAAGCCAAAGATCACGAGCTCAGACAAAGAGCAAGAAAAATATCCCTTTATTTGCAAAACGAATTGAGATTGAGTCCGGTTTGTGGAAATGCTCACTTCAAAGGTTCATGGGTCTGGCGCGCTGGCGTCGGTGTAGTAGGGTAACCCTGTGTCACGGAGACAACAGGAATGGCAGGGGTGGTGGAGAAAACTGAGGTGCGGAGAAAATCCTGGTGTGTCGGATGTGCGGTCTTGTGACAATCACGAATCGTACAGTCGAAAGACAATCACCTCCTCTGTGTCACACAGATCGAGCTCGGCGGCTCGGGGCACTCGTCTGTCGGCTCGCAGGGCAGCAGTTGCCGCGGAAAGTCTCGGAAGACCTGAAAGCTGGCGGGGGCGCCCTCTTGGTTCTCTTCTCGTACAGGCACTGGGCAGATTCAGGACGGGATAAAGAAAACGAAGAGGGATTTTAGGCAGAATTTCAGTGCATTTACAACGTGCACACAAGGCTACTTTACGCTTCAAATCTAAAGGTGTTGATTTACGTACTTGGGCGTCCCTATTTGAGAGCTAAAAAAAAAAAAGCACGCTTTCGCGGTCTTGTACTCCAATGCGTCGAAGTAGCATGAGGCTTAAACATGCCTTCGCTGAAAGCTTCGCGCGTTTCACTAGAATGTGGTGACCATCGTAAAGCTCTTACGGCTACGAAAGAGCAACATTAAAGCGGTAAAATTTTCGTCCAAAGTTTTTTTGCTGCAGTGCGTAGCTGCAGGCCTATTTTGATAACAGGTCCCGCCGATTGTTCCAGCGCGCAAGAGATTATTACGTAGACACTACGTACTACCGACTAGTTTCATCTTTGCTTTCGGAGATCTCCAGAAGCAATGTGAGACGCAGGGCGCATCTAGCACCACCAACGGTTTGCAAGGGACTGAACCAAGTTTGACCACGTGAGGCACATATGCATTCGATAGCTTCGGGCACATCCTGTGTGTTGCCGTGGTCGCCTCTGTCATCGTCGTCAGCTGGTGACAATTTTGTGGAGAGGTGCCATCGCCGAGTCTAAAAATGCAAACACGGCAAGAGAGCAATCCTAGCTCTGACGCCGGCATTGATCGCTGCACTGCTGTGGTGAGGTCGCGGAAGTTTGGGGTCCCATTCTGTGATCTTCACTATTGCCGACGTCACGAGTTGCGGTGTATATAGCGTTGTCGTATGCAAAATACAAAGGTTCACTAACACAGTACTACAGCGCATAGAGCCTATTGAAGGCGCTTAAATAACGCCGACACAGCTAATGCTACGTCCATATGTCAGTGATAAGAAAATGACATTTGGTCGATTGAGCTTTAGCATATCAGCAGCAGTGATACGAAATTTCCTGGGCCTATGGATTTATACACCTCTCCACCCAGATGGATCCTCACCTTCCGAAATATGCTCCAGATAAAAAATGACCTGTCTAAATTCTCGATGAACTTCTGTCGGGGATCATGTGAGCGTACGCCCCATGCTTTGTCCTTTTTAGTTCTAGACGCATGAATCAACAGCCTACTGTAATAAGAGAATGAATTTCGGATATTCCCTGAGTGCTTCACAGATAAATAAAGTATCCGGTCAATGAGAGGACTTTGCTGAATGAGAGAAACGTAATGTGTAGTGGAATCGCGCTTTTTGTCATGAAAACACACCTTGATTTAGTGCGGGCGCCGGAACCTCCTCCTGAGCCACTTCCCCGATGGCATCTGGATATCAAAGCGAATGCTGTCAGGGTCCCCAGGCGATGGTTCTTGGGGTCGGAGTCCTCCAGCTCAGTCTCGTGTAAATTCTGCCATGAAAGCAGAGCCGAATGCATTGGCTCATCTGGCTTTCTGTGCCGCACGTACGACTGTCTTCCGGTTACTGATATAACGCAAATGCTTCTAAAGCAAAACAATAAACTAAGGAGCCATTGCACTCTGTCATTGTAGATGACAACAGAAGGACTGGCCCATCACACATATTTCAAGGATGCACGTACCAATTCCCGCAATAATGCGAAAGTATACCTGGCACACCAGCCTAAAAACCTCATGTCACCAACCCTGCGCGTAGACTAACAGAAGAAAAGAACAAGTGGCCAAGGGGTGACGTACACCCCGTGGTCATGACGCCACAACGCAGGCTTTCGTAAACGCTTCAATATGACAAAAATCCATGACGTAATGGCAAGATATCGCTGTTGACGTCTTCCGATCATTTAATAACGTGAAAGACACTCGGGCTGATCTCATATTTCACATGGAAGATCTCCTAAGCAAACGCAAATGAGAGGTGTAAAAACAAAATGTCTTTGTCGAGGTAGGTGTCGATTCAAATCCCCATGGTTTGGAATTTCGTAATGGGAGTGAGCAGAACGTTCTGATCGCTGATATGTATGCTGATTGCAAGGTTACATGGTTGTAAACTTGCATATTTTACCTTAATCCCCGGTATTTTTCCATGATTCATTTAGTCTTGCGAAAAACGACAACCAATAAACTTAAACGTTCGCGTAATATTGCCTTGATACATATACACTGAAATACACGCAAAATCTACAAATAAAGAAAAAGCATGCGGCAATACGATGATTGCATTTAGGGGGATCGTTAGCAGCTGCAGCAAAAGAAAGAAAAACAAGCAGTCCCTCTTGAACAGTTCCAGAAGTACTGGTTCTGAGCTATGCCCTCTCATTTATTCTCTCTATTGACGTTGAAGCAAAATGTTCCTACTTTTGCCAGGGCATGAGAAATAACAGTACGATAGAGACGAAATTGCTGGAAGCCATAGCGGAAGCTAAAATAAAATCAATCCACTCGCACACTAGCTAATCAGTACTCTAGAGGACATAGCGAAACCCAACAGCGTCACGACGGCGCTTAGAAACCATGCTACGATGTTTTGCTCATAATATTCATTCTCATTCCCTCGTGTGAGAGAACAAGACATATTCCAACACAGATTCACTATGGACTATCGACGCTTTATCCTACGCGAAGACACCACGGACCTGAGCTGCCCGCAAGGGTACCTTGAGCAATCAAGGTATTGGTGAGTAGCACCACCACGGACCCCGAGCTCCTACACTGAAGCTGTGATCCGAACCGTGGCGATAGGTCGAAAGGCGGAGGGTGAGAAGCCAAGAACGGTGGCAGTCAGTGTCTTGGTCGGACCCTGGCTGATGGGCTCCTAGTCCTTCATAAGGCTAGGGGTTCAAAGACCTTGCTGAGTCTATGAGGGTGAACCTCAGGTGACCTTGCATGGAACCCTCAGACCATACAACTCATATGGTTTTTCTTCTTTCACTAAAAAAACTTATCGGCCTTCTAAGAGAAGCCGCACCGAAGTCCACAACATTGTAAAGGACTCAGATAACTGCCAAGTTTTCTTGTGATCCACTCTACAGATAACTCGGCTGCTGATCCGAGGGTCGCGGGATCGAATCCCGGCCGCGGCGGCTGCATTTCGATGGAGGTGAAATGTTGAGGCCCGTGTGCTGTGCGATGTCAGTGCACGTTAAAGAACCCCAGGTGGTCGAAATTTCCGGAGACCTCCACTACGGCGCCTCTCATAATCAGAACTGGTTTTGGGACGTAAAACTCCACAAAACAACAACACTCTACAGATAAGAAAATTCCTACATCAAGTAAATCAGTGTTCAGGATTGCCAAGTCGCTCGAAAATGCTGTCGGGCCTGACCATAATGCCAAGAAACTCTCGTCGGGGGATCTGTTGATTGAAGTAATTAAGAAGACACAGAGCGATCAACTTGAAAAACTAGAAATGGTAGCTGACCAAACCGTGACACTAACACCGCACCGTAGCCTCAACAGCACACAAGGAGTAATTTCAAAAAGATACCTCATAAATGAAACTGATGAAGAGATACTTGAAAACCTCAGGGCCCAAGGAGCCACCGCAGTCAGGCGTATCACGATTAGAAGATCGGATGCAACCATACGGACGAAACACATTGTGCTTACTTTCAACCGCAGTTCATTGCCAGAAAAAATAACTGTCGCTTTTATCAGCTGCCCAGTTAGGACGTACGTCCCGAATCCAAGGAGATGCTTTAAATGCCAGCGATACGGGCATGGGTGACAGTGTTGCCGAGGGAAGCTGACATGCGCGAAATGCGGAGAGAACGAACACTCCTCAGACAACTGTGAGAAGACTGTTCTGATGTGCTCAAACTGCAATGGATCCCACGCTGCATACTCCCGGCAATGTCCCATCTTTAAAAAAGAAAAAAGAAATCATACATTTGAAAGTCACGGAGAACCTAACTTTTCCATAGGCGCGAAGAAAACATGCCCAGTTTTCGGGTAAGCCATATGCCGACGCAGCTCGCCGGGGGGTGGAGCGGCGCTTGGTTTCTACAGGCTGCCAGTACAGCTTTGCTGACCTGGCCCTTGCTCTTGCCCCCTGCGAGCGGCCAACGGCTTCGTCAGGGCCTTCGGCTCTGAACATGGAGTCTGCTTAACATGTTGGTAAGGCGACGAGGGAACCTAACCTCTCAAAGCCTAGCTCAAGTGCTGCCGGACCTTCTGATGAAGTTTCGGGAGCGTCACCAGTTGTGCAAACTAGAAAAACTGAAAGGGTCAGTGCTTCCCCACGTGGTGGTCCTGGCACCTCCAAGAGTTGTGATGAACCTATGGAGGTATCATCAGCTCCCTCTGTGCTGCCAGCACCGAGAGAACAGCACAATCTTATAGAAAACAAGAAAAGGGGAAAACTTCCAAGGGTTACGGGTCCTCCAAAGGATCCGGTAACCTAAATTACTCTTTCTTGGGACGCAAAGCCAATGCGTTCTTTTTTGTTTTTTTCATAATGGCGCAAATCATTCAGTGGAACGCAAGAGGCTTGCTTCATAATCTCGATGACATCAAAGATATCCCAGTTTAACCCCACATTATTCTGCGTACAAGAAACTCACCTTAAGCCTTGCCATACAAACTTTTTAAAGAAATTTACAGTCTTTAGAAAAGACAGTGAAGGCGGTGCTTCTGGTGGCGGCGTTGCCATCACTGCAAGAGCTGGAATAACCATTACCCAGCTTCACCTAAATACGTATCTTGAAGCTGTGGCCGTTAGAGTGCGCCTCAAATCGCTAACCACTGTTGTGTCATTATACATCCCCCCTAACTCTCGCCCACAATTCAATGATTTATTAGATTTGGTGGAACAACTCCCCAAACCGTGTTTAATTCTTGGTGATATGAACGCTCATCACCCACTGTGGGGAAGTGAAAAGACAGACGCACATGGAAAATTATTAGAAAAACTAGTGGAAGTAGCAGGGTTGGATATTTTTAATAATGGGGATGCTACATATTGTAATGCCGCTAACAGGAGTTTTTCATGCTTTGACTTATCAATACGCTCCCTTGGGTTGTCCGAGCGTTTCATGTGGGAAGTCATTCCAGATCCCTATGGAAGCGATCACTTCCCTATCATGTTAAGAAATGAAGAACCTAACAGCGCACTGCACATCCGGCCACCTTCTTGGAAACTGGGGCAAGGCGACTGGACCTTGTTCCAGGAGCTTGCCTTAATTAATGACGATGCGCTTGAACACTTGCCGAGCGATGAAGAAAATGACGCAATAACCAATATTATTATTGAAGCGGCATCTAAATCTATTACCAAGACGAGTGGTAGGCTGCCAAAGTGTCCGAAGTCATGGTGGAATAACAAGTGAGGCTAAGAAAACTTCAAAGTAAGATGTGGAAAATCTTCAAGCGGTATCCTACTATAGAAAACCTCATAGAGTTCAAAAAGACAAAAGCACGATCACGATTCACCCGACGACAGGCAAAAAGGATGACATGGCAGAAATATGTGTCTGAAATAAATGGCCAAACCCCATTAAAATATGTATGGGAAGAGGTCAGGCGGATGAACGGGAATAACAGGGCGTTTACAATCACTCTACTTTCTCCCGATGACACTGACACATCACTTGAGGCTCAGGCTAATATTCTAGGTGAACACTTTTGCCGCGTGTCCAGCTCATGCCATTACACGGAAGCATTCCTAAAGTATAAAAACGCCGCAGAGCGTAAGGGGCACAGAGTTAGCGCAAAAGGCGAGTACAACTGCGAATTTACAGTATTCGAGCTGAAGATGGTACTGGCAAAGTGTAAACCGACTGCAATAGGTCCTGATAATATACACTACACTATGCTGCAGAATTTGTCTACTAACTCTCTGGAGTCATTACTTTCATTTTTTAACCGAATATGGGAATCAGGCCAGCTGCCCAAAGCATGGAAAACTGCAGTTATTGTTCCAATATTGAAACCCGGAAAGGACCGCTGACAGGCTGCTAGTTATCGTCCCGTGGCCTTGACAAGCTGCTTGTGCAAAACTTTTGAGCGACTAGTGAACGCGCGGCTAGTACATGTTCTTGAGCAAAATAAGAAAATAGATCATTTCCAGTGTGGATTCAGAGAGCACCTTTCCACTACCGATCAAGTCGTTCGTTTGAAGACACAAATCCGTGAAGCGCATGCCAAAAACCAATTCTGTCTGTCAGTATTTTTCGATTTAGAGAAGGCATACGACACAACTTGGCGGTACGGAATCTTGCAAGACCTCGCCGCCTGTGGCATAGGTGGAAATATGTACCGATGTATCCGGGACTTCCTATCTTCTCGTACATTTAGGGAACGATTGGGCAACACTTTATCGAACGTGTTTGAACAAGAAAATGGGGTGCCACAAGGAAGCGTTCTAAGCGTTACCTTGTTCATATTGAAGATAAATTCTGTAGCTGAAGTGATCCCTCATCCTGTGCAATATTCGCTGTATGCAGACGACATCCAGATAAGCTACTCTTCATGCAACTTGTCCATCTGTGAGCGGCAGATTCAACTTACAGTAAACCGTCTGGAAAAATGGGCAACTGAGAATGGATTTAAGTTCTCACCAGAGAAGTCGGCATGCATGTGTTTCTCGCGGAAACGAGGCTTAATTCCCGAGCCATCAATAAGCCTGTACGGGAAAAAAAATCCAGTTAAGTCGGAATTCAAATTTTTGGGTGTGGTATTTGACACGAAACTTACTTTTGGGGCACACATTAAAACGCTCAGACTACGTGCTCAAAAAGCAATATTCTGAAAATCCTATCTCATAAACGATGGGGTGCAGACAGGGTATGCATGCTAAGCCTCTACAGATCTCTCGTTCGGTCAAAACTTGACTACGGGTCCATTGTGTATGGCTCCGCCCGGCACTCTACGCTGAAAACTCTTGACCCTATCCACCACTCTGGACTGAGGTTGGCAACAGGTGCACATCGCACGTCTCCAGTCAAAAGCCTTTATGTCGAATGTGCAGAGCCACCTTTAGAATTAAGAAGCCTTCTCACAATGACGTATGCACACAAGGTTCTCTCAGTTCCTGACCATCCATGTCGCCACACTTTGTTAGACAAACGCCTGGATACCTTGTTCCGAAGCAAGAAATCGTGCATCCCCACGTTTGCTATCCGTGCTAGGAAAGCCATGGAAGTTGATGTCCACTCTCTACAGCAGGGACTAACCCCATATGAAGAGCCCCTTGCTCCTTCGTTGCAGTGCTATTGCAGTGCGTTGCAGTGCTATTGCAGTGCTATTACCGGGACTTCTTATCTTTTTTTACAGACGGTTCAAAAACCAATCACGGCGTTGGCGCAGCTGTTGCAACAAAATCACTCGCGCACACTGCTAGTATAAATGCCAAAGCTAGTGTGTTCACAGCTGAAATGTATGGAATGTTGTTGGCCATAATAAAATAAAAACACAAAATAAGGGGCAAGAAAAAACTGTTATTTACACCGACTCTAAAAGCGTGATGGCTGCTCTTTCGTCGAGGAGAAAAACAAAGAATCCTCTCCTTAGAGATCTTATCCGGACGATTAACAGGATTATGCTCACAGGGAAAGTTATACATTTTTGCTGGATCCCAAGTCATGTTGGAATATCGGGAAATGAACGGGCAGATTGTGCCGCAAAGACCGCTACACTTACGGGAAACTATATCGGCAAAATTCCAATTCAAGACCACTCTAAAGCACTCAGAAAATCAATTCGCGCAATATGGCAACAAAACTGGGCAGCAGAAGAGCACAACAAATTACATCTGATTAAACCAATCATAAAGGAGTGGAAGAGTGTAAGCCACCGGAACCGATTTTATGAAGTCCTACTTGCAAGACTGCGCATTGGACACACACATGCAACACACAATTACCTCCTCCGTGACGAAGAGAGTCCTCTCTGTGAGAAATGTGGCCAACCACTCACTGTGCTACACATACTTATAACGTGCCCCTTTTACAAACCGAAAAGACGACGATACTTTTCAGAAATCTACAGGACGTGCACTCCGATCCATCCTATCCTTTTACTGGGCGAAGAGCCACACATCCCTAATGAGAACCTATTCAAATACTTAAAGGACATAGGTATCATCCATCACATGTGACATGTGCATTTTGGCGGCTGTCACATCTCCTCGAAGAGATTACGACTGCGTTAACTGTATAGAGACGCCTACAGTCTATGTGCACTTGCCAACCAAATGCACAGAAGGCTGATAGGCTCTTTTAATATATTTTAGATATTTAGGCGATCCATATACATTCATGTCATACATGTCACCAGCTTCGTGTTTTACATTCATTTCATTGCAAATTTTACCACGAGTCGTCAGCAGAGCATTTTTCCTGGCGCTTTTTGGCCTTTGTTGCCCTGGTGCCATAAAACTAACAACTCACTATACTACGCGAAGAAGTACAACCGCGAGTTATATACGCTCCGCACTCGACGCATAAATTCTGCTCAGGATTCATTTCCGAGTGCTCATGAAAGGGCGGACATGTCAGGTGATCTTACCAATTTTCTCCATTTCTCCGCCTTCCACTGACGCTTCCTGGCCGCACGTTCCTGTCGGACCGCCCGGAACTTCTTCTTCAATCTCTCCAGAGGGCTCAGCTAGGCCTTGGGTGTCTCCTTCGCGTTCAAGGCCACAGTCGAGGACGGCTCACCACTGCATGAATGCAGTGAATATATCGGAATACCAAGGATTACAGCGCACTCAATTTTTCAGGCAACGCATGTATTTATCGCTGCACCTTGCAGGTAATCCACATTCTTCAAAGACAGCGCAAGGTCGCCTCTCAGCAAAGCACCTGTTCGAAGGTATAGGTCATGTAGTTTTCAGAAGCGACCACATGAGCTCATGATCAAAAAAACGTAGCCAGTAGAGCTTCAGCGCTTCGCAGTGAGTTGAATAAAATGCATATATACATTTGACTGCCGTCAGTGAGACACTGAATTGATACATGTTTGTCTGTTATCATTAAATACCTTTTCACAGCATCGAGCTGTTCCCACTTGCGGCAGGAAAGAGCCAGGCGTTCCCGCACTACTACGTCGAACGGCGTAAATGTGCTATGGTTGTCGACCACGAGTCCCTGTTCGCTCGCGCTCAGTCAAAAGTGATGATGCTTTACATTACGGCCCACGTTCCAGGCACTGCATGTCCTATTGCCTGTTAAAGCACAGTGTGCAGTCCCGGTATCATGACACTCAGCTCGGAATTTTTCATTTGCCCCGGCCCGTAGTGCGTGGGCGATAGACACCACTGCTGCTCCTTTCCCGTACTCGTGGACGCCCCCAGTGTTTCCCTCCGCTTTATCAGTTTTTGATATCATACGTCGTTTTGCCTAAGAAAAAACGCGCCCTTCAATACGTTGGGTCTTTCCGTCCAAAATTTCAGTAAAACGTGCACAAAATATTTTATGTGGGCAAAATGCATGGACTGGCAAATCAATACCAGGCAGCCATGTCTTGCACACGGCCTTTACTACTTGCAGCGCTACCGTTTTGGAGAACGGACAAAAATACACTGTATCGTCGCGCGTAACACACCTATTGAGCACACAAGGGATACCATGTAATGAATACTACCGCGAATAAGAAACAAGGGTTTCAATTTTTCTTTTTCAGCGGCGCTGTATTGGGTGGACGGACACCCGACTGTTAGTCCAGCAGCGCAATGGAAGGCAGCGTTTACAGAGAACCACTCCGACTACGTGAATTCCTCAACCTGCGTGCTGCGAGATGGTAGCATGCTGTATAGGCACGTGATCCGCAACTCAAAAATCTTAGCGGTGGAAGCGCCAGACTAACAGCACACTTTTCTAGCAATGCTGTGCTCATGGGTTTTAGGAAGAGCGCCCGTGATGCTTCCTGATTAGTTATATATTTGTCATTGCCGCTAAATACCGCTTGCCGCATCCAGGCGTGCAAATGCAAGAAAGGAACTCAAAGATAGCAACGTATACGAATGAGATTTTCCGAGGCCAAAGGTGGTAAGGTACAGCCTATTTTGCCTATTAATAGTCGAATGTGCCGAGAAAAACTTAAGTTTTGTGCAGTGCGTTGCACACACGAATAATGTAATTAACGAAAAGACCTACCCGTCCATCGCTGTCTTCGCTGGGGAAGGTGAGGACTCCAAGATGAATCTGGGGGCCTTGGACATCGTGAGCTCTCTTACACAATCTTGACCTGTTCGAGACTGCCAAGCTGATGTGATGAGACGTTTCGGCTCCCGCACGGGAGCCTTGTTCACAAGTGAAGAATTTGTGCGTGAGCAGTGCGGTTATGTAGGTTTTAAAATGTGGCGTAAGCAACGTGTGCACATTTGTGGGAGGTGCTTGTCATTGCGATTGAGCGTGTGCTCAGTTGTTTGGATTGTCAAAGATTCCAGATGAAGCCTCGATGGCCTGTTCTTTTCTCGTTCTATTATTCTTGCGTTATCCCAATCTATCTTGTGGCCAGATGCTTCTGCGTGTTCCGCCAGTGCGTTCGATGAGAGCTTCTTTTTTACATCATATATATACTGCTTTAGTCTTTGCGGAAAATTGCCTGTCTCGCCCACGTAACTGCCACTACAGTCGGCCCACGGGATCCTGTAGACAACGCCTGGAAATTTTTCTTTGGCAGCTTGTCTCACCAGGGAATGCATCAACTTGTTTGTTGGCACGTGTGCTGCCTGCATATCGTAGGGGCGTAGAACACGCGCAAGGTGCTCGCTGATACCAGGAACATACTGCCCAGAGGCACGTTTTCTTGGGCGCGAGTTGTCAGAACGTGGCGAGCGTGCTAGCTGACGTTCCACAGTGTGCGCAAACGAGTTAGGGTAGCCACTTTGGGGGAGATCCCGGTGCACATGCTGTATGTCGGCAGCGAAGTCCTCTGAATCCATCGTCAGATTTGCTGCCGTTACCGAGACGGCAGCGCCCATTGCTGTCCCGTGTACCTGTTTGGAAAAGCAACCCTCGAACGTGAAGTACGTGTTGTCGAGGCAAAACTTCAGGAGGCGCCGCAAGTCCTGGACTTCAGTTGGTGTGCGCTCGGGCAAGGTTCTGTCTCTTTCGAGGGCTGAGACACATGCGTCAACTGCCAAATCCGTTGGTATACTGGTGAATAAAGATTGGACATCAAAAGACACCAGGACATCGCCATCTTCGAGGGTGATGTCGCGCACCTTCTCTATAAAATCACCGGAATGGCGCACGTACGTGTTCCTTCTGCCGACAAGTGGTCGCAGCACCCGATGCAGGTACCCGGACAGCTTATGAAGGGGTGAGCGACTACGATGGTGCGCATTGGTACTTCGGGCTTGTGGATCTTGGGTAATCCGTACAAGGCTGGCGCAGAACAATTATGGCACAGGAGAGAGTAGTACAGGGACTTGTGTTGAGGCGGAACGCAACGGAATATGCCGGAAAGAAGCTTTAGAAGTCCCGCTGCAGCTTCGATGTAGGGTCCCTCCCAAGGCGTTGCTACGCGCTGCTGTCTGAAAGCAGAGCGATCATTTTGTTATGGTACTCGGCGCTGTCAAGTAGCACAGTAGCATTGTCTTTGTCTGCAGGGAGCACCACAATCTTGGGATTGTTCCGAAGGTGTTTGATAGCTGCGTTTTCTGCCGGAGAGAGCGGTGAGAACGACGCTCGAGGCTGAAGTCGTGAGAGGAAGTACGAACCTCATGACGTCTGGAGGATTCAACTTGCGTCACCGCGTTTTCCACAGCACAAATCACTCGATTTGCGTTCGTCGTGGAACCTACATTGAAGTTCAGCCCTAGGCTCAGAGCAGAGTTCAGCAGCATCTGGCTTGTGCGAAGACAAATTGTGCACAGTGGATGTTACCGGGTTAGAACTCGAAACCGGGTTTCTGTGATGCAATCTCTCGAGCTTGCCCTCTTGACTCTGTTCGGCACGGCGGCAGTGAAGTCTTGCCTTGTAGTTGGCGTGAAGTCTTGCCTTGTAGTTGGCGTGCAGCTGAATACTGAATTCCTTCGGAAACTGGTACTCGAGTCGCTGACGGGCAAAGAAAGCCTCGTTCTCGTGCTTTTTTCTGCAGTCTAAAATTCTGGCCTGTAGCAGCAGTCGCTCCGCCTCGAAACCAACGCTATTCCCGAAGCTGGTAGGCACAGGTCTTGTTGAGGCGAAGGGATCGCGGTATTGTTCAGAAAATTACGGAGTGAAAGGTAGAAGAGATTCCCATGCACACAGCATACTGGCCTATGTTCTCTCTATTATGCATACAGCCAGGCATTCTTCACATTTTTGGCCCTCGACATGAGGGTGGCAATGTGGGCTTTTTGGTAGAGCATCTTGAGGTTGATGGTAGGGTACACTGAACAGGGACAAAAGGAAGGCATGACAGGAACAGCACCTCACAAGCTCTCCTAAAGGGATGTGGTGGATAATAACAGCCTCAAGTCCTTGACGAAAAATTTTTGTGGGAGGCATTATACTAGCCCAAAGCTACGATGTGTTTCAAAGGAAGGAATACGAGGAAGGACTCCTTGTGTGGGGAGAATGGATCTAACTCAGTGTGGCAGCTGCCTTCACTTGCCTGCCCACTGTGCCTTCATGTCAGAAGCTGTCCTTCTACTTCACACTTATAATACGCAAACAGGGAAATAAAAACGATTTATGAGATTGTAGGGCAATACTAAAGCTTGCTCTGTTCTCGAAGGGGCTCGCGATCACATGTAAAATAAATTATTTCTTTTTGTGTTTAACGTAGCAGGGCTCGATTTCCGGAGTGGAAGGTCTACGTAACTGCCTTTGCTGATCCAGAAACAGCTAATTCCAAGCAATTTTACGAACAAAATGTTAACTCGTGATGTATTCACTGACTATTCCAGGGCTTTTGATTCCATAAATCATAGAGCACTTGTTCGGAAACTGGAGCATTATGCAGGTGCATATGTATATTTTAAGGCAACAATATGCAGATAGATGCATGTATAAAATGTCTTAATGCGCAGAGAGCTTAAACAGCCGTAAGAAATGCGCTGACAATGATACAAACAATTTCATACAGAATATAACTTTAATTTGGAGCGGTACACAAAACGACAGAAAGGCCGAGAAAAAAAAGGAGAAACGAACGAGAGGAAAGGCGTAAGGCTTGAAATGAAGTTTACCAAATCAACAATACTTGTGACAGATAATCCTACCCACATTAGTACCCTTATTCTGTGGAGTTGTAACTACCCAGCCTCGATTCTATCCTCATTAATTGCTACTCCATCGAGCGCACTTCCTTCATATAATTGGTTTAGAGTCGTATTTTCTTGATTTATTAGATGAACAACGTGAACTGATCGAAAAAAAAGGCTAGTATCATCAGCGTAGAAAAGAACTATGCGTGTTCATCAACGTTTTGTGCGTCTTTAATATAAATGCATAATGGGCGGTTGACCCAAGTACCCTTCTTAGTGAAACGCGTTTTGTTTATCTCATTGCCGATGAATGTTTGCAACCAATAGCAACGCATTGCTTCCTGTGCGTAAGATATCAAAAGGCTAAAGGGGGATCCTCGAAATCCATAATGCTCCAAATTCGCGAGTAAGATTTAATAATTCATGACATCAAGGGCCCTGGAAAAGACAGCGAATGCACAGAGAAGTAATATTTTATACTGAAAACTGTTTAGAAAAAACTTTTTTTTTTGTCAGTAAAGCCAGTTCTGTATAAATTCCGCTGTATAAACCATGCTGCGTGTCTGATAAAGTGCTATGTTTAACAAAAAAAAAAGAAATCATTTCTTTTGCATATGGTCTTCCCGAGACCTTTCGAGAATACAGCAAACTTGGATCTTCGCCTACAATTTCATTACTCGTTTTTATTTCCCAATGTGCCTATTATCAGTGTAATGTAGCAGAGAGGGTTGAGAGGTTCAGCCCACAGCCCGAAGGCAGGTGACACACTGAGTTCCCCTCTCGCCACTGCAGGAGCCTTCTCTAACTTTTCTTTCTGTGCATTTAGTGTAGCTTGGACAAGCATAAAGCCTCTGAAAGAAGAAACTTTTTTTCTTGGACTTCAGGCTATTATTATCAAGAACACCCCTTTACGAGAGCTTGTGAAGTGGAGTTCATGTCAAAGGCCACAGAGGTGAACAAAGTCTAGCTGTATGCCACCTGGGGGAAGCACAGACCCCAGTGTGCTGTTTCTGTGGAAATCTCTTCTACTTTTCACACCACAATTGACTGCAGAGTAAGGTTCCACAATGGTTCCAAAAAGGCATCTCTTTGTGCTAGCTGCCTTTTTCCACCTCAGTGTTTCAAATTTCTGGAAAAGCTTTAAATACTGATTTTCCGACTAGCCTAAGTAGCTGTACAAACTTTGCATTGAGAAAGAGAAAACATTTATTTAAATGAAATGAGGGATCTTCCTCGTAGGGTGGAGCCCTTAGTTCAGGGCCCCATTGGCTCGCGCCACTTCACGTGCTCGCTGGATCAGCCGACGCTGCTCCCGCGGCGCTGAGCTGGTCAGCGCAGTCTCCCAGGAGGAATGTGATGGTGGACATGGGCATTCCCACGTGCAGTGATATACTGTGGGCTGCGCTCCACAGTAGGGACAGTATGAGGGATATTGTGTGGGATGAAAGAGGTGTAGGGTGAAGAGACATGGGAAGGAACTAGTCTGTAGTTGCCGCCACGCGACAGCTTCCTCCCGGGTGAGGGAATGGCGTGGTGGGGGGAAATAACATCGGCTTTGTCTGTAATGTTCTAGAGTGTCGGCGTAGTTCAATGGTTCTGTTGGTGCGTCGTCTGGATTGGACAGCTCTTCCGATGGCGCCCGGTTTGTAAGCTCTCGGGCTACCGCATTAGCGCGTTCATTGCCATGGAGAGAGGCGTGTCCAGGTGTCCAAACAATACGCACCCTGTGTAGCAACGAGGGGTGTAAAGATGTCAGAATACGGTGTGTGTACGGTGTCACAATTCCTTGTGCTATGTTCCTGCAGGCAGTTTACGAGTCAGTGACCACTGTCGTAGGTTCGTCCCGTGCTGGTAGGAGAGAAGCATGTACGATAGCCAGAGCGACAGCCGCCTCTTCCGCCATGGCACTGTCGTTAGTGTTAAGCGTGGCCGAAACGCTTAGAGTGTCGGTGTTGTCTACTACGACAAGACACATATGGCCTGTCTTTGTGGGTACCGTGCCACGTCAGTATAGAGGACCGGCGTATCAGAGGTACCATCGCCTAGAACGCGCATTAAAGCCTGTACCCTTGCACGTCTCCGGCCTTTATGACGGTCAGGATGCATATTTCGTGGAATCGGGGCCACCTGAATTTTGCTTCGAATCTCAAGTCCAAGGTTCTTGCGTTCTTGTAGCGCTTTGTTCGGCGTGGTGTATCCCAACCGGGAGACAATAGCAGTACCTTGTCTTGTTCGTTGGAGGCGTTGAATTTGACTGTTCAGGTGGCCTTTCACCAGTTCTCGGATGGTGTTGTGGACCCCAAGTCGCAGTAGGAGCTCCGTTGACATGTATTGGGGTAGTCCCAGAGCCGCCTTGAGTGCCGTGCGAAGGAGGGCGTCCATCCTGTTCGTCTCGGTTTGAGTAAGGTTATGGTAGGGGAGGTGGTAGGTGAGGCTGCTAATCACTAGAGCTTTCACAATTCGGAGGGTATCTTTTTAGAGAAGCCCATGTCGGCGGTTTGTAATGCGCCTTATCATGTGCGTTACTTGGGCAATTTGTTGGCGTAGTAGTTGGACAGTATATGTAGCCTTTCACATCCCAAGTAGGCGGCCCCGAACTACCTCATTGGCTGCCTAAGTTCAAGTCTCCTGTGACTGCCATCCCTCTCTCTGTCTTTCCAGACTCCATCACCACAACCTTATTCAGGGTCATAACTGTGTCTCACTACAGGATCGCAGTTTCAAACAGGTGTACATTGAGTAAGGGAGGCGTGTGATAAGAGCCACACGACGGCGCGCCTGCTCTGTCCGCCGAGGTGGCGTACATTATTCGACTTAGCTGCGGCAAAGTTTATATAGGGCGGACAGGGTGATGTCTCAACGAGAGGTTAAAAGAGCAAGTTTACTCCATAGAGCCCCTTAGCAACGCCGCGCGTCTACCAGCGCACTCTGGGAAATGTGGGTGTACCGTGGTTTGTACAACACCGAGGTCACTGGAAGGGTAGAGTAGATAGGGAAATTCTCGAGGCATATTAGATAAACGGACTAACCCAGGAGCAAGTCATTTAAGCTACGACGGTCACCAGAAAGTGAAAGAACGCTTGGCGCAAAGACAGATTTTAAAGTTTTTGGGAGTTCTTCACTTGACCTCTGATGTAATCGCGCATTAGAAACCAAGCACCACAAGCATGCAGGCAAGAACATCTTTCTATATGCCACGACTTTTTTTATATATAACTGTGCGTCATGGTTTGAACACCCAGGATACTACTTCTACGAGACAACCGTTTTTGATACGTCATCCGATTGTAGTTACGATTCCAGTTCACGTCGACTTCCCTCACTTTCCCTGGTTGGCGAGGCATGCAGTGCTTTCGCCTGTAAATAAACATAAATGTTTAGCGAGTTCCAACACGGCTGAAGTGCGAGCTATATCTGCAACCGCATATAGCACAATTACTGTGGAGGAACGACAGTCAACACAAATGCACCGGCAGAGACCACGCGACCAACACCAAAAAAGGTTGGAAAGGCAGTCTTGCGTGCAGCCAATGATCACGACCTCTACGAAAGAGCGAGAAAAAAATGTCTTTATTTACAAAAGGTAAACAGATTTATTCCGGTATGTGCAAATGGTCATCTGAAAGGTCCGTGGTTCTTGAGCACTGGCGTCGCTGAGGTGAGGTAACCTTGCAGCAGCGAGAAAACAGCAACGGCAGGTGTAGTGTAGGAAGCGAAGGTGCCGAGAAAATGCTGGTCTGTAGGATGTGCGGTCTCTGGACCACCACTAATTGTATAGGCGAAATACAATCACCTCCTCTGTGTCACACAGACCGAGCTCGTCAAAACTCGGTGGCTCAGAGCACTCGTCCGTCGGCTCGCAGGGCAGCAGCTGCCGCGGAAAATCTCTGAAGACCTGAAAGCTGGCGGGCGCGCCCTCTTGGTCCAAAACGTAGAAGTACAGGCGCTGGGCAGATTCGGGACGGAGTAAAGAAAACGAAGAGGGTTTTTGAGCCTGAGTTCCAGTGCGGTTACAACGTGCATACATAAACAAGTCTATTTTGATTGCATTTCAAATTTAAAGAAGATTTTACATGCCTGGGCGTCTCCATTATAGAGTTAAAAACACTTTCGGGGTCTTGTACTCCAATGCAACGAAGTAACATGAGGATAAACATGCATTGGTTAAAAAGCTTTGCGGGTTTCACTTCAATGTGGTAACACTCCTAAAGCTATTACGTCTACTAAACAGCAACATAATGCGGTGAAATTTCCTTGCAACGTTTTTCTTTTTTTTTTTGGTTACAGTGCGTAGCTGCAGGCCTACTTTGATTACTGAACCCGCGGACTGTTCCAGCGCCCTATATATAATTAGGTAGAAGCTGAATACTAGCGACTAGTTTCATCTTTGGCTTCGGAGATCTCCAGAAGCAACAAGTCGCCCGGCGCAACTAGCACCACCTAAGGTTTGCAAAGGACCGAAACAAGTTCGACCACGTGTGGCACATATGCATTCTTTCGCCTCGGGCAAGTCCTGTGTGTTGCCGTGGTCGCCATTATCATCGTCGTCCGCTGGTGGCGATTTTGTGTGCTGGCATCGCCGAGAGTCTTAAGGATGCGAACACGGAAAGAGCAATCGTGCCTCTGACGCCGACATTGCTCGTCACTGCTGTGGTGACGTCGCGGGAGTTTAGGGTCCACTTCAGTGATCTTTGCTATTGCCGACGTCACGAGGAGCGGTGTATATAGCGTGGTCGTATGCAAAATACAAAGGTTCACTAAAACAGTACTACGGCGCATAGGGTCCATAGATGGCGCACTTAAATAACGCCTAGACATCTAATGGTACGTCGTTATATTAGGCATATAAAAATGAGATTTTGGTCGAATGTGCTTAAATATATCAGCAGTAGTCATATGAACTTTCCTGGGCCCACGGATTTAGACACCTTTCCCCCAACTTGGAGCCTCACCTGCCCAAAAATTTTCCAGAAGAACTATGACGCTATCGAAATTCTCGATGACCTGCTCTCTGGGCCCATCTGATGTCGAGGAATCACCCGCGCTTGGTCCTTATTCGTTCAATAAGCACGCATGAATCAGCAGACAATTCTAATATGGGAATGCATTTCAGACATTCCATGAGTGCTTCTCAGATAAAGAAAGTACGCAAAAAGGAATTGAATGTTGTCAATGAGACGACTGCGCTGAATGAGAGAAACGTAGTCTATGGTGCAATCGCGCTTTTTGTCATGAAAACTCACCTTGAATGAGTGCGAGCGCCGGAACCTCCTCCTGAGCCACTTCCTCGATGGTTCTTCGGGATCGAAGTCCTCCAGCTCAGTCTCGTGTAAATTCTGCGATGAAAGTAGAGTCGAACGCATTGACTCATCTGTGTCGCACGTACGACTGTCTTCCGGGTGCTGATATTATAACGTAAATTCCGTCTAAAGTAAATAATAAACTAAGGAGCCATTGCACTCTGTCATTGTAGATGACAACAGAAAGAGTGGCCCATCACACATATTTCAAGGACACTCGTACCAATTCCCGCAATAATGCGAAAGTATACCTGACACACCAGCCTAAAAACCTCATGTCCCCAACCCTGCGCGTAGACTAACAGAAGAAAAGAACAAGTGGCCAAGGGGTGACGTACACCCCGTGGTCATGACGCCACAACGCAGGCTTTCGTAAACGCTTCAATATGACAAAAATCCATGACGTAATGGCAAGATATGGCTGTTGACGTCTTCCGATCATTTAATAACGTGAAAGACACTCGGGCTGATCTCATATTTCACATGGAAGATCTCCTAAGCAAACGCAAATGAGAGGTGTAAAAACAAAATGTCTTTGTCGAGGTAAGTGCCGATTGAAATCCCCATGGTTTGGAACTTCGTAATGGGAGTGAGCAGAACATTGTGATCGCTGATATGAATGCTGATTGCAAGGTTACATGGTTGTAAACTTGGATATTTTGCCTCAATCCCAGGTATTCTTCCATGATTCATTTAGTCTCGCGAAAAACTACAACCAATAAACTTAAACGTTTGCGTAATATTGCCTTGATACATATAAACCGAAATACAAGCAAAATCTACAAATAAAGAAAAAGCATGCGGCAATACGATGATTGCATTTAGGGGGATCGTTAGCAGCTGCAGCAAAAAAAGAAAAAAACAAGCAGTCCCTCTTGAACTGTTCCAGGAGTACTGGCTCTGAGCTATACCCTCTCATTCTCTCTATTGATGTTGAAGCAAAATGTTCCTACTTTTGTCAGGGCATGAGAAATAGCAACGCGATGGAGACGAAAATGTTGGAAGCCATAGCGGAAGCTCAAATAAAATCAATCCGCTCGCACACTAGCTAATCAGTACTCTTGAGGACACAGCGAAACCCAGCAGCGTCACGACGGCGCTTAGAAACCATGCTACGATGTTCTGCTCATAATATTCATTCTCATTCCCTCGTGTGGGAGAACATGACATATTCCAACGCAGATTCACTATGGAATATCGACGCTTTATCCTACACGAAGGAGTACAACCGCGAGTTATATAAGCGCCGCACTCGACGCATAAATTCTGCTCAGATTCATTTCCGAGTGCTCATGAAAGGGCCGACGTGTCATGTGGTTTTACCAATTTTCTCCATATCTCCGCCGTCCGCTGACGCTTCCTGGCCGCACCTTCCTGTTGGAGCGCCCGGAACTTCTTCCTCAATCTCTCCAGAGGGCTCAGCTGGGCCTTGGCTGTCTCCTTCGCGTGCGAAGCCTCAGTCGAGGACGGCTTACCACTGCATGAATGCAGTGACTAGTTTCACCTTTGGCTTCGGAGAACGCCAGAAGCAACAACTCGCCGGGCGCAACTAGCACCACCTAAGGTTTGCAAAGGACCGAAACAAGTTCGACCACGTGTGGCACATACGCATTCTTTCGCCTCGGGCAAGTCCTGTGTGTTGCCGTGGTCGCCATTGTCATCGTCGTCCGCTGGTGACGATTTTGTGTACTGGCATAGCCGGGAGTCTTAAGAATGCGAACACGGCAAGAGCAATCGTGCCTCTGACGGCGACATTGCTCGTTACTGCTGTGGTGACGTCGCGGAAGTTTAGGGTCCCCTTCAGTGATCTTTGCTATTGACGACGTCACGAGGAGCGGTGCATATAGCGTTGTCGGATGCAAAATACAAAGGTTCGCTAACAGAGTATTAAAGCGAAAAGGGTCCATTGATGGCACCTAAATAATGCCTAGACATGTAATGGTACGTCGTTATATTAGGCATATCAAAATGAGACTTTGGTCGAATGAGCTTAAATATATCAGCAGTAGTCATATGAACTTTCCTGGGCCCACGGATTTAGACACCTCTCCCCCAATTTGGAGCCTCACCCGCCCAAAAACTTTCCAGATAAACTATGGGCCTATCGAAATTCTCGATGAAACTCTGGGCCCTTGTGAGCGTCGAGGAATTACCCGCGCTTGGTCCTTATTCGTTCAATAAGGAAGCATGAATCAACAGACAACTCTAATAACGGAATGCGTTTCGGACATTACCTAACTGCTTCTCAGATAAAGGAAATACGCGAAAAGGAATTGAGAGTTGTCAGTGAGACGACTTCGCTGAATGAGGGAAACGTCACGTATGATAGAATCGCGCTTGTCATGAAAGCTCGCCTTGATTGAATGGGAGCGCCGGAATCTCCTCCTGAGCCACTTCCCCGATGGTATCTGGATGTCGAAGCGAATGCTGTCAAGGTCCCCAGATGATGGTTCTTCGGGGTGAGAGTCCTCCAGCTCCATCTCTTATAAATTCTGCGATAAAAGTAGAGCCGAATGCATTGACTCTTCTAGCCTCCTGTGCCACACGCACGACGGTCTTCCGGCTACTGATATTACAGCGCAAATGCCCTTCTAAAGGAAATAATAAACTAGGGAGCCATTGCACACTGTCATGGTAGATGACAACTGAAGGAGTGCCCCATCACACATATTTGTAGGACACACGTACAGAGTACCGCTGTTAATGCGAAAATCTACCTGGCACACCAGCCGAAATATCTCATGTCCCCAACGCTGCTCGTAGACTAACAGAAGAAAATCACACGTGGCCAAGTGGTGACCTACACCCAGATGTCATGACGCCACAACCCAGGCTTTCGTAAGCGCATGACAACCATCCATGAAGTAATCGCAAGACATCGCTTTTGACTTCATCCGATCATGTAATGACGTCACACAAACTCGGGCTGATCCAATACTTTGCATGGAAGATCTCCTAAGCAAACCCTAATCAGAGGTTTAGCAACAAAACGTCATTTTCGAGGAAGGTGTCGGTTTAAATCACCATGGTTAAGAACTTCGTGATGGGAGTGAGCAGAACGTTGTGCTCACTGATATGTATGCTGATTGCAAGGTTACATAATTGTATCCTTGGCTATTTGCCTTAATCCCCCGTTTTCGTCCATGATTCATATAGTTTCACGACTTACTACAGCCAGTAGAATTAAACAGACGAGTATTATTGCCTTCATAACCTGAAGTACAAGCCAAGGCTATTAATAATAAATAAAAAGAATGCAAGAATACGATAATTACACTTAATCGGGCGGTTGCAGCTCCAGATACAGCAAAAAAAAAAAGAAGAACAAATTGTCCACCTTCAACAGTCATAGAAGTACTGGCCCTTAGCGTTGAACCATGCCCTCTCATTTATTCTCTCTATTGATGCTGAAGCAAAACGTTCCTTCCTTTCACCAGGGCATCAGTGATGGCAGCTCGATGGAGACAAAATTGTTGGAAGCCATAGCGGAAGCTAAAATAAAATCAATCCGCTCGCACCCTAGCTAACCAGTACTCTTGAGGACATCGCAAAACCCAGCAGCGTCTCGACGGCGCTTAGAAACGATGATGCGATGTTTTGCTCATAATTTTCATTGTCATTCCCTCGCATGAGAGAACATCACATATTCCAACGCAGACTCGCTATATGGAACATCGAGGCTTTATCCTACGCGAAGGTGTGCAACCGCAAGTTATAGAAGCTCCGCAGTCGACGCATACACTCTGCTCATATACACTTCCGAGTGCCCATGAGAGGGCCGGCATGTCATGTGGTCTTACCAATTTTCTCCATATCTCCGCCGTCCGCTGACGCTTCCTGGCCGCACGTTCCTGTTGGAGCGCCCGGATCTCCTTCCTCAATCTCTCCAGAGGGCTCAGCTGGGACTTTGGTGTCTCCTTCGCGTTCGAGGCCACAGTCGACGACGGCTTACCACTGCATGAATGCAGTGACTAGTTTCACCTTTGGTTTCGGAGAACGCCAGAAGCAACAACTCGCCGGGCGCAACTAGCACCACCTAAGGTTTGCAAAGGACCGAAACAAGTTCGACCACGCGAAGCACATATGCATTCGTTCGCCTCGGGCACGTGCTGTGTGTTGCCGTGGTCGCCATTGTCATCGTCGTCCGCTGGTGACGATTTTGTGTACTGGCATAGCCGGGAGTCTTAAGAATGCGAACACGGCAAGAGCAATCGTGCCTCTGACGCCGACATTGCTCGTCACTGCTGTGGTGACGTCGCGGAAGTTTAGGGTCCCCTTCAGTGATCTTTGCTATTTCCGACGTCACGAGGAGCGGTGTATATAGCGTGGTCGTATGCAAAATACAAAGGTTCACTAAAACAGTACTACAGCGCATAGGGTCCATAGATGGCGCACTTAAATAACGCCTAAACATCTAATGGCACTTCGTTATGTTAGGCATATCAAAATGAGATTTTGGTCGGATGAGCTTAAATATATCAGCAGTAGTCATGTGAACTTTCCTGGGCCCACAGATTTAGACACCTCTCCCCCAATTTGGAGCCTCACCCGCCCAAAAACTTTCCAGATAAACTATGGGCCTATCGAAATTCTCGATGAACCTCTGGGCCCATGTGAGCGTCAAGGAATTACCCGCGCTTGGTCCTTATTCTTTCAATAAGGAAGCATGAATCAACAGACAACTCCAATAACGGAATGCGTTTCGGACATTACCTAACTGCTTCTCAGATAAAGGAAATACGCGAAAAGGAATTGAGAGTTGTCAATGAGACGACTTCGCTGAATGAGGGAAACGTCATGTATGATAGAATCGCGCTTATTGTCATGAAAGCTCGCCTTGATTGAATGGGAGCGCCGGAATCTCCTCCTGAGCCACTTCCCCGATGGTATCTGGATGTCGAAGCGAATGCTGTCAGGGTCCCCAGCTGATGGTTCTTCGGGGTGAGAGTCCTCCAGCTCCATCTCTTATAAATTCTGCGATAAAAGTAGAGCCGAATGCATTGACTCTTCTAGCCTCCTGTGCCGCACGCACGACTGTCTTCCGGCTACTGACATTACAGCGCAAATGTTCTTCTAAAGGAAATAATAAACTAAGGAGCCATTGCACACTGTCATGGTAGATGACAACTGAAGGAGTGCCCCATCACACATATTTGTAGGGCACACGTACAGAGTACCGCTGTTAATGCGAAAATCTACCTGGCACACCAGCCTAAATATCTCATGTCCCCAACGCTGCTCGTAGACTAACAGAAGAAAATCACACGTGGCCAAGTGGTGACCTACACCCAGATGTCATGACGCCACAACCGAGGCTTTCGTAAGCGCATGACAACCATCCATGAAGTAATCGCAAGACATCGCTTTTGACTTCATCCGATCATGTAATGACGTCACACAAACTCGGGCTGATCCAATACTTTGCATGGAAGATCTCCTAAGCAAACCCAAATCAGAGGTTTAGCAACAAAACGTCATTTTCCAGGTAGGTGTCGGTTTAAATCACCATGGTTAAGAACTTCGTGATGGGAGTGAGCAGAACGTTGTGCTCACTGATATGTATGCTGATTGCAAGGTTACATAATTGTATCCTTGGCTATTTGCCTTAAATCCCCGTTTTCGTCCATGGTTCATATAGTTTCACGACTGACTACAGCCAGTAGAATTAAACACACGCGTATTATTGCCTTCATAACCTGAAGTACAAGCCAAGGCTATTAATAATAAATAAAGAGAATGCAGCAATACGATAATTACACTTAATCGGGCGGTTGAGCTCCAGATTCAGCAAAAAAAGAAAATCAAATTGTCCACCTTCAACAGTCATAGAAGTACTGGCCCTTAGCGTTGAACCATGCCCTCTCATTTATTCTCTCTATTGATGCTAAAGCAAAACGTTCCTTCCTTTCACCAGGGCATCAGTGATGGCAGCTCGATGGAGACAAAATTGTTGGAAGCCATAGCGGAAGCTAAAATAAAATCAATCCGCTCGCACCCTAGCTAACCAGTACTCTTGAGGACATCGCAAAACCCAGCAGCGTCTCGACGGCGCTTAGAAACGATGATGCGATGTTTTGCTCATAATTTTCATTGTCATTCCCTCGCATGAGAGAACATCACATATTCCAACGCAGACTGGCTATATGGAACATCGAGGCTTTATCCTACGCGAAGGTGTGCAACCGCAAGTTATAGAAGCTCCGCAGTCGACGCGCCCCGCCACGGTGGTCTAGTGGCTAAGGTACTCGGCTGCTGATCCGAGGGTCGCGGGATCGAATCCTGGCCGCGGCGGCTGCATTTCGATGGAGGCGAAATGTTGAGGCCCGTGTGCTGTGCGATGTCAGTGCACGTTAAAGAACCCCAGGTGGTCGAAATTTCCGGAGCCCTCCACTACGGCGTCTCTCATAATCAGAACTGGTTTTGGGACGTAAAACCCCACAAAACAACAACAACCGCAGTCGACGCATACACTCTGCTCATATACACTTCCGAGTGCCCATGAGAGGGCCGGCATGTCATGTGGTCTTACCAATTTTCTCCATATCTCCGCCGTCCGCTGACGCTTCCTGGCCGCACGTTCCTGTTGGAGCGCCCGGATCTCCTTCCTCAATCTCTCCAGAGGGCTCAGCTGGGACTTTGGTGTCTCCTTCGCGTTCGAGGCCACAGTCGAGGACGGCTCACTACTGCATGAATGCTGTGAATATATCAGAATACCAAGGATTACAGTGCACTCAATTTTCCAGACAACCCATGTATTTATCGGTGCACCTTACAAAGAATGCAAATTTTCCAAAGACAGCGCTACATCGCACGGTCGCTTCTCAGCAAAGCACCGTTTCGAAGGTATGGATCACTTATTTGTCGGACGCGATCCGAGGAGTTCATGATCACAAAAACATAGCCAGCAGTGTTTCAGCCCTAGGCACGTAGTTGAATAAAATTGATATGTAAATCTGACTACCTTTGATCAACCACTGAATTGATACACGATTCTCTGTTGTAATTAACTACCTTTCCACAGCATCAAGTAGTGCCCTCTTACAACAGGAAACGTCCGGACGTTCCCGCACTACTTAGTCGAACGGCGTAAATGTGCGATGGTTGTAGACCATGAGTTGTAGACCATTCGGTCGCGCACCCTCAAAAGTGATCAAGCTTTACATTACGGCCCTCTGCATATCCTATTGCCTGCTGAGGAAGAGTGTGCACTTGCGGGATCATGACAATAACGTCGGAAGGCTTTATTTGTCCCGGAACGTCGTGCGTGGGTGATAAACACCACCTCTGCTCCTTTCCTGCCCTCGTGTACGCCCCCTATCCTTCCCTTGCCTTCATCAGCTTTTGATGTAATTTATGGTTGGGCCGAATAAAAACCGCGCCCATCAATACGTTAGGTTTTCCGGCCAATATTTCAGTAAAATCCGCACAAACTATTGTACAAGAGCAAGCAAACGATATCAAGTAGCCATATGTCTTGCCCGCGGCATTCACTACTTGCAGCGGTGCCATTTGGAAGAACAGAGAAAAATGCATTGTGTGGTCCCGCGTGTCACATCTATTAAGCAATCAAGGCGTACCATGCCATCAATACTATCGAGAATGCGAAATAACGGTTTTTTTTTTTTTTTGCTCCACAGCAGCGGGTGCATGGACACCCAAACGTTAGTCCAGCAGCGCAAAGTAAGGCAACATTTACAGGGAACCACTCCGACTACGTCAATTCCTCAACCTGCCTGCAGCGAGATGGTAGCATGCTCTGTAACCACGTGATCTGCAAGTCAAAAATCTTAGCGCTGGAAGCGCCAGACTAACAGCACACTTTTCGGCCAAGGGTGTTGTTATGGGTGTTACGAAGAGCGCCCGTGATGCCTCCTGATTAGTTAGAAGTCTGTCATTGCCGCTAAATACCGCTTTCCACATCCAGGTGTGCAAATGCAAGAAAGGAACTCAAATGTAGCAAAGTATCCGAATGAGATTTTCCGAGGCCAACGGTAGTAAGGTGCAGCCTAGTTTGCCTAATAATAACCAAATGCGCCGAGAAAAACTTTAGTTTTAGTGCAGTGCGTCGCACACACGAATGATGTAATTAACGAAAAGAAAAACTGCCTGTCCACGCTATCTTCTGTGGGGAAGGTGAGGACTCCAAAATGAAGCTGGCGGCCATGGACATCGTCAGCTTTCTTATGAAAACTTGACCTGTTCGAGACTGCGACGCTGATGTGAGGCGCAGGTTTGGCGCTAAAGAAGATTGTGGTGATGGAGGGTGGAAAGAGAGAGAGGGGGGGAGGGGATGGCAGTCAGAGACCACCTGAACCTCGGCAGCCAATCAGGTAGTACCGGGCAGCCTCCTTGGCATGTGAAAGGTAGAAGAGACAGTAGCGCACCCAGGATCTCTGCCAGGGGGGGGTTCAATATTTCATGAACGGCGGCGCATGCGATTACACAGTTGTTGCGTGTGTAAAAAAAGTAAATAAAATGCCAAATAATAGTAAAATCAATGATGATGATTATTTTTATTTTTTCGGCGTTTTGCAGAGAATTAGCGCTACATTCTTCTAGAACATAGGAGCAGTTACGGAGTGGGAGGGGGTTAGGTCGGCCTCAGGAGGGGAGGGGGGGGGAGGTTATAACCCCCGAACCCCCCCCCCCCCCCCCGTCGGTGCGCCAGCGCCACTGAGAAGAGAGCTTCAATGGAATGTTGGTACAGACACCCAGGCTAGTCAGAAAATCGGTTTTTCACGCTTTTCCAGAAATTTTAGAGCTGGAGAAGGAAAAAGACAGGGAGTTCAAAGGTGCATTTCCGAAACCATTGATGAAGTTGTGCTGTATTCGCAACTCCAGAAAAAGTGGTTCATCTGGCAACATTGCTGAGAAAAACAAAGATGGCTTCTATATCTAGGGTCACGGCCGCGCTTCTGCTTAGCGCTGTGCTAAAGTTTCTTGGTTGCGGGTTCGAATCACGATGCTTCGTCGAATGCGAAAGGGTTCTTGCTGCCGAACATCTGATATTAATTGGTCTGAATGATTTGAGCGGCGAAACAGCGGAAAAAATTGCGCTGTGCGTTCAAACGTCGCACTTGTTCGGAGACCCACATCAGATTTTCGTAAGGATAAAGAGCCTTTCCAGCGAGTCTGAAGTTGAAGAAGGCAGGTACGTGTTCATGCGTAGCAGGCCTTTCCGAAAGATGCAAGCACTTGCGCACAGCGTTGCTCCATTGAGTACAAATGCGTCACTTATAAACGTGCTAAGAGAGTGTAGTTCTATGCGCGGTGCCGGAAGACAAACTTAGAGGTGCGGTGAACAGGTAGAGGGCTCAAAAGCTGGAATGAGCGCAATAAGTCCTGAATTGTCACCAGATGAACTCGAAATGCAAACGCGCTACGTTAAACGATCACACAACTACCTCCATAACCACCAAACAAATTACGAGGCGCAGCGCGCGCATGGGACGAAGGCGGCGAATGAAGGCAAGCGCTCGCTTCATACCTACTTACTACAATGCATGCGGACAAAAGTACATACGTCAGCAATAATGTTACCGCGGTTCAGGATGAGCACAGGCACACTCACAAAACGTTACACGTATACACGTATAAACGATGTCGGTATTTTGTTCACGCGCTTGCCTAAACTAAACTACACTCCGGCTCTTTGAAAAGCGCGCTTGATAATAAACGCGCGCACACACAATCTGTGTACTCACCTGGGAGGAAAAAATCGTCGCGAGTTAAGTGCCTCGACCAGACTAGCATAGTTCCCGTCACCTTCTTGCCGATGCGCAAGTTCCTAATCCATGTTGCTCTGCGCAAAGCGTCGTCTGCTTCTTTGGGGAACCGATGAAACGACGTGTTGCTGTCTTTGCATCGCGATGACACGCACTGAGGCACGCAACAAAAGTCTTTTGATGAGGATTCTTTCTTTTTCGGGATGCTTCGAGGTGGCATGGCGTCGATTAAGGAACGGAACTACAGAGGTGTTTTACAGCACGCGATAATGCGATACCATGCCGCGTTTCGAGGTCGACCTTGGATCGGCTGGTTCCAGGAGCGTCCGCTAGGTGGCGAGAATTTAGATGGTGTCGCGAATAGTCAATGGTAGTTTCAAAGGTAGAAGAGATTTCCAAGCAAACAGCACACTGATGTCTGTGCTCCCTCTAGGTGGTGTACAGCCTGTGGCATACAGTCTGTGGACCTTGACATGGACCCCACCTCACAAGCTCTCGCAAATGGATATTGTGGATAATAATAGCCTCAAGTGCCTGAAAAAAATTTTTCTCAGAGGCATTATACTAACCTAAAGCTACAATGCATTTCACAGGGAAGAAAAGGAGGAAAGGCTGCTTGTGCTGAGTGGATGGATCTAAATCAGTGTGACAGCTGCCTTCACTTGCCTTCCCATTGCTGCTCTTCATGTCAGAAACTGTTCTTTTATTTCACACTGATAATGCACACACCTGCAAATAAAAGCGACTTATGAGATTCTAGGGGAATATTAAAGCTTGCTGTGTTCACGAAAGGGCTCGAGAAGGTCACATGTGGACTAAATTATTTCTTTTTGTGATAAACATAGCAGCTCTATTTCCGGAGTGGAAAATCTATACGACTGGTTTTGCTGATCCAAAATCCGGTAATTCCAAACAATTTTCTGAACAAAAATGTTACCTCTTGGAGTCTTGGTGTATTCGCTGAATATTCCAGGGCTTCCCACTCCATAAATTATAGAACCCTGTTTGGGAAACTGGAGCGTTATGTAGGCGCACATGCATAGTTCTATGGCAACAATATGCAGATAGACGCATGCCTATAATGTCTTAATGCGCAGATCATAAACAGCTGGAAAAAATGCGCTGACAATGATACAAGCAATCTTAATCAGAATATAACTTTAATGTGGAGCGGTGGACAACACGAGAGAGACTGGAGGTTTAAAAAAAAAAGAAGAAGAAGAAACGAGCAAGATAAAAAGGGGTAAGGCTTCAAACACAGTTTACCGAATCAAAAATCCTTGTAATTTAGAAAATATTACCCAAATTAACATCCCTTTTTCTGTGGAGTTGTATCAATGCAGCCTTAATTTTATCCTCATTAATTGCTACTGTATGTAGAGTACCTCGTTCATGCAATTGGTTGAGAGTCGTGTTTTCTTTATTTATAAGATGCAGAACGTGATCTGATCGAGAAAAAAAGCTAGTTTCATCAGCGTAGAAAAGAACTGTGTGTGTTCATCAAAGTTTAGTTTGTATTTGATATAAATGGATATTACGGTTCTCCCAAGTACACTTCCTAGTGGAACGCCTTTTGTTTATCTCCTTGCCGATGAAAGTTTACAACCAATAGGAACGCATTGCTTCCTGTGCGTAAGATGAGACACCAAAAGCTGGACACCAAATGGACAAGCGTTTGGCCAATGCAAGCTGGTCCGCCACCGCCACGCGCGCGGCAGCCCCCACGTTCAGCTACGTACCCGCCAACGGCACCTCGTAAGACTGACGTCTGGAGAACCCCAGATCAACGACCGCTTTGTTTCCACTGCGGTGAGGCCGATCACCTTTTGCGATACTATCCTTATCGCCAGATGGGCCTTCGCGGATACGACATCAACGCCCCACCACCCCTTCCCGGCCAGCGACCCCGAGATATTGAGGCATACCTACGAGAGGCCGAAGACTCCGCCCCCCGTCGCTTCAGGTCTCCGTCCCCCACCTCTCATCGCTCGCCATCGCCCTATAGCGGGAACTCGAAAGGCAGATCACCCAGTCCCCATAGGGGAAACTAACGCCAGCGACGTCAGGAGGTGACGCCGCTCTCGAGCGAAGACCGGAAAACCCTCCAGCGACACCGACGCAACCAGAAGACTCGACGGAAACCACCGCTTCGACAAAATCCGACACTACGACGATCCGACTGGATTCCGCAGAGCTGCCTCAAGAGGTTTCCACCCGACGCAGCCGTGACCGCGCGAAACGACATACTGCACAGTCGGTGACCAATCGAAATCGAAGCCGGACATCAAACGCCGATTTGCAGGTCACCCTCGACGGACGTCCAGTGGCCGCACTGGTCGACACCGGGGCCGACTACTCCGTCGTTAGCGGGCGATTTGTTAATCGACTTAAGAAAGTGAAAACCATGTGGGACGGCCCGCAAATACGCACAGCAGGAGGCCACCTGAGCACGCCTACCGGACGGTGCACGGCGCGAGTGGCTGTTGACGGTCACAGCTACACTGTGAGCTTCATCATTAAACAGGAATGCTCTCGCGACGTGATCCTGGGGATGGACTTTCCGAACGAAAACGGCGCAGTGATCGACTTCCAGACGAAAACCGTAACACTGACAACACAGTCCGCAGCAGTACAGAGAAATCGTCACCGCGCTCCATTCACCATCCTCGACGACCAAGTAAGCATCCCGCCAAATACAAGCGTCATGGCACTCGTCGAAACCGATGTGCTATCAAGTGGTGATGTGATCGTGGAAGCGAACGTGCAGCTGCTTCTCGATCGCCACGTTTGCGTCGCGCGTGGGGTCGTCCAGCTACGTCTGGGCAGAGCAGCTGTGCTTATCACCAATTTCAGCGCGGAATACAGGCACCCCAACAAAGGCACAACGGAAGACTTAGCTGAGGTAAGCGACGCACTCGCGCTCTCCGACTCATCCCAAGAAGCGCCATCGATGGCTACCAATGAGGCAAACTTTGACATTAACCCTGACCTGCCACAAGAAAAGCGGGAGGAGCTGCGTCGCATCCTCTTGGATTACAGCGAATGTTTCGCAATGTCAGCAAAGATCCGACAAACGCCGTTAACGAAGCATCGCATAATTACAGACGAATCGGCGCGTCCTATCCGCCGAAGTCCCTACCGCGTCTCAGCGCGGGAACGCGACGCAATCAAGGGACAAGTGGAAGAAATGCTCCGCGACGACATTATACAGCCCTCGAAGGGCCCGTGGTCTTCACCCGTGGTGCTGGTGAAAAAGAAGGACGGTACCTTACGGTTCTGCATAGATTATCTCCGCCTAAACAGCGTCACCAAGAAAGACGTCTACCCGCTTCCGAGAATCGACGATACGTTAGACCGACTCTGCGGCGCCAGGTATTTTTCGTCGATGGACTTCAGGAACGGCTACTGGCAGATAGAGATGGACGAGAGGGACGGTGAGAAGACCGCCTTCATCACGCCGGATGGACTTTACGAGTTTAAGGTTATGTCGTTCGGCCTATGCTCAGCACCAGCGACATTTCAGCGTGTCATGGACACGGTACTGTCCGGGCTGAAATGGCAGACATGCCTCGTCTACCTCGACGACGTCATCGTTTTTGCACCCACCTTCGACGAGCATCTTCACAGGCTGCAGACCGTACTAGAGGCGATCAAGGCGTCTGGACTCTGAAACCGCAGAAATGTCACTTTGCGTACGAAGAGCTACTTTTTCTCGGACACGTGGTCAGTCGCGAAGGGGTCCGCCCCGATCCCAACAGCCATTGAAAATTTCCCGACGCCAGCTGACAAGAAAGCTGTCCGTAGATTCTTGGGCCTCTGTGCGTATTACAGGCGTTTTGTGCGAGACTTCTCACGGATCGCTGAGCCCCTCACACGCCTTACGAAGGCCGACGTGTAGTTCTCGTGGCAGAAGCCCCAGGAAGACGCTTTTCGTGAACTTCAGAGACGCTTGCAGTCACCGCCAATACTGGGTCACTTCGACGAAAACACCGACACCGAGGTCCACACCATAGGTCGGCAGTGTAGGGGAACACTCACTCACCCAAATTTTTCCAGCATCCGCACTCACTCGCACTCGCACTCACCTCCACTCACACTAACTTGCACTCACTCGCACTCGCACTCACCTCCACTCACACTCACTGGCGCTCACTCGCACTCGCACTCACTTCCACTCACACTCACTGGCACTCACCTCCACTCACACTCACTTGCACTCACTCGCACTCACTTCCACTCACACTCATTGGCACTCACTCGCACTCGCACTCACGTCTATGAAATGAGTGCGAGTGAGTGCACTCATGAGTGAGTGCGCCGACCTATGCAGGCATCTGCGGCAAATAGAGTGACACGAGTTTTTCCTCCTGGGTAGAATAAACGGCAGCGGTGCCAGTACACTGCGCAGGTTTCACCTGGTCGCCGACCTAACTCGGCACTAGCGCACCTCTTCAATCGCGCGTACATGTCGAACTGTGAGCGCTGTATCAGAGACTAGAACACATAGTATTTCGCGACTGTCCCCCATTCGTGCCACAGCAGTAGACGGCGGCCACTAGGCTGGCTGATATGGGAGTACAAGCAACAGATGAAAGCTGTATTTCACCCGAAATAGGGGACCATACCGAATTACCAAATGCTACAAGGTCATTTTTAGGGGCGAAGCTCCTTAAGGCGGCACCCGTTCGTCCCTCGTCGTAGTGCGTAACTAGTCTTACGCTTTGACCTCCAAGGTGGTGCCGGTGGGAGATTTCTCCTGTGCGTTGTTGAACAATAAAAAATTCGCAGCGTGCGCGTTAACTAAAAGCCGAATTCTTCTGTCTCTCATTCCCCATTAGCAGCCATTGGCATGTTCCAGTAGGAAACGTTAGTAGAAGTAGAAGTGTAAGTGTTAGCTAAAAGCCGACTTCTTCTGTCTCTCATTCCCATTAGCAGCCATTGTTTACCTCCAAGGTAGTGCCTGGTGAGATTTCTCCTGTGCGTGATTAAACAATAAAAATTTTGTTCAAAACGCCGTTGATTGATGAAATAAACCAACGAAAGACGCCAGATGTTTTCTAAAAGCAAAACGAAAAGACGCCAGCTGCTTAACGAAAGACGCCAGGTGTTTTCTAAAGCAATGGTTTTATATTCAAAACCATATAGCGATACAGGTTTGTAGTTGACGATGCTCGTTGCCGTTGGTGTGTGCTCGTATGGATAAGGATGCCGAAAGGCGGGCGCGCAGGGCAGCGGCGGCGCGCGCTCGCAGACAGGACCCTGAAGTGAGAGCCCGCGAGCCATCTCCTTTGAAAACCCCAACCCAACCACCATTAGAGGCACCTGCATCGACATCGTGTTTGCCAACTTTCATCTGCAACCAGTGCAAGAACCACTTAGCTTACATTTCACCGACCACAAAGCGGTCATAATGAAAGGACAACGGAAACCAGCAATAAAAGTTTGATAAAACATTTAATCAATCGTTTCACGTCAATTTTATCGGGCGAATTAACGGAAGAAATTTCACGGTTTAACCGATGATTACTTCCAGGAGCTTCGCCCAATCTCATCATCATTCACCTCGTGGATCTGCCGTCAATTTTTTTTTTTCAATAGGAATGGACTGGATGCTAGACGTTCGGTACCACTGCGCAAAGTTGCGGATTATGAAAAGCGACTATTAAACTTAGATGCAACTAAAGTGGCTTCTTTTCATTATGCGACTATTAGACCTTTATCATAATCTTCGAGTGCATTTCCCTGCACAGCATATTCGTCCGACTAATGGCGGCCCCTGTCACGTTTCAAGTAGAGGCGAGGTCCCAGTTACCCGTGCTGGGACTATTGCCAGTGTTTATGTCAAGAGAGCCGGGTCGACATTTTCCGCGTCACAGCACATTGTTTTGCAGAAGTGAATAGATGCCATAAGTTGGGCTAGTTGGTATCAAGCGTAATGAAATATGATTACTGGCGTCCATGTCCCCTTTGCGCAAGCAGTCATGTCTTATTATGTATATACGGATCACTCATTCTTATCCCCATCCTCATGCTTCATCACTCTTCTTCCCCTGTTGCGTTGTCCCCGAAGTAGAGTAGAAGGCCGGGGCGTACTAGACCAGGCCACCCTCTCTACCTGTCTCCAGTGTATTGGACTTCAAGTACGCGAGTATGTAGCTTCATTATGAAACTGAGGTTGCTTCGATATAACTTTGCTCGCTGTGACATATTATGCACTGCATTGTGATGTTGTTCATTATAACGATTATGTTAATATTTCATGCGATATTTTCTTTGAAGGTCACTTTGGTCAGTATTCATTGTCACTTGATTGATGCTTTTGGTAGTCTTTTCAAGCTTGCCTCTTTAATCAGCTGATGTCCTAGGCAAATTTTCACTTTGATACCTGGGTCATATTTGAGTTCCTTTGTTCATACTCATTGATTTTATGTGGCGAAGATACTGCATAACATGACTGAAAGCGGCTATCACACAGTCATCCATTATGCTGTCTGTGCTCATATAACAGGATGCGCTGCTCTCACGCTGAGAAATGCATTGTCGTTTGGCTTTTGATTATTGTTACTAGTGCGCTTTCTGTAAGCCTCTAGTCGTTTATAAGTTCCAGATATATTTAAATTATTTCTTCTGCAGTTCCTTTTGAATATTTGTGGTTTTATTTTTTTCGCATTTCTCTTTTTTTTAAACTGCCATAAGTTAGTTTCTCAATGAAATGTTGAATAAGATGTTGTTGACGTCATGATCATTGGCAGTGGGGCCTCCTTGTTAGGCCGCTTGCCAAGAAACTTTCTATCCCTAACTGTAGAAAGATATGTCACTACTGTTTTTGGTATATTTGCTTCATACTATACAAAGTACAAGCTATATTGATTTTTGTATGCATGACAACTAATTGTGACCTAAATGCTAAGACTGATGAAGCCTTTGCAGACAACTGTGTGCCTACCTTACTGCACTATTGCTCTACTACACTCAATGCTGGTGCTTTGACCCTCCAGAAAAAAAAAAAAGCTCCACACAAGTGCGACGCCAGCACTTCTTCCTAGGATGAAAGTATTCAGCTGGGCTGGCACTAACCCCCCACTCTGCAGCACCCTAAACCTTATGGTGCAGCTGGTAACATAGCAGGTCGCATCTACTACCATAAGGCAGGGACGACGTCCGCGGATCGTGGGTGCCCCCCAAAAATTACTATCCCGTTGACACCTTCAGAACCACACAGTTAATGCCTTAGGGGTGCAAAAAATGCCTTGGCGTCATTTGAACCCCTAAGGCGTTAGCTCTGAGGTCAGATAATCATTTATACATTAAGGTGGTGGCAACCAGATCGAAATTTTGGTGGGCGCGCCCCGTTCCCGAGCACGATTCCTGCTTCTTTTTCAGATTACGGCTAACATTTCAGGAACAGCTTTTTGATGACGCACGTGCAAGTCTTTGAACGGAATCAGAAATCCCGGAAAATGGGATTATTGGAGTCTCCTTGAAGCCGTCGAAAAGACCAGCTTTTTGAAGACGCATGTGCAACGAGCCGGACATCAGACGATATACGACGCATCCAGGACTAAGGCTTCTTACGCGTGCCGTCTGCAACGTTAACGTCTCGGATATCCGTTTCGAAGTCGTCATAAATCCTTTGTATGCTAGCTGGGCAGGAGAGTACCAAGACCGTGGCATGTAAATCAAGCCGCTCATGCCATACATGTCATGATTTTCATGTTATGACCTGTCATTTATGTTCGTCATGCAGTCATGTTGTGCCATACTGATCTTCATATACATCCCATTAACGAAACGGCCCAGGAGAGCACCAAGACCGTTTCATGTAAATCATGCATGTCATGATTTTCATATAATGACCTGTCATTTTATTCGTCATGCAGTCATATGGCATAGCGATTTTCGTATACAATCCATTAACGAGACGGCCACGGATACATACATACATACATACATACATACATACATACATACATACCACTCACACTCATTGGCACTCACTCGCACTCACACTCACTTCCACTCACCCGCACTCGCGCTCATTTCCACTCACACACACTGGCACTCACTCGCACTCACTTCCACTCAGACTCACTGGCACTCACTCGCACTCACCTCCACTCACACTCACTTGCACTCACTCGCACCGCACTCACTTCCACTCACACTCATTGGCACTCACTCGCACTCGCACTCACTTCCACTCACACTCACTGGCACTCACTCGCACTCACCTCCACTCACACTCACTGGCGCTCACTCGCACTCACTTCCACTCACACTCACTGGCACTCACTCGCACTCACTCACCTCCACTTACACTCACCCGCACTCGCGCTCATTTCCGCTCACACACACTGGCACTCACTCGCACTCACTTCCACTCAGACTCACTGGCACTCACTCGCACTCACCTCCACTCACACTCACTTGCACTCACTCGCACCGCACTCACTTCCACTCACACTCATTGGCACTCACTCGCACTCGCACTCACTTCCACTCACACTCACTGGCACTCACCTCCACTCACACTCACTGGCGCTCACTCGCACTCGCACTCACTTCCACTCACACTCACTGGCACTCACTCACACTCACCTCCACTCACACTCACTTGCACTCACTTCCACTCACACTCACTTGCACTCACTCGCACTCACACTCACTTCCACTCACACTCACTGGCACTCACTCACACTCACCTCCACTCACACTCACTTGCACTCACTCGCACTCACACTCACTTCCACTCACACTCACTGGCACTCACTCGCACTCACACTCACCTCCACTCACTCACTTGCACTCACTCGCACTTGCACTCACTTCCCTCACACTCACTGCACTCACTCCACTCACTTCCACTCACACTCACTGGCACTCACTCGCACTCACCTCCACTCACACTCACTTGCACTCACTCGCACTCGCACTCACTTCCACTCACACTCACTGGCACTCACTCGCACTCACACTCACTTCCACTCACACTCACTGGCACTCACTCGCACTCACCTCCACTCACACTCACTTGCACTCACTCGCACTTGCACTCACTTCCACTCACACTCACTTGCACTCACTCGCACTCACACTCACACTCACTGGCACTCACTCGCACTCACACTCACCTCCACTTACACTCACTTGCACTCACTCGCACTTGCACTCACTTCCACTCACACTCACTTGCACTCACTCGCACTCACACTCACTTCCACTCACACTCACTGGCACTCACTCGCACTCACCTCCACTCACACTCACTTGCACTCACTCGCACTCACTTCCACTCACACTCATTTGCACTCACTCGCACTCGCACTCACGTCTATGAAATGAGTGCGAGTGAGTGCACTCATGAGTGAGTGCGCCGACCTATGGTTCACACAGATGCAAGCGGCGTCGGACTTGGCGCAGTATTGATCCAGAAGAAGCACGACCTCGAGCGAGTCATCGCCTACGCGAGTCGGTCCCTGTCGAAAGCGGAGTTGAACTATTCAACGACAGAAAAGGAATGCCTCGCTGTCGTTTGGGCAGTCACAAAGTTTCGACCGTATCTTTACGGGAGGCCCTTCAAGGTTGTCACTGACCACCACGCCCTGTGCTGGCTTGCCAGCCTTCAGGTCGTCTTGCCCCCCCCCCCCCCCTTCAGGTCGTCTTGCTCGTTGGAGCCTGCGGCTACAGGAGTACGACGTCACCGTCGTCTATAAATCAGGCCGAAAGCACACAGACGCCGACTGCCTTTCGAGAGCCCCCGTTAATACCTTCGTGCCATGCGATGACGACGACGATGATGCATTCCTCGGGCCCGTGAGTTCTGACACCTTCGCAAATGATTAAAGCGCCGATCTTGATCTTCGCGGCGTGCTGGAATACCTCGAAGGCAAGACCGATACACCGCCAAAAGCGTTCAGGCGCGCGATTTCGTCGCTGTGCCTGCGAAATGACGTGCTTGTGAAGAAAAACTTTACGCCGCAGAAAACAACATACCTACTTGTGATTCCAGTCAGTTTACGGCAAGAAGTTTTAGAGGCGTGTCACGACGAGCCGACAGCAGGACACATGGGGTTAACGCGAACACTGCGACGAATCCAAGGGAAATACTATTGGCCCGGCCTGAGCGCGGACGTCGCACGCTACGTCAAAACCTGCCGAGATTGCCAACGTCGGAAAACACCGCCTACGAGGCCTGCCGGCCTCCTGCAACCAATCGAACCACCGGAGAAACCATTCCAGCAAATCGGGATGGATCTGCTGGGTCCCTTTCCGACTTCGACCAACGGGAACACGTGGATAGTGGTAGCAACAGACCACCTGACACGCTACGCTGAGACAGCCTCACTACCATCCGGCACCGCAATCGAAGTCGCCAGTTTTTTCGTGAAGAACATTGTCCTCCGGCACGGCGCACCCACGGTCCTTATCACCGACAGAGGTACGGCATTCACCGCAGAACTCACACAGCATATCTTACGCTTGAGCCACACTGTCCATCGCAAAACCACAGCCTATCACCCGCAGACAAACGGCCTGACGGAGCGCTTGAACAAGACCCTCGCCGACATGCTCGCCATGTACTTTGACGTCGGGCACAAGACTTGGGACGAAGTCCTCCCTTACGTCACCTTTGCGTACAACATCTCACCACAAGAGACAACGCAGGTGACACCTTTCGAGCTCGTCTTCGCCCGCCCAGCCAGTACCATGCTGGATGCAATGTTGCCCCACGTCGACGACGGGGGCACCCATGTGGACGTGGCCGATTTCCTTCAGCGTGCCGAGGAAGCCCCCCAGCTCGCCCGAATGCGTATCAAAGAGCAGCAACACACGGACAGCCGACTCTACAACCTACGGCGGCGCGACCAGCAGTACGCACCCGGTGACCGCGTTATGGTGTGGACACCGATTCGCCGCCGGGGCCTCAGCGAGAAGCTCCTACGCCGGTATTTTGGACCGTACAAGATAACGCGACGAACCCCTTGTCTACGAAGTTGTGCCTGATGGAGTGACACAATCACAGCGGCGACGCTCGCGACCTGAAGCAGTCCACGTTGCGCGTCTCAAGAAGTTTTTTGAACGCTAGACAAAGAGACATTTTCATCACTGCGCTCTTATTAGGTTCTAGCAATTTCCTTTCTTTGTAAGAAGTGTGTTCCTTTAGCATCGGGACGATGCTCTGTCTTCCGGAGGGGCAGTGCCACGTGTGTTTGGAAAAGAAGCGGACTTCATCTAATCGCTTTCTTTATCCGCGTTTTTGTATGTGTCGGAGTGTATGCGCAAGCCAGCTTGATGCCCGGATGTGCTTGAACATACGGGATTGATAAGAGATCGTCACACCCACCGGCGGGCAGTTTTCTCTCAGCCGCCGTTCGGGCAAGCTGGCCTGTTTCTTTTCGCTGTTGCCGAGCGGTGTGTTTTAGTTTGCTTTTGGGCGCAAGTCAGCCCCAATAAAGTATCCTTAGTTTTATTGCCGCCTAGGTCTGCCTTTCTGCTCGTCTGTGCACCGGCCAGCTCAACGTCACCTACGTGATAATATATATAGGCACTGGATCTTGACTTGCAATGAAGTGCCGGTGGGAGATTTCACATGTGCGTAGTTGAACCATAAGGATTCGTAGCGTGCGCGTTAACTAAATTAATCCGGAACTCGGCACGATCTAGGATGAACCTCCGGAGCTTCGCCCACTCATCATCACTCACTCCGTGGATATGCTGTGAATTTTTTTTTCTTAATTCCTCTCAATAATCTTTCCAGCCCCTAATTCGCACCCTCCCCAGAGCATGGTAGTAAACAGGAGACATCCGGTTAACGTCCCCTCCTTGTTTTATTTTCTCTCTCTCTCTCTCTCTTCACAGTGCAGTTACTTCCTTCTATTTTTCCCATTTAAGGCACGGTCGTAAGTATGCTGAGTGGTGTTTGCAGTTTACGCATTGTGGGGTGTATTTGAAAGTTTGAGGCGCGTGGTCTTCAGCGACGGATTGCGCACCTGTTGCTTTGCCCCAGTATTTGTGTGAAGCTTGTCCAAATTGTGGTAGATGAAGCATCGCCCTCAGGTTGGAATATCCAGTATTACCCTTATTGTGACTGGCGCTGCATCTAGAAAGGTGGGCATAGCGCTGGTGCCGAATGTAAGTAAAACAAGTTTAGTGGGAATTTCCTGGACATGTATTACACTTAGTTGCACTTTCGTTCAATTTTTTTATTTATTATTTCTTTGACAATACATGATTGTCGCGGAGCAGGAGACGAAAGGCGACGTTGTGGGTCACCTGACTAGGCCTCTAGCACCACGCTGTACATTCGTCGCACAACGCAACTGCATTGGAAAAAAAAGAAAAATACGGAAAACTAGGAGAAAGCTTATACAAAATAAAGAATACAACAAAGCTTCGAAAATCTGTTACATAACATGCGTATCATAGAAGGAACAAAAAAAGGGAGCAGAAGTAGTGCAGACATCGGTGTTCCATATGGGAGCATAAATACAGACTTTTCAAACATGAATAGCCATATGAATGGGTACATATATAACACTTTATGCATACATATATTACAAATGGAATCCGGAGAAATGGAAACTATATATACAGCAAATGGAATAACTAAATCTGCTCAAAGAAGTACATTTTCCACTTCTTTCTGAAAGACAGTATGGAGGAGGAATGCAAAATCAAGCTTAGTACACTAGGATGAATGTTTCACAGATGAGGTATTTGCCATTTTAAAAGTTGCTGACCATAGGTAGTTCTAGTTTTTGGCTTCAAAAATGGAGGAGAATGTCTGAAGTTGTAGTTTTGAATGCTCTTAATGTAGGTAGCAAGAAATTGCTGGGTGTCTTTTCTGTATTCCATATATATAAGCTCAGAGAGACGCTGGCTGTATATCTCGCGAATACAAAGAATATGTTCTGATGAAAAAGAAGAAGATGCGTGTTCGTGGTATGATAAGTTACGAATGAAACGAAGAGCTCTTTTTTGCATGAGATACAGGTTATTATATTATACTGCGACGTAACTCCCCAAATGAGAACACAATAGTGCAACGGGGAATGAATTAAAGAAATGTATAACTGGCGTTTTAACGACTTGGGGTAACAAGGTACGGTATCTGTTTAGCATACCTACTGATTTGGCTGTGTTTCAGGGGCGTAGCCAGGGGGGGGGGGGCTTATGGGGCTTTAGCCCCCCCCCCCCCCCCCCCCGAAATTTTTCCTGCTCTCATACACCACTGACCAGGGGCGTCACCCGGGTATTGGGCTTCAGCCTCCTGGCCACCCCCCTTGATTTTTTTTCTTTTTTCGTTCTATTATACACCGCCCTGCGAAATAACCACCTTCACCGAAAACCACCGAGGATGTCGTCTAACATGTTTTTTTTTGTTTTTTTTTTCGAGCACGACAATGCCATGGACAGTTGAAAGGTTGTGGAAGGTGGCTTTTCTGCAAAATCTTTTTCAGCTATGCAGTCTGTGAAACAGCCTGCAGGGTATCACTCCTTTTTTCTTTTTTGAGCAATAAAAAGAAAATTGACTCTGGTCTGATTATTCCTATTTTTACCTTACTTTCACGCAGCCAGCGTCTGCCATTGTGTTCTTCCTAACCATGAAAGGTCTACAAGGCGAAGCACGTTTAAGTACATTAATTTTTTAAGGACTAACGTCCCCGGGTCTAACAGTTACTCTCCATGCAGTTACTTCTACAAGGCAACTTTTAGTCCTCACAGATCACCTCGCCAGACGAATAGTCGGTCCGTTCACCCACTCCATGCGAATGATCTTTTTATCCCCAGTTCAGATGAGCTGTTAATCCCCAACAATCATTTTTCATATTTATTTAGCGCAAAGCGCCAATACTTTTTTTTCGCGTGTTGTTTTCCGTGGTTAAAAAAATATCGCGCGGAAAAGAACAGGACAAAAAATATTTAGCATTCCGTGCCTCACTGCTTTCGCTGTCAGTGCGACAACTAAATACAAAAGTGAGGCAAAGAAATGTTTTATTTTTCCATATAAATATAAAATTTCTTATTTCTTTCGGCAGATTCACTGTCAAATGCCTAATAAATGTCAAATGTCGCGTCGGGACCAGCTCCCGACTTCATGGGTGCGGCAAAACCTAAAAGCACGCAGCACCCCAAGCTAATCCACGCATACGTGCACCACGCATACGTGCACCATATAAGGCGCCACGGCTTCGCTCCTACAAATTTGAACTAACTGCGAAGCACGGCACTACCACCAGCACGCCACCGGAAACACAAACTGGGAAGACTGACTTAAACGTGAGGAGGAACAGCGAGGAAGACACTTAATTCCCTTGACAACGGTTTGAGCACGGAATATATTTCCGCACACCGCCTGCACCTCCCCGTCGTTGCTGGGTGTGCTGGGTTGCTGCTCTCGCAGGCTAACTTGTTAGCACACGGCACTCATCCCTTTGTCGTTGCTCCTTCACCAGTCAAGCCGTTCATCGCGCGCGCTTATTGAGCTCCGTTACTCCGCCTTTGGGTAACTTCGCCTTGGAGTGTGCTTAAACAAAAGGGAAAAAATCGAACGTTTTGTTAGTGCGTTTCGGGGCGTTCCCTGCTCACTAATTATGGAGGGATTATAACGGGACAAAAGCACGTAGTCAAATGCACCGACGCGAGGCGATTTGGCGCTTCATTAATGCGGTCATGTCGCAGAAAAGAATATCGTCATTTTTTTCACCTGCGCCAAAGCGTGCAAGCCATAACACCAAAGCCAACAAAGATTATGCACATTATATTTTGTACTATAACCACTATTAACCCTAATACTAGTGGTGAGTAAACAAAAATATTTCTATATATACTAGGTTTCGTCGACACTTCTTTGCCATCTGTGAAAGTTTTGATTGCGTGAGTGTATCTTTATTTTATCGCCCAGTTGACATGGAAACTGAATTTATGAGTTAAAATATGTCACAGGGGCTCTCTGATGGGCACCAGCGCAGAATAGAGTACGCTTGGCCACGGCAAGTACACATAAGACGACTCACTCGAGTTGCAGCGTATTGCCGCTTTTTGTTATGGGGATTAAGAAAAATCAACCGTGGCCCTACCTACTCTATTGTGCCATTCCCACTTGTACTAATAGTCATCATCAGCCTGTCTACACGCACTGAAGAGCAAAGGCCTCTCCAATAGATCTCCAATTATCCCTGTCCTGTGCTGACTGAACCCAATTTATCCCCGCAAACTTCTTGATCTCATCTGCCCACCTATCATTCTGCTGCCCCCTGCCACGCTTGCCTTCTCAATCCATTCTGTTATCCTTAATGACCGACGGTTGTCTTGCCTTCGCATTACATGGCCCGCCCACGCCCATTTCTTTTTCTTAATTTCTATTAATATGTCCCTAACACGCGTTTCTTCCCTAACCCACTCCGCTGTCTTCTTGTACCTTAAGGTTACACCTGCCATTTTCCGTTCCATAGCTCGCTGCGTCGTTCACAATTTAAGCTGAACCCTCTTAGCTACAAGTTTCTGCCCCGTAGGTGAGTGCCGGTAAGATGCAGCTATTATACACTTTCCTCTTCAGAGACAATGGTAAATTACCATTCATTATCTGACAACGCTTGCCGAATGCACTCCACCCCATTCTAATCCTCCTAATTACCTCAGCCTCATGATTCGGACCAGGGGTCACTACCTGTCCTAAGCAAACATTCACTTACTACTTCCAATGGTGCGCCAGCTATCTCAAATCGCTTTGCTCGCCCAAGGCTATTGAACATTACTTTAGTTTTCTGCATATTAATTTTCAGGTCCGCTGTTCTACTTTACCTGTTTAGGTCAGTAATCATACTTTGTAGTAATTATATTACAAAGAATTTAATATTTCAAAGCATGTAATAGTACATATATACTTTGCATGAGCGTGTACTAATAGGATGGATTTGCAGGCTAGTTGGTCCAAGCATCGTGCAAAAAACAGCGCGAACACACGGACGATGAAAAAAGGGAACGTACACCACACCACGGAGCGCTGCGTGGTGTATGTTCCTTTTTTTCATCGTCCGTGTGTTCGCGCTGTTTTTCCCACGATGTACTAATAGTATGGCAGAGCAAGCCTGCCGCTTTGCCGTTGTCGCCAGAGCAGTGCATTGACGCTCATAGGTAATTCAGCTAGCGCACCGATGCATTCAACCGGCGACGGCCTACGCAGGTACCCGTATTTTCTTTTCGTGAAAGTGTGTGTGTGTGTGTGTGTGTGAAAGAGAGAGAGAGAGAAAGGGATTGGAGCTCCGACCCCCCCCCCCCCTTCCACCCAGTCGCAAATTCCCAGCCCCCCCCCCCCCCCCGAACAAAATTCCTGGCTACGCCACTGCTGTGTTGCTTACGAGAAATTCTACGTGCGGTGTCCATCGTAAGCTTTCGTGGAATTTCCTTTAAGAAACATATTGGAAGACTCGTTTCGGTACCTGCGTCTTAAATAAAAGTGGAGGGGATACGCGAAGTGGTTTATTAGTGGCATGAAATATAATGAACTTAGTTTTGTTGACATTTAAGTAACTGATTAGCACTTCGGATCAGTTCGCAAATCGTTGGGAGAGGCCTTTGTCCTGCAGTGGACCTAAAATAGGCTGATGATGATGATGACGACGACTTAACCATTCTGTTTAATATTGGAGCCTCATGTTCGCCGAATCCATGAGGCGAGGTAAACTAGAGGAAGAAAACACTCGTGTCATCTGCATAGAGGAGTACTTCGGGGGTGTGAGGAATAAAAACAAAAATTACAGCCCTAGCACTCCGTACAAATGGTTAACCAGCGAAGCTGGAATGTGCGGCCCCGGTGTTTAGCAGTGGGTTCAACCTGACACAGACGTCGCAGCCGAAGCCAAAGTGCCGCTGGAGAAACTCTCGCTGAAAGCGGGCGTTCGCCCCGCGAACGCGCTCCCGCGATCATCACGTCGACGCTGTTCTGCCCGCAACGCTGCTTCTTCGGCGCGCCGTCGTTGCAAGCGTTCGACATCGCGAGCTAACATCCGTGGCTTACCCATGTGGAAGCTCTCAGTCGAAGCCACGATGGAAGAATACTTAGGTGAGCGAACGACGCCACAGAACACATAGACGACGCCGCCAGCCCTGCCACAGCAACGCTCTGCTTTCAAAACGCGCCGCCGGTGGCGCGCCGAACTGTGGCCCTCAGCGCTGCGGCTGCTCCGGTGTCGCGCCGTGGTCGCGCCCACGATGGAAGGTCGCGCCTGAGCGCGGAGGGCGGGCGAACGAGTTTCCGCGCTGGCTCTTGTGCTTCCATCGTGCTCTTGTGCTGATATTTTCCAATATCTTTTGCTGCGTTGCTGTCACACCGCGTCTAGTTGCGTGGCTAGAGGTAGCCAGAGCACGGCAGACTCCTCATAACCTGACACATTTCAGGCGACTGGATTACTGATCGCTTGCGACCTTCAAAATTCTGAGCGCGATAGTTCGTAGCTACAGTAAGCGCTTCCGTTTAATTTACGTTAAACGTGGTGTGGCGACGAATCCCCGAAAATGCTTTGTAATTTTCGTGTCCGTCCTAATGAAAACAATCGAAAGCATCACCGAGGCTCCGCCCATTTTAACAAGGTGTTTCCACCGCCCTTACCTTCACTATGTCCACCTAATGAACTTCCTTGCGAGTATGGCGGCAAGCAGTTTAGTGACCACATGTCGAATGATAAAGAAAATGATGCGCCAGCTGTTTTGCATAACCACCAAGAAGATATGCACAGTCTTGGGCAAAACATCTTCACTAGAACTTGTTTTCCGCGTCTGAAGATAAGTACAAGGCTGCAATTATTTATTTGACCGTGCATTGTCCATCAAAACTCTCAAAACATTCAATAGAAAGCGATTCATTTGACTCAATGAATTACAAAGCAGTCGTTCACACAAGTTTCCAGAGAAATACAATGTAAATACAAGAAAAATACAATGCTAAAATTGTTCACAATTACTTCCAGAGGTACGAAATCAAACAAGCTTTGACAGTTTTCGCAAATCCTGGCTTTTCTTCTCGTTCTTGGCCCTTAACTGCTTGCAGTATTGGCGCATGCGCAAACAAACGTAGTAATGAAGCAACTTGGCCAATCAAAACCTCCCTGCAACTAAAAAATGTTGCAGGGAGGTTCAATGTCAGAGTTATTTTTTCTGCCCCTAATAAATTAAATAAGATTTGCGGTATAATTGAAAGGAAACTGGATCAAAAAAGATTAGGAATAAATAAAAGAAATATAGGATGCAAGGTGAAGAAACACACGCCCTCGTTCGGAGCATGCCAAGTAGGCCTGGTGTATCAGGTCCCGTTTTCGTGTGGTGACATGTATATTGGCCAAACAGGCAGGTGTTTGAATGTAAGATTGGCTGAGCACAAACGCTCCATGAGGGGCAATGAATACTCACACATAGCTAGGCATTGTTCGAATCATGATTGCACCCCGATATTTACAGATACAAAAAGTTTGTTCAAACACAAGGATAAGACAGTTAGAGAAATTGTTGAAGCATTTCACATCAGCAAAAATGGTTCCCGGTGCGTCAGCATGCCATCGATAGCCCTACATGACAGGGAGATTTCTTTTTTAAATCAGTACATCACGTAGTTTATGTTGGCGTAGTTCTAACGAGGTTATTCATATTCTGGTGCACACTTTCCCATCTGCGTCATGGCATCACGTGGGTTGTGGTCATTGCTTTAAATATGGGTGTGTTACTAAATAAAAATATAGTTGTGAGACAGCGCTGTGTTTGTGTTCCTTCCTTCCTTATGTCCTCGTGGTTTGCGCTGACCATCAATATGGGTAATATGTTATTGCCTCGCAAGAAGCAATATGTAGCAGGGCTTCGTATATTTAGAAGAAGGCACAGTAGAAGCCAATCGTCTGTGTATCTTCTGTTTGCTTTTGCCGTGCACTTGGCAGCAGAAATACATTCCTTTAGAAGAAGTAGCTGAGCTGGTGGCATATCAAGAGCTTGCAACTTCTCTGCGACATCTTCATCTTGTATTTTCATCATTTCCTTCTTGCTCTCCTCAAGCTGTTTCGTCAAAAGCTTGTTGCGCTTCAAAAGCCTCGCTCGCGAGCGTTGCAGCGCAGCTCTGGAAAAGCGCAAGGCATCGAGTCTTTCATGCTGCGCAGGCAATGTAATTCTGCGGAGTGGTGGCAATCGTATGCGTTTCGAAGGGCGCTTCTGTTTAATCCTCATAGCTTGTCGCTCAGCATGTATCCTAAGAGTGTCTGAGAGACCACTGCATGGCCTGCATATACCACCTCCAGTTGTCACTAATGGGCACTTATTGTGCCTCCATTTTCCTTGGCAATCGACAGAGGCACACTCCGGAAGCACGGTAGGAAAACTGTCCAAACTAGGCCCTCCACAACAAACACTCACGTTATCAACAGCAGTTAACATTGCATCTACTTCGGAAACTGAACTGGCAAATGAATTGATCCCAACAGTGCTGCATTCAACTGGCTTACCCAAAACATATGCTTGAACAGACATGTCGCGTTTTACGTGCAGTGTCTTCTTCGTAAACACGGCACTGGACGCACCACTGTGCCGAATGCAAGCGTCATTGAATAGAACGTCCTTGATTCACTCGTTGTCGATTCGGTGAGCTGCCCACGATGGTCCAGGAAGGCACATGCTAGGAGCAGAGTTGAATAAAATCTCGAACGGGGTCTTGCTTGGGTCTGCGACCGTATTCTCCGCTTCACAGCCGCAACCGTCGACAACGCTTGTTGCAGCGCGATCAGTCGTTGGTGCTCCGTCAGCACCGCCAGAACGCACCGATTCACCTTCGCAGGAGCTCCTAGACTTCGAAACAGTACAGCGGGGAGCAACAGCACGAGACTGTCGCCGTACCGGCTTCCGAGGGCTCTTTACTTTCTTCGACAAGTATTTTGGCGCCCCTTCGAAAATAGTCGGCACCGCACCTTTCGCGAGACCCGCCCTTCTCGTACCCGACATGAGCACCCGGCCGTCAACTTCAGCACTCCAAGTCCTGAGAATGAAATGTGGTGCAAAATGTCGCTCACACACACGGTCATTCTTCTGGAGCACTCTGTCTTTGCGCGGTATCGCCCGCCTCCACGCTTCCAGTCCCGCTTCATTATTCGGAGGTTTGAAAAGGGAATACTTCGTGTCACACGACTTGTAGCCGCTGTTGCAGAGAGGCACAAAGCACTTCACCATCGTGCAACGGCATAAAGCTTTGGGCTGACCATAATACACACAAACAAAGCAAATATCAACGCACTTCTCCGCGAAAGAGTCAGCAGCTAAAACGCGCGCGCGGCGAACAGGCGGCGAAGGTCGGTCCACAATCTCGCACGCCCTCTCTCGTCGCGCCGAGTTACTAGAACGCTGTTCGTTCATCGCGTCAGAGTGCAGAGAGTGCGCCGTCCTTTCACCTAAGTATTCTTCCATCGTGGTCGAAGCTGATGCGCGCGTGCTGGGCGCCACGGCTGCGACGGGATGGACGACGTCACTCACGGGCCAGCCAATGGCACGCGCGCTTTGGTACGGCGCAGAGAACGACGTCACTGAAAGGCGCAGCCAATGGAGACCGCTCGCGGTCCACGGACGAGCGGCTTTTCGTTTCTCCTCGCGATAAACAGCTTTCGCTGTAATATCATCATTGTATATAAGGAACAGGATAGGCCTTAATAATGAACCGTGTGGCACGCCATGCATAATGGTTTGTAAGTCCCACTTGACATTATTGATTAAAACAAACTGGCTTCGGTTACATAGATAGCTTTGTATCAGATTCTATGTTACGCCTATGATTCCATATCCTGGTAAATTCGCGAAGAGAATTTCATGTTTAATCGTCAATTGCATGCTTAAAGTCTAAAAATAAACCGACAGTGTACAGTGCTCACGGATTGAAATAGGACATGTGAACATTGAATTAAGCCAACTAAAATGTGCAATTGCTCGCTGCAACCGCGTCATGTAGCTGTGAATCTGGCCTCTAAAGGTGATGTTTTTTCTCGTGCAAGTATACGATAGTACACCGATAGTACACGAAATGAAGATTGAAGAAACAAAAGTATGTGCATTACTTAGTCCTAACTTTTCCCATTTCAATCCGTGAGTACTGTACAACTGGTTTTCTATATTAGCTAATAATTTTTCTCTAACATTAAGTAATGCGCTTTCTGTACGCTTACCTTTCTGAAACCCATATTGACGTTGAGATAGCAAGTTGTACTTATACGAGTAATTCACTAGTCTAGAATTAATTACTTTTCTGCAATTTTTGAAACCCCCCTTATGTAAAACAGTAATTCTAGCAATTTTCATTTTAACTGGAAATATTCCTGTAGACAATATAGAATTCGTTATGCGACAAATTAATTCAGAAATTAGATCAGCGACTTCTTCAATTGGTAAATCCTTAGTGTTATCAAAGCCTGCAAAGCAGTTATTTTTAAGCTCATGAATGATGCTGAACATCTCTGAAGGAGAGGTTGGATGAAGGAACAGAGTGTTGGTGATATTAACGTCAATGAACTGAGTGGTAATACTCGAATCACTGGGGCAATCGGACTGTCCCGCAGTCACGGATTGTCGGTTGAATTCATTCGCAAGGTCTTCACCTGTTGCAGTCCTGTCACCTAGACTGATTTCCTGGGAACCCCGCGTAGGTATTTAGGACAAGAGGTTCACGATTCATAACACGTCGTTCTCTCCTAGGGGAGAACTCGTCAGAGGTGCCCCAGCTAGGTCACTGTAGTACGCGCAAAACGCAGACGCCATCGAAAACCTCACGGAATGAGCATTCACTGTCGGAGCCAGTGGAATATGTGCTCCCATGGGGGTTCCTTCTTTGCAGCACAAAGTGCGGCACAACGAACCTGGAGAGTGTTTTCCCAAAATGCACGTTGTAAGAAGAAATTACTCCGTTAGCAAAGAAGCAGTCTATGCAACACTTCGTTGGCAACGCCTGACCTTATTCCAAAATCTTCATTGTTTGCGGTTGCACCACTGCATGGACGCCTACATCACTATGATTCTCAAGTGCGATGGACAAGCGGCCTCTTCTTACTTGGGAAAGATGGAGGAGACTTTTCGTTTAGCGCAAGCAACGCGCTTGAGGGAGCGAGACTGCGCATGCGCTAAACGTATGGGAGAATCCTGCGTTTAGGCTCGCAATGGACAGGGATGCCAACTCTTTGCACTCGCATTGCGCGTTTAGCAGCCGTTGCGTGCGCTGCCATCGACTCTGGGGAAAATGCTAGAGGCCCGTGTACTGTCCGTTGTCGGTGCACGTAAAAGAACCCCAGGTGGTCAAAATTTCGTGAGCCCTCCACTACTGCTTTTATCTCCTTCCTATCTCTTTCATTCCCTTTCCCCTACCAACGGGGACGCTTAGCCGTGCTCCCGACATGGGCTGCAGGACATAGCGTCCTTTCCTCAACCGAACCACAATCGCACGATATCTAGAGCTGTCGAGAGCTAAACAAACGAGATGGCCGAGAGTGGCAGTGATATACGGTTGGCGTACGGCAACCGTAACATTGCTACTTCTTCCAAATAATTCATTTGTCTGCTGTCTGTCGGCTCTGCCCTCCAAGCCCCATGAGTCTTTGGCAGGCCAATTTTATGTTGTATTGATGTCCTCTCAAGATTTTAATATATTATTATTATTATTATTATTATTATTATTATTATTATTATTATTATTATTATTATTATTATTATTATTATTATTATTATTATAGCACACAATTGGGAACAGTGGGTTTGGCACTTATTTAGGTAGCGTGCCTGAGACTGCTGGCGGGCTCCTGACACTGAGGATACAGCGCTGCGGAGCGAGCCAGTTTCATCGCCGCCGCGGCGTCTCGCCGCAACACTGAGCATTACGCCGGTGCGCCGTGTCTCTGAGGGCACGGCCGCTGGATAAAAACGCACGCTAGCCAGCCAGGCCGCGTGGATCCTTTAGCGTATCGCGTGCCCACGCTTGTTTGAAAAAACATAAAAAACAAACACGCGCTGCACAAATAATCTCTCGTTGCGCTCGGCAACCTCAAGTCAACCTCGAAGGACTTTTTTTATGCTTACATAGCTTGGCGGTGACGCCACGACTGTCCCGCAGTCGAAGCGACGGACATGGTGGAGGACCATAGGGACCACTTGTTAGTTCATTCTGTGCGGCGCCGTTCATATATATGTTGGCTCGACCGTGTTTTGGTTCGTTTTCTTTAACCTTCTAGGCGCAATGTCACCGCCGTCCCTGGCGGAAAGCTTATTCCCCTCAGTTAATCGCATCGGCGCGATGTTTATGTTAGGAGAGGTGCGAACGTGCGACGACATCGATCCTTACACGGAGCTGCCGGGCGCCGACGGGCACCAACACTGTGTACTTTAAGTGACGCAGGGGAACATCGCCGACTACTTCGTTTTTCTCCATACGGCTTTCATCTTTATCGCCCGGTAACGGCTGGCCTTGCATTGCGTAGACGTAAGGTCCTTACGTAGACGCTCCCTGCAGTGTCAATCGACTCCGCGAGTGCCACTGCACCAGCCTCGCCTTTCAGCAGGCGCCGTCCTCTCACGCTCTCGCAGCGCGCTGTTCATGATCTGCGCTGCATCAGTGTAGAAACGTCGGTGCTCCATCGATATTTGTGTCCTCCAAGATCTTACATGTGTGACGAGGTTTATGCACAGTGCGTCGCTACCAAGACACAGCAACCGTATGAAGCGGCGAGGCAGCCAGGAGACGCCAGCAACCAGAAGCGCGCGCCGAGCGAGCCCAGCGTTGCCAGTGCGTCTGGTGATGATGATGATGCTCCTGAATAATTACGGCACTTACCCACCAGGGGGGATTGGCCAAGAGGTGATTACGTTTTGATTTTAAATTATTGGAAGGAACCGATAGAGAGAGAGAAGAAAAAGGATGTTTTGTGATTGAGGCGCTTCTTCTTCCGGAAGTCACACATGGCATGCTGTTCTTTCGCCGTGTCCCTAAATTTTAGTCATAAAAAGAATTCACAACGAATGCGATACTTCCTAATTCGAGATGTGAGTGCATCCGTACGCGCGTGCGTTAATGTGGCGATATGCTGAGCAAAAGAATCAGATATCTACGTTATCCTACCAGCAAATATCGCTTAAATGCTGCGCCGACAGAGCACTTCCACAGAATACGTCACCCACTGAGAAGCTCGATCGCGCTTTCAAGTACGATGGGCTTCCTTTTCGATGGCGCGAACTGCTGGGTTCCCCTGACTCGTCTGAGGTGCTTCATGCCTCCACGGTAGCGCCGGCCTCGGCAAAAGCAGCAAAAGTGCGTCGTCTGGCTTGAGGCGCGCAATTAAGCCAGGACATATTTCGCTGCGCTCGTTCGCGATCGGTTACAGCGGGAGCCGACGGACGATGCTCAACGCAGGAACAAGCGCGTAACTGTGCTCGCAAAACATTTCTAGGCTCCGCTACACACTTGCGTGTTCGGTGTCGCGATCGGCGCGCTTGATACGCGTCAGCCACAAAGTGCACTGCTTAGAATCTTCGTGCGGCCGCACTGACTGTGTACGGCTTTTGGCGCGTGAAAAAGGTTTTTGTTCTTTGACTCTCGTCTCTTCATTGCTTTCCAGCGGTTCGGGAACTCGAATACACAGCGCATAGCACCGTGGCAAACGAGAGCGATTGCAGAAACGCGTACGCGTGCGCACTTTCACTGCCGCGGCTGCTCCATGATGGCGAAACGGCATCCCGCAGCTGCTGGTTGTGACGTAGGTGCAAGGCATGTATAGAGACGCTCTTGTAATTTCCAACAGACGTATGTGAACGAAACGAGTGGTTTCTCCAAGCGACTGCGATTTCTCTTTCGAAGGGAGTGCCCTTTATGATCTTTTGTGTAACTCTCACGCGGTCGCCGCACATGCGCTGTAGTTTGCGCAGGTTTGTATTGCTGCATTACATAATTTATTGAATTGTAGAGGTTCATTTACTCGAGATATTGCGCTGGGTTTTATTTATTCATTTCCCGAGGAAACTCCTCTATGGATATTACATAGCGCACAATCCATGGATTGCAATGCATACATTTCTTTTTTCAGTCCTCTTGTATAATCTACTGCATGGTAGTCAACCGTTCTGCTCTTGCAAACAATCTTATAATCGTTTATCTAGCCAAGCAGTGATGCTGATTTAGCTCTCTGTTGTGTCCTCAGTAAACATGGCGCAACACACAGGCTTGCACAGTGACAAGGGTTTATTAACAGAACAGGTCGAAAGGAAGAGTCACGGTTAACATAAGCTGGCTGCCTTTTATACGGGCAGTAATCGCGATAGCGATGACGTCTGTCCAGTTACACACGCGCACTTTCACCCGCAAGAAGAAGAGTGGTTCAAATGAGAGGAAATAGGCGCATGTTTCTGCATTCCGTAAAGGTAGCACGGCTCAGCGCCGATTCACCCGCACCGCGATGCACTCACACGCACGCACTGACGCACGCGCACAGACACAACACTCCTTCCCCTTTATGCGAGAGTTAGCAGGGCGCCACGGGACGTAGCGATCGGGGGGTCGTATCTCTCGAGTGCTGCGACGCAACGGAGGCGGAGACTAGCCTTGTGGAGAGGCTGTTGGGGCTTCTGGTTGTGCCTGGATGGGCGAAGTAGCTAGGCCTCTGCTGTTGACCGGAGTTTCGCTGGACCATGTCTGGCGCTAACGCTGATGTTGTTGTTATGTGGGGTTTAACGTCCCAAAACCAGCTTTGATTATGAGAGACGCCGTAGTGAAGGGCTCCGGAAATTGTGACCACCTGGGGTTCTTTAACGTGCACTGACATCGCACAGCACACGGGCCTCAACATTTCGCCTCCATCGAAATGCAGCCGCCGCAGCCGGGATTCGATCCCGCGACCCTCGGATCAGCAGCCGAGTACCATAGCCACTAGACCACCGTGGCGGGGCAACCTAACACTGATGTGAGCTCCCCGGCACCCGCGTCCATCACTTCTGGAACCTGTGTCGGTGTGACTAAGGGTGCTGTGTCTGGTTCGTCGTAGGATCCCGTCGGCCGGATATCAGCTGTTGACTTCTCCGGTAAACTGCGAGGTCGTAGGTTGTCTGCGTGAACATACCGCTCTTCGCTCCCTGTACATACCAAATAGGTGGATATACTCACGCGCTTGAGCACGATTGCTGCCAACCATGTTCCCTCACCCGGCCTTAAGCCATTCACAAAAACAGGCTGTCCTTCCGCAAATTGTCGCCATTTTCCTCGGGTTTGGTTTGCCGTATCATTCCTGCTGTCCAACTTTTCTTGCATTCGTTGTTCAAGATCGGGGTGCAGAAGACTGAGCCGTGTCCGAGGCTTCTATGATAGGAACAGCTGGGCAGGTGTTTCCCCTGTTGTTCCGGTCGGCGTATTCCTGTACGTGAAGAGGAATTGGTCAGTACGATGCTGGAGTGACCGCGGTTCTCCATTTTGTTTTTCCTCCAAGACTTGTTTGAGAAAACATCGCTCTGTTTCAGCAGTCCGCTCCCATTTTGCTTTCTCACTGACGAGATCATACAGTGCCTCTAACTGTGTCGACATGTTTGGCACAAACTTGCCGTAAAAATTTAACAGCCCGAGATAGGATCGGAGCTCTTGCCTGTTTTTGGGTGTTGTCGCTTTCTTAATTGAGCGCAGCTTCTCGTTGGAAGGCCTGACCCCTCTTTCGTAACATGGCCAAGTTACCGATCTTTCAAAAAACTTGCACTTTTCTTTACGCAGTTTGATTCCTCGATCCTTGAACCTTGCTAGTACGCATTCCACTTTCTTGTAGCACTCTTCCAGTGTTTGCCCCGCTATAATGACGTCATCGAGATAGCATGACACTATCCAAACCCTTGAGTACTTCATCCATGACCGCTTGAAATATTGCTGGAGCACTGCAGTAATTCCGTACGGTAGTCGCGTGTACTTGAACAGTCCCATGTGCTTGTTTACTGTGACAAGTGATTTCGAGGCCTGGTCTAGCCGTAGTTGCTGATAAGCTGTAGAAAGATCCAATACCGTAAAGTATTTACATCCATGCAAGGTTACGAAGATGTCTTCCATTACGGGTAGTGGGTAATGGGCAGTCCGCAGGCGAGGATTCACAGTCACTTTGTAATCACCGCAGATGCGGACCTTGCCATTTGGTTTCGGAACTACTACCAGAGGCGTTGCCCAGTCGCTCTGCTGAATGGGGACTATCACTCCGCTTTCCACCAAGGACTGTAACTCTTGTGCCACGGCGTCTCGCAATGCTAAAGCCAACGTCCGGGCCTTGCAGAAAACCGGTACTGTGCCGTCTTTCAAGATCAACTTGACCGGAACGCCACTGATTAATCTCAGGGCTGGCTCAAACACTTCCGAAAAATTTTCGATCAGTGTCGCCGCTTTATCAAGACTCATCCCGCACAGGCTCATGCAATCTAGTTTTAACGCCTCCAACCAATCTCGACCGAGCAGCAACGTTTCGCATTTTTGTGTTGTTCGTACCACCACAAGTGGTAGATTCGCTTTCTGGCCGTGATGCTCCACAGACGCTTTACACTGACCTAGAACATTTAGAGAAACGCCTCCATACGTTTTCAACCGCAAGGTGCACGGAGTCAGAGGCAAATCAGGCTAATATTTCTTATAAGCACTCCATAGAAACCGACGCCCCCGTATCGATTTGCATTTGCGCATTTCTTCCGGCCACTTTAAATGTAAACAGAGCGCAGCGTTTCTACCTTACATTAATTGAAGTTGCGGTTAGTATCGCGAGAAAATGATGTACAAACACAATTTTCCAGACTCGTTGCACCATATTTTCTCCGGTTCAGCAACCGGCTCTGGTAGCGGCGCGAACGCGCCGTGCAGCCTACATGACCGAGGCCCACAACAGAGCGGTCATTTGGGTTTCCCTAGTGCATAGGTTGCACATGTTTATATGCTTCATAAAAGCGCTGCACCTGCCATGCAGGATCAAGAGGCACGCTCGCACATTGGTACTATTCGTGAGAACACGCACACGAAGAAACAATGAGCGGCTCTCGGCCACATAGGAATTCCTAACAGTTTACATGCCAAAACTGTATGTCATAAGAGGCGTGCCCCGCAGTGGAGGGCTCCGGAAAATTCAACTACTTGGAGTTCTTTGACATACACTTAGTAACACAGTGCACGGGCCTCTAGAACGTCGGCACCATATAATTGCGATCCGCCGCGGCCGGGGGTGCGCGTCGAATCCGCGTTTTCGGGTCAGCAGTGAATCACAGCCAAATGCCCTCGCACTCCGTCCAAGCGTTTAAAGGGCCACTAAACAGGCTCCTACTTTTTTTTAAAGCCGCCCAAACAAGCTAACTCAATCATAGAGAAGGTTGCGGCGATCACATTCTGCGAATATGACAGCGCAACACAGACGCCGTATTTCAAAAAATGTTGCGGTGGCTTAGCTCGGCTATGCCAGGATATACGTAGCGTTAGCAAAGGTTCAGCTGATTATTTTTAGCTTTCCTGGTTGTCTAGATTGTCTAGGATTAGCTTCATCGTCATGCTTACTGCTGCTCCAATGACACACACGCGGTATACGTATTATGTGGCACATGTATATTTATTTTTGCTCAACTTCACGTTGCTTCTCTACTGCCACAAAGACGGCTCGGTGATCAGTGAACACGCTGCCGTCTCTATGGCCCCAATACAGTATTTGGAGTTGTCTGTCTGTCTCTGATAGACAAGATCAATGGTGCTTCCCCATTGGGTCGTCTGTGCAGTTGGAAGACTGGCTAAGTCGAGGTTAAAATGTCCTTCAAAGGAACACAAAGAGAGTCTGGAGCACGATTGAAGTCACCAGCCACCACACAGTTCACTTGCCGCCCGACTAGGTATACACGTAGCCACTACGTCTATAGTGTCTTTAACGGAATTGTTCGGTGACGCATACACGGCTTCGATTATCACACCACTTTCGCCAAGCTGAACTTAGGCACCGCTACGTTTGGCAGTTCACTGGCAGCAATCCCATTCCTGACATAGATGCAGACTCCCGAGCTTCTGGTAGCGTCAACACGACTGGCATAAGCAACCATGCTAAACTCCGGGATTGTGACAGCTTGTTATCGCGTGGAAACACCAACCTCTGTAAAGAGAACATGAGCAGTGGTCAAGAGGCGGTCACCACGAACGTCCACCATATGGCAAATCAACGATCGGACATTGAGCAGGGCGACTGTGTACACCGTGGCGGGGTTTGTCATCAGGGCTCTACAGCGAGCATATGCTGTGTCCAGGCCGTGCTTGTTTAAGCGCTCACATTCTGATACCAAAGCGTTATCTGGATTGCTAACATGGTGGTATGGTCTTGCTGCACGTTGGTCGGATACAAGCCCTGGAAGGTAGTGACACGGCTAAGGGCAACGTAGACCAGCTTTTGAGGGTGAGCCTTAGCGTAGTCACATACCACAGTGTCGAAGGTACCACCCTGCGACTTGTGTATCGTCATGGCGCTTGCTGGAACGAGGGAAAACTGGGTTCTGCGCACCGATACATGCCTCAAGGCTTTTCCCTTCATGGCAAACGACATGGTGATGGGCTCGATCGGAACCCATTGTGTATACCGCCTCACGCCAGAACGGTAGCTCACTTTGGCCTTGGTTAACGTTCCCACACCACTGGGACATTGCAGCCAAACTCTCTTTGGTGTATCGTCAACGTTAAGCTCAACCTCCATTAGCGTACCGACCATGCCGTTGACCAAGCCATCCGTCACATAAATGTTCTTCAGCAGCATATATGGCCGTTTCGTACAGAACGTCACCACAGATGGCAGGTTGCCACTCTCCGCAAGACTGAGGTCTTCGATCCTCGAGAGTGCCTCACGTTCCTCTTGTCTGCTCCGATGGCCAGTCACCATGTGTATGGCGACACTGTCATGCTTGTATTCACAAGACTCAGCAACCATCCTATTATAGACGTCGACGTCCTTGTTACTGAAGAAGAGACGGACTGCCATGGCGCACTGTATAGCAGCCTGTTCACGAGTGACGAAGCGATCGGTAAGCACACGAATCTCGCGGTTCAACTCCTTTCCATCGCCTACCTTGGTGAGGAGACCCGAGAAGTTTGCATCACTCTGTCTAACAACTTCGGTTAAAGGGAAGTATGAGAGGTGGTGCCACGGTAGCACGGACGTACTGTAGACGCTTCCGCCGCTCCGCGGTCTCTTGTATACCTCACTTGCTCGCACCGGAGGGAGCTGCCTAAGGTCCCCGCAGAAGATTACGTCGAACCCTCCGAACGGCTCCGTCGTCTGTGAAGCCCTGATTTCTCTCAAGCGTAAGTCCACTTGTCTGAGACAGCATGCTCACCTCATCCACAATGATGCACTTCACGTCGCGAAACAGCATCCGAAACTTATTCAAATCATTTGATGCAAGTCCCCGCTCCTCCCTCCTGTTGGTCATAACGATCTTGAATGCCGAATGTACGGTTACGCCGTTAAACGCAACGGCAGCTTTACCAGTTGTTGCACAGGCCACGTACGCATTCATCGCACTGTTTTCCTGGCCATCCCCATACGAGATGGTACGGTTACGACAGTACCGGTTGTAAACGTCCATGATGAGGCGCAACGTGAAGGTCTTACCACAGCCAGCAGGCCCGGTAAAGAAGATCTGCAGCGGTTTAGCCGTCTGGGCAGTCACGCGATGTATCACTTAATCACGTATCAACGATGCCTGCCGTTCGTTAAGCAGCCTCATGCGCGCGTAGAGATCGCTTAACGGCATAACGTCGTCTCTACGGCGGACTCCAGGGCACGTGGCTGCAACCACCTTCTGTTGCGTCTTCGTCGTCACTTCCTCGGGGACCAAGTCGGAATTATCGTTCATGTCCACCAAGGTCGGCACCGCAGACGGCCTCTCTTCAGGGTGTTCCACTCTGTCTGATTTGATTCCGAACGGCCAACCGCCTCGCAAGTCGAAATCAACTCCGAAACGGTTACACCAGCAGAGTACCTCTGTTTGATTTCCATAATGGCTTCTTTGTTATCGTCAAGCGTTTTCTCAAAGGCATAGCCATCCAGAATGTCTAATTCCTTGCGAAACGGCACGTACAGCATGACATGTTCCCTCTTATAGTTTACCACGTCGTCAATGGTGTAGTTTCGGCACCTAAGCACGGCTGGCTTCTGACGCTTCCTCAAGGTACTGCGATTGTACTCGACCATAAATTCGGCGAACGTCACCCCCTCCATTTCGGCTGGACGGTCTTCATACCGCTCAAGCGGTGTTTTGTGCCAAATGTCACAACTCGTGGCCAGCACTCCCTGTTCCTCCAACTCGGCGCCTTGCGGCTCCGATGGCGCTCTTCTGGCCAATGGGTGTTAACGTAAATTACGTCTCGGCTAGTGGTACACATGTCAAATCGCAGGAGAAACCAGGCAGCCTCTTGGGCCGACATCTCAATTGCATTCAGCATATTCACCCCTAGCTGTCGCATAGCGTTTTCAAAGGACAGCTGAGCCGATGGGTCCTGTTCGATTAAAGCTTTAATGGTTCTGCCCAGGTTGGAGACGCCACGGTTAGCCTTGCTCACGTACTCCACCACGTAAGATGCACAGGCATAAACGTCAAGAATTACTTGGAGGTCCATGTTAGACATCAGCACTGAGGCTATCCAAGAGTTAAAGGGGTTGACATTCGTCTGATCCATATCTCTTTTAAGCAGCAGCGTAGGCCTGGCTAGTCCACTGCGAATCACCTCTTCATACTCGTCAAAGTCACGTATGCCATGATGTTGAAGCATTTCAGCGAAGGACTGATAGGCAGTGATGTCGAGAGCACTATGCAACGCATCATGACTGTTCTTCAGGAAGCGATACCGTTTCAAACCGGTTTCGTCGTCGTCGGCAGGGGCCTGTAGCGGAGTAAGCACTTTAGTGCTCGGCATCGGCCAGAACGGCGCATGGAACCTGCACTTCTTACGACCACTTTTATAGCACGTGTGTGTGTGCTGGTGTTCCTGGCTCCTCGGCCGCTCCAAAGCATCGTGATCCACGGACGCAGGTGCTCTGCCATCCTCACTGTGTTTGGCTTGAAGTTGTTTTGCACCTCTTCATCCGGAGCTTAAGCCACAAGAGCAGATGAGCATGGGGGCTACCCCTATGCTGAAACTCTATGCGCCCGGGAGTTTCGCAGCACTTTAATTCATAATCACCCTAACCATGTGTTCAAAGTAAATCGCACACGCGGCTGGATCGTTATTCACCAACGTCGCCGCGTAGCTCCGGTACGTCTTCGTCAAAACCCAACTCCTGGGGCCTAACCTGCAGTTTCGCAAGCAGTTTGAGCAATTTCGGCCAATGCACCTCAGATGCAGAAAGCGTCAGAAACACCGTCGGCTTCCCAAGCTGCCTAATCATGGCGAACAGCTCGCTGTTCCTTTAGTGCCAATATTGCACAGTGTTTGGGACACCTTCCATGAATCCCAAATCCTGCTCAATCAACTGTTTAACCTTGTCAGGATCTTCGATATCCTGTCTGGTCAGACCACGAGTAGTCGCGTTGCTCCGGTACATCATAGTCATCTGCGACGAAACACGGTGACGCAACACCTTCATAGCCATGTACAGTACGCGCATCAGCAAAGCACCCCGTCTATCTTTCCTCCGAATCTCACTCGAGGCAATGGAAAACGGAGTAGGCTTAGCTTCTGGGGTTATACAACGAGCCTGGCCCAAGTATATCTGGGGGAAAGACAGCTCCTCAGCATGGGTATCATACAAGATGCTGACAGGTCTCTTGCCATCTCCCGGTGCCATGGTTAAGATCGCGTCTTCATCGTACACCAAACTATGCTGGTCCAATGTCAAAGCTGTGGCCACATTCATTGGATCATCTAAATCGGCGAGATCGGGACAAGCCTACACGTTAAAGTCTTCGTCTGGAGCGACGGCTTCCCTATACAGGCTTCCCAAACGTCCCTCGTCAATGTTTATGCCGTAGTGCTTATACAGCGGCAAGTCTCTCAGTACCTCAACCCACGGTCCAAGCACATTGCGAGAAACCATGTTCTTTATGTTCACCACTATGCACTTATCGTCTGCCAAGCCGCGAGGCAACTGCTTTAGCATCTCGTCCGTGTCTACCGGCACGTGCACCACGGGTCCCTTAATGCCAAACTGGCCATTTCTCCAGTTCATTAGACGACGGATCTGAACGAAGGGAACGCGTGGCGAAAGTAAACGTTCGGCCACATCGTTCAGAACCGGTAGACCTGGCGGCATGGCCGGGTAACGATACCCGTTGGTAACGCTAAAGAGTGGAATCTTCTGCTTAACGAGAAAGTTCTTGCACGTTGTACAAACCCGCGCGGTTTCAGCCCATTGCGGCGCCGCCGCTAAACTCAACGTTTCACGCATGGCACTACTCAGCGGCGTCAAGTCTTTCATGTGCCATAGTCTTTCGCACACGTCGCACACATATCCAAACGGATTGTTTACGAAGTCCGTCTGGAAGGTTCGAGTCGCACTGGCGCTTTCGCTGAGTTTCGCAGTATATTCAGTCGATCGGCGAGCCTTGACGTCATCGACGGCGTTTTGTTGTTGCTGCAGGGGTGGTCGGGCACGTCGCTCAGTCTCCTGGCGACGCCGCTTTGCTAGACGTTCGTCCCTTTGCTCCAGTGTCACCGCAGCACGTTTAGCCTTCTTCTGTTCATTCCTCCTACGCTCACCCGCTAATTGCCAGGCAACTACTTCCGGATCCGATGAGTCAAACTTCTCCGCTCTTCTGCGCTGTTGAGCAGCATTTGCGCTCTCCTTCTCCATGGCTATACCACACTGGCAAACGCCAGTCAGAAGCGCAGCGGCTCCAGCGCAGTGTCAGACGGCGACTGCACAGCGAGCGCGCGCCGGCGCCAGTGCGTCTACCACGGCTACGACGTCACTCCTCTGGAATGCGCAGACCGGCGGCGGCGGCGGAGTGCGCGAGAGGTGCCGGCTCCGGTGGCTCCGGTGCGCAGTGCGCAAGCCATGGAGGAAGGAAAAAACTTCCTCCATGGCGCAAGCTGTGTGACATCACTGATCCTTGCGCATGCGCAGCACGGCTCTTGATGCGCCGCGCGAAACGGGCTTGGCTAGGCCAGTGTAGCTAATGCTACAAAATCTTCACCGAAACTGCTGAGCATGCCCACTCATTCCCACTACAGCAAATGTTACTTTTCGCTTGTGCGGTAACCGTTAGCCCGAGCGCAAAGCGCAGACATATCCAAAATCAGGCAAGCGAAGATCTACGCAGACGGCTCCAAAGAGCCGGGAGGCGTAAGACGCCTCGGCTTCGGGGAGGCGCAGACAGGTGTTCTCTGGCGCGGACGAGTCGGCGAGACATGCGTGTTGGAAGTCACGTAGCTGTGTGTGTGCGTGCGTGCGTGCACAAGCGGCGCCTATACCTCCTTCGGACGCACACCTGTTCTTCCTTCTCTCTTGCCGACGCCACATGTTGGCGCCGGTTGCTTGCATGTGAGCGCATGAGACGGCTGTGCCCACTTATGGTCCGATGTTGTGCCTGCGTTCCTGATTGGACCATACCGTGCCTCGTGGAGTGTAGGTGTGAGGTGAGTGCGAGTGAGTGCCAGTGAGTATGAGTGGAAGTGAGTGCGAGCGAGTGCCAATGAGTGTGAGTGGAAGTGAGTGCCGGGCAGTGTGAGTGGAAGTGAGTGCGAGTGAGTGCCAGGCAGTGTGAGTGGAAATGAGTGCGAGTGAGTGGCAATGAGTGTGAGTGGAAGTGAGTGCTAGGCAGTGTGAGTGGAAGTGAGTGCGAGTGTGAGTGAGTGCCAGGCAATGTGAGTGGAAGTGAGTGCGAGTGCCAGGCAGTGTGAGTGGAAATGAGTGCGAGTGTGAGTGGAGGTGAGTGCGAGTGAGTGCCGGGCAGTGTGAGTGCGAGTGAGTGCCAGGCAGTGTGAGTGCGAGTGAGTGCCGGTGAGCATGAGTGGAAATGAGTGCGAGTGAGTGAGTGTGAGTGGAGGTGAGTGCGAGTGCGAGTGAGTGCCAGTGAATGTGAGTGGAGGTGAGTGCGGGTGCTGGAAAAAATTAGGGTGAGTGAGTGTGAGTGACTGTTCTCCCACACTGCCGACGTATGTTGTATACACGTGGACATGATGTTGAAGGGTGCAATCAATGTCATTGCATGTCGAATATGTCACACGGAGTTTTTTTTTTTTTTTCAACGCAACTTCATGTGCCTGTATACCCCCCCCCCCCCCCCTCGCTCCCGCTGACGGGCTGGACTTTTTTTTTTATGGGGAAGGTGGCAACCCTAGGAGCAGTGGATTACTGAGTCCCATATGTACCATCGCAGTCCATAGGGGAAATAAAACTTCCACTCCATATGACATTATTCCATTTGTGTGCATTTACTGAGGGCAACTAATGATAATTAATGGCCTATGTAGCTTCTGGTTGATCTGTTTTCAGAAATGTTGGAGGTTATTTCTCAGCTTGCGACATAAAAGCAAATTTTCCAAGTCGCACCTGTTTTTCATTATTGCAATATTGCATATATATCGCAACCTCCGCCTATGACAACGTTATAATGATTTTTATTCATGAATTTAAGTAACTTATCTAAAAAAAGAAGAAAGGCACGCCATATGGAGGACGGTAACACAGACAATAACGACATTGCTGCAAAGATCACACACTGCTTCATAATCAGCAGTTACACCAGAAAACTCAACTAGTTCTTTTAAATGAACTTGTTAGTAACAGACGGGCGCCTCCACCACCTCTGGTTGACCTGCGCAGGAAGACGTTTTCTTGTCGCGAATTAAAAAACATTAAGTGATTTTACTGCCGGGATTCTGTAAACATAATAATACACAAGCAGTTCTTCATCCTCTTAAAAAGGAATTCAAGTTCTGCGATCTTGTTTCCAATGAATGGCACATTAATATCAAAGCAACTAAAAAAATCAGCGGTGTCTAATATCAAATCATCAGACTAATTTGGTTAGTGTAGTGCATCCTAGAGAAACGATTGCAAGGTTCGTAGTATGTTGCAAGTAGATATGCTGACAAAATGAAAAATCTGTCTCACAGGGCAGATAAACCGTCCTAGCACCTGATCAATGCAGCAGGTTCGCTGTTCCCTTTCCGCACTAGGTACTTCTCGTTTGAGTGCCATGCATAACCATACCCAACCCTTGTGGGCCACACTCGTCCTGCCACATAGCAGGGTCATTGCTTATGTAGTCAAGTTCTCCGCTACGTAAATGCCCTCACTAGTCTCTCGGAGTGCCTCCCTCTTCTCTAGCCAGATTCGACGTAGGTCCTGGTGCACAAAACACTATATCATGCCCCGTGTCCTTAGTGACCATGGTGCCGTTTTGTCAAGGGCAAAAATATCTGCACCAGGAAGTTTACCGATGCCGAACATCGGCCTCCCACGTCAGCCGCTGTGCAGAGCCCTCCGTAGCGACATAGCGCAGCGATGTCTTTACTGAGGTCGCCGGCCTCGGCAGTACTAGCCTCTGTAATTGCGTGCCGACGACTCGTGTGTGAGCCACCAGATGCCGCGACGATACCGTTGGCTAACCTTCAGTGCTCGTGACGTCATGTGGGTTCCGCTTCGTAGTACCCATCGCATGTCCCGTGGGAAGGGGCGGTTGAAAATGCTTCAAGTCGCGTCGATCTCTCACGATGTGCGCATTTAAAACTTTGTAGTAAATTACACGCTTAACGCAGAGTGCTGATATTGTTGCGCTAATAATCAGAAGGACTAGGGATATCAGTGCAATGCATTTGTACAAAATCACCATAACCTTTTCGGGGTCCCTTTATTCCACCCTATGCCCCTCAATCCATCCAATCCACCCAAGTCCACCTTAGTCCGTTTTAACCCCTTATACAAGAAAGCATGGGTTCAAGCCCCAGAGTCCAAGCCCCATAGTGTATAAATGCACCCACAATCACTGATCAAGTATTAGTTTGGTAATTGTTTATCATTTCTTACAAACAGTTCGCATGCTTTGTTTGGCTCCTCGGGAAACAATATTGCGAATTTTGCATCGTACTGTTCATGTCGACGGACACCTTCCAATGAGACCTATGAGGCTTGTACATTAACAAATGCATTTTTACGTATTTCTAGAAAATATTTCACCCAGGCATTCACAATGCAAAGTAAGGAGAGTGCGCGGCACATGCTTTCAATTTAAAGAAATGTCCCCCTTCACTGTCGCCTCCCCTTTGCCGGCATCAGGGCTGCGCACTTTTTCTTGTGGGCTCACACAGCTAGCTGGTCTGGCAGCTATTCAGAACTGCCATCGCACACGCTGGGAGCAGTCAGCACGAGAGGAGCATAATGCACAACAGCAACTGCTACTGCTACCGGTGTGTGAGAGACAGGACAGCTAAACAGCTCCTCTACTGTGAAACCTTAGAAAGTGCATAGCACAGGCAACCCAGCAATTTCCATTGTGTACCACAGAAGTGCCGTGGGGGGAGAAACGGCGTGCTTGGCGAAGCGGTGGCGCCCTCTCCTGCACGTAGCGGGTACCAACAAGAAGCGTGATGACGTCGACACAGCGAGCCACTAGAGCACTATGCACTTGTTGTGTGGGGTTTAACGTCCCAAAACCAGCTCTGATTATGAGAGACGCCGTAGTGGAGGGCTCCGGAAATTTTGACCGCCTGGGGTTCTTTAACGTGCACCGACATCGCACAGCACACGGGCCTCAACATTTCGCCTGCATCGAAATGCAGCCGCCGCAGCCGGGATTCGATCCCGCGACCCTCGGGTCAGCAGCCGAGTGCCATAGCCACTAGACCACCCTGGCGGGGCAGCACTATGCACTTAAAACGCACACTGCAGTGGGCCTTAACAGGTGTGCGGCGGGCAGAAAGGATTGGGTTAAAGGAGTATTGACACGAATTTTTGACATTCTCGTATTTTTGCTGTAAATGAAAGCATTGGCGTGGAGAACCCCAAAAAAAAGTGTCATGGTACCTCCGCAACACAACGAATATATTTTTAACGTGGCTCCCTTAAAAGCCCACCTTCGATTTCGATTTCTAGGGGGGCGGTTTCCTAGTGATGTGTCAACACAGTCGGACGTACGTCTAAGTCATGTAGGGACAGCAATTCGTGATAGAGTCGCTGCAACTCTGTTGTCTGTGGTCAATTACACGTGGGGCATGCAAACAACGACAATTTCACGGTCGCCTGGCGATTCTGACAGCGATTTTGGCAATTTTCAAGACACCGTGTTCACACGTCATCGCAGTGTCCATTGTGCTGGGGCTGGCTTGCAATGCTGGGCGACCAAAACTTCAAAACCAAACTAAAATATTTCGTACGTGTTTTCTGGCTTCCATGTGCGGAAGGCGTTGATAGAAAACGAAAAATGTATATTTTGCGCCGCCGCAAAATCGTGTCAGTACTCCTTTAATCTATATCAGGCATCAGCCAAGAGCAACGATATCTGCTCTGACGACACGGAAGAGCAGATTGAAAGAGAGCAAGGAGTAGCCTCCCTTTGAAAAGAGGTTGTGAGTGAGCGGGAACTTTGTGCTCCACTTGTTGACGCTTCACGCCGCGGACGACTACAGAATTTGGCTGACCTGTCCAATGCTGTGTATGCTAGCCGTAGAATGTGTTTCTCACCATGCCCAGGGTGTGTTCAGGACCCCTTTGAAGCTGCGTATACAGGCCTGTCATACGGAATCAGTTGTTGAGCAAAATTAAATATTACTGTATGTAGCTGAAGCAGAAACTACACACCATATTGCACATACTTTGACCATTTTCGTTTGGTCATGTTAAAGTACAAAATGACATAGAGCCCTTATCAAAACAAACAAAGCCACCATGGACAACACTATGGCCTAGATTTGCAACATCTTGTGGAGTTCTGATTATGTGGGCACTGCTTTAACACTTTGGGAAAGATGTGTGACGTTTCATTCAGTTATTGGTACATTCAAAGCCTGATATAATAAATTATCTGTTATGAAGAATTAAATGAAAAGTAGAATTGCCGTTAAAAGAGTTTTAAGAATATGCATTTATAATGAATTCCTGGATATAACGAAGCTCCTTGCGAGCCATACTGAATTTGTTATAATCACTCTTGGCTGCAATGACAACTGTTCAATAGGCACAACACTAAGCAGCTCTGAAACGCTGGTTGATGCTGCTGTGGCTTAATTTACATAGGTGACCACCTCAATACAGACTGTATTTGAATGGCTCTTCAGATAGAAAATTGGGCAAGTTGAACATAAATAACAGAAAGATATGGGCTCAAATATAAGTGGATTCTCAGGGATGAAATATCTGGCTTCTAATAGATGTTACGAAACACATAAACATGAGAATAGAAAGATGGTTACCATATTTAATTTTTGGGCTGAATATGCGAGTACACAACATAGGCATTTGATCCAAAATTGAAATTTTGACAATTGCACACCCTTGCATGTGTTCATACACATTCAAGTGTAAAGTGTGCTATGCACAGTCTGTGAACGCACACATGTTACAGTCTGTGTACACACACATGGAAATGCAGGCAGAAAACACATTGTTGTACCTGGGTATTTTTGCAAGAATAAACACTTTTGCAATGTTGAAGGTTAGGGCGTAAAATTTAGGAAACTGAAATGCAGGCAACCATTGATGATGGCACGAAGCATTGGCACAAAAGCATATTCTTGCTCTTTGTAGGCACGTTTGTACAGTAAAAAACAATTAAATGCCTCTTATTAAATGTCAATTGAGGGAGCTACTAAACACGGGGTTTTGAGTAAAGAATGCCATCATAAATGTGCATCTTTGTAAACAAACTGAGGTTTTTGCATACTGAAGGAAGCTGAGATGCCAGCAATGAGAGGGGTGTCCACACTATGTTGACTGCCATCAAATGTTGCCTGGCCTGATTACAAATGCATCATTTGAAAAGCCACATGTAGAAAATGAACATGAAAGGAAAATTTCCCACATGGACACACTACACTAGTGAAAAATGTTTCTGCAGTCCAACAGTATCCCAACAACAATGCCCCTGGCAGCTAAGCTCTTTCAGTCCGTGACACTCTCTCTCTGCGGATTAGCACGTACATTAAGCACCTATATACCCCCTTCAGCAGCGGCAAACACAATTGTGTGTGCAACATTTTTTTTGGCAGTTCAGTGGACAAGCGGCTACAAAAGTACATGAAACACTGGGCTTTGGATGAATTGAACCCCCATCAGTTTGCTATTGTGTACACTGTATTTCTCCAGACAATTAATTTTCTTAAGGCATTAGCATATTTGACGAGTGGGTCGATGTGGTACGTTCTGGGAGTGACATCAAAAACATAATTTTCATTGCGTTTGCAATGAACACAACTAATCACAAACTGCAGCTGCATTTCAAGTCTGACGTGATTTTCTTCCGACAAAAATAAACGGTAACAGACGTCAGAATAAATTTATATTTAATTACATCGTAATTAAAATAATTACTGCGTGACAAACATTTCAACATATAACTGCATTTTCTTACAACAGAATATGATGTGCCATGGAAATTGTGTGTGAGGATTTGACATATTTATACACACTCCATCATAATTCACGCGTTAACGGTGTATGTACTGTTATTAACAAAGAACTTTCTCCCTATACATATAAAGAGCAGGCTTCTCACTTCAAGTGAAACAGTTGGTCCCCTTGTTGGCATGGAAGCCAAAGCCCCTGTTGGGCAACAACAATCACGACACCAATGACTGTGGCGATACAGTGGCTGGAGTTGACAGTAAAAGCTCAAAAATAATTTCTCTACTATCAGAGTCTTGGAGGAGTAAATAAAAAGTAAATAAATAAATAAAGAGAGGCTCATGATGACAGTATTGGTGATCTTGTGAGTATAGAGATCATTTTCTTATAATATGAAGCCAAGGAAAGCCCAGGGGTCATCTAGTTTATTAAAGCATACTAATTATTATGACTCAAAGAGAGACTAATTAATGTGTACAAGGAAACAATGTTGTCCCAGTGGGCAGTTTTTCTTGCATACTTTAATTAAAACCATTTGTATCACGAAACTTAAGTGAATTCATCTGTACCTCATCATTACTGCACCTCAACTGCAAGCTACCTTCGGCTTCATGTGTTTGTGTCTAGAAAAAAGTGGACCCCTCAATCCATTGCCTTTCTATCATTTATTTCATTAGCTTATTAGGCACACAGGTGCGGATGAGCGACCCATGAACACAACACGTAATAAGTTGTGCTTATAAAGAACCCAAAGGGGGAAACGCACTTCCCCCAGCCCCCCACGCCACCCTGTCACGTTATTTACATACGCACTCTCTCAACCCCCAGAACCAGAATCTTGAGTAAATGATGTACAAAATGGCCCGCAAGGAGCTCAAGAGAGACAGCAACATGATCAGCACTTCACAGCGAAAGCTAAGAAATACAGAGTACCGCAGAAAGACGTAGACTTGGAAGGGAACATCAGTCGAACACTGAACATTGCAGAAGATGATGCTCCGACGAGAAAGAGAATAATAAGATAAATCTGGGAGCTTTACAAACAAAAACAACAATATATGAGGCACAGTGTAGTGGGATACCGCAGATTAATTTTCACCATCTGGGCTGTTTTTAACTTGCACCTGCAACTAAGCACACGAATGTTGTTGCATTTTGGCCCCACCAGAACTTAGGTGAAATAGCTGGGAATCAAATCCATGCCCTTGCAATTGGCAGCTAGCGCAATGCAGTACTTGCTAAGCAACCACAGCCGGTCTTCAGTGAAGAGACTTCTCGGAGAGAAATTCTTCATCAAAGCAAGAGGCACCCTGATGAAGATATGTCAATTTTGTGCACCAGAAGATTTGATCCTCCTATGTTCCTTGTTTCGCTACAGTTGGCCATTCCACAATGAAATGCCGATGCCATAAAGATGGTGCAGTGGCAAAACAGAGTGCAATGACCTATCCTCAAGCTCATTCACCCCTTATGGTTACTTAGAGTTGCACAAGCTTTGCATTCTGTCACAACTTCTCTACAAAATTGGCTTTCATAACATCACCTGGCAAATACAGGGGTGAGGAGCTCAGTGAATAACACCTCTGCTCCTCTGATAATGATTTAATAATAATTTATGAGGTTTGACATGCCAGAAGAACAATGTGATCATGAGGTGTGCCACGGTGAAGGATTCTGGAAATTTCAACCACCTGGGGATCTTTAATGTGCACCAACATCGCACAGTACATGGGCCACTAGCCTTCACCTCCACCAGGAATGTGACCGCCATAACCCAGATCGAACCTGCGTCTTTCAGGTCAGCAGCTGAGCACTATGACCAATGTACAACCATGACAGCCAGTTGCTGAAAGTGCCTGCAAATACAAATTACGTCCAAACAGCCACTGAAAAGGGATACACAGTGATGTGTCTGAAAGGTGCGGTGCTGGTTTATGCCAAGTTGTTGCACTGCGTGAAGGAACACTTGACAAAAAGGGTGAGGTAAAATCCTCTTCCTTGAGCACTGCAGCCACCCCCTTTGTGAGTACCACCAATGTAAGAGCAGAAGTTTCTCAGTATTGAGCGAAAACAGCATGCATACAACCATGCATGTTGACGAGGATAACTGACAAGCACATCACAGGACAACGGAAATCATTGCTATGCCTAAATTAATACAAGTGATATAATGAGGTTCTGTGTGTTGCCTATATACACATGCAGCAAGTGCACTTCACATGGCAATGACAATGCTATAGGAGGTTTCCAAAAATTATTGCGTTAGTGTTAAAATACCACCTCTTTTTTTTCTCCCCTTGAGTTAGTTTGCAGTTGTTGGCAGGAAGCATAGCAAAGGCACCGTCTGTGTCACTCTTAATGCAAGTTTCAGCGAATGAACTTGGACCGCTGCAGTAACGATAGTTCTTTCTGTGCCCTCGTTAAAAATATAAATAGATAGAGCGACATAACATTGAGTATGTGCATGTCACAGTCTCACTGGTAAAAGCACCACTCCCTCCCAACAATCAGAAGGGAACAGCAACACCATATTGCACACAATACTGTAAGAAGTGCACTGTGGTCCCTGTAGAGTGCCGCCAAGTCTTATTGCAGAAGAAGCCACGTTGGTCAGCTGTTCTCTGGAGCATCCACATCCAGACTCTTAACTGAACGCAAGCTCTCGGAATCAGCTGAAAGTAAAGAGAGGGGAATACAATGAAAAATGCACTTGGCAATACCTTGTTGTACAAATGTTACTACTGCACGTGGAATGAATTTGAATTGAAGGCATAACTTTTGATTATGCACAACTATTTGCAGAACTCAAAAACCAATATTATCAAAACATCTGGTGTGTTCTAATGTCCACAAGGTCAACTACTAGCATTACAAGCTATGTAATGAGGGAAGTGAGTATAGTAGGTTTCTGAAGCAGCTAGTTTTTTCTTTCCTTAATCACAGCCAGTCTACTGTATTTACTCGCGTAATTTGCGCACTTTTTTTCGCGATTTTCGAGCTCCGAAAAGGGGGTGCGCAAATTACGCGGATATTTTGCGAACACGTTTGAAATAACGTGTAATATAATGCAACTAGCGCGGTAACTCTTTTGGATACGATCTCACGTAACACTGCAAAGCGTTGGTGTAAGAGAATACGGCTGCTCCAGGGAGAGCGCAGCACGCAGCACGTAGAAGTGTGCTTCAAAAGAGTGGACTGCTGGGCAAGTTCAGACATGGAATACATCGTGAAAGCGCTACCACACAACACAGAGGAAGAAGAGACGAGCACCTCTGTGTTGTGTGGTAGCGCTTTCACGATGTATTCCACGTAGAAGTGTTTACGAGCTGCTGATGGCTGCCGAGCGACACTACCCCCCACCCCCCCCCCCGCTTCGCGTCTTTTCATGCTTGTTAAAGACGGGCGGGGCCTTTCCTCCTCGCATCGATGGCAGGTGTCGCGATCCGGATGATGTTATCACATCCGCCCTCCGAACGGAGATAGGCCGGGTTCGTTTGATCTCTGCTTTAGCAGTTTTCTTCGCCCCCACTCGCATGCTTTTATTCTAGCGACGGTACTTTGGGCTTCGGGGGCTTCCGGAGAAAAGAATCGGAAAAACAGGCATCGCACTCGCAGCCCCTTTTGCGTATGACTGCGCTCGCCTGCGCAGCGGGGGGCGCGGCCGCGCGGCTGTTGGTCCGTGCGTACGCGCCGGCGAGCTGGGAACGGGGAGAGCAAAATATGCGAGGATTTTTTTTTTTTTTTTTTGCAAAGCTGGCTAAATATTAGGGGTGCGCAAATTATGCGAGGGCGCAAATTATGCGGGTAAATACGGTACTTCACTGTTGCGTCCTCACATTTCACGTGGAAGTTCAGCTTCACCTAATGAGTGCAAGCTCAACATTCATCCTGTTCCTGTCAAGACCTTTTCAGTGGAGGCTCTTTGGGCACCACTATAACCCTGCATGGACTGTGCTAAATATGTGTGGCGCCACCAAAGATGGGCTGTCATATCAGCCTTTCTACTCCCTTGCCACAGTTCAAAACGGAGGTGCTTTTTCCCCTCCCATGAAAAGGTCCACCCATCGCTTCCTGCCCATCAAGAGGGTTGAACAGGCTTGGGAAAGAACTCCACTCACGACAAGTTGGCAGGCAACTGGTCGTTTTCAAACTTCACCATCGTGGAACAAAGAATGCCATGCTCATTGTAAAGTTACCACAGTGGAGGTTCGTGCCAATGGCACTGACAGCACAGATGAGTGCACAGTAAGAAATCTCCCGGTTTAGCCACGGCACTTAAAGGGCCATCAGTAAGACCTATCAAACAAGCCACTAGTGGGAGCCCCTTTTGTCGTTCAACGTTACATTCAGACTTCAATCCGAGACACATTGCTGTCCTGACATGGGCATGTCGGGACTCTGCATGAGACCGAGGGTCAGTCCCACAATGTCCGTGACAGTTGGTAATGCTATCAAATACATAAAAAACAAAGACTATGAAGAAGTTGTTTTCCTATATTTCAGGCCACCAGTGATCGACAAAAGTGAAGGAGTTGAATCAAGTGAAAGGGAGCATTACATTATACTGGCCATAGTTTCCTTGACCAGAGAATAGGGAATAATTGCTGGGATTTTACATGCTGGGCTTTTACATGACAACTATGATCTGATTATGCAGCAAAACCCATGGTGTGGATAATTTTGACCACCTGGGGTTTCTTTAACGTGCACGTAAGTCTAAGTACACGGGTGTTTTTTTGCATTTAGCCTCCATCGAAATGTGGCTGCCATGGCCTCTTGACCATAGAATGGAAAGGTAGAGACAAAGGGCGTACTTCCCAGATAGAACAAAGAAACGGCAAGTAAAGACAGGCGCAGTACACAGGAAATGCACCGTAGGGTCTCAATCCCTAGTGCCATTTTCATTTAGCCTCCCGAAAGAATGCGGCACATTACATTTTGCCTTATTCCACTCTCAGGGTAAACACACATCACCTAGGGAAGTGGGAAGACATTGTGTATGAGGAAGTCCTAAGAAGATAGCATAAAGTTGCCCCTGGTAACACGAGCTTCATAAGGATGGTAAAATCGAAAAATGATTAATTGGGAAGACATTGTGTATGAGGAAGTCCTAAGAAGATAGCATAAAGTTGCCCCTGGTAACACGAGCTTCATAAGGATGGTAAAATCGAAAAATGATTACAGTTAAACATGCTTATAGCGAACCTCCATATAACGAATTCCTGGATATAACGAAGTTTTTCTATTCCCCGCCGTTACTCCATAGAAGTACATGTATTTGAAACCTCTACGTAACAAAGTGGCAGCGGGAGAACCCCTCGAAATAACGAATTTTCTCCGCCGACAGCCTGAGATTTTGCCCCAAATTTTGTCACTTTTGCGCGAGCAACAACCGGAAGCACCTCCTCCGCCGCAACGGAATGCGAAGCGGCGGTGTCGCGCTTGGCGCGCTCAAAGACACGGCGACTGCGAAGCGAGAGCGAGTCCACGTGTGCGTGCGTGCGAGTGTGCGTGAGGAGGGCCTGCATCCCTCGACCCGACGATCATCCCGCCGCGGGCGTGACCTTTCCCCCTCACTTCAAACCTGCTCCCGCCGCTTTCTGCAACTGGCCTAGCCTGCCAAGCCGCCACCCTCCTTTTCCAGTTGATGTTACCTAGTCGCACCAGTTTAAGAAAGAAAAAAAACGAGCTTTTTTTAGGGGCGAAGCTCCTTAGGGCGTGGGTCTGTACATCCCATGGTGTTCGTTGGTGATGTACGTAGCCACGTCTACTTTTATGAAAAAAAAAATTCCGAAAGTTGTGTCCTCTGCCTGGATTCGAACCCAGGCTCTCGGCGTGGCAGTCGAGCGTTCTACCACTGAGCTACGCCTGTGGTTGAGAAATTATCGCTAAAAGACCTAAACAGGTATAATGTCTCCCGCGGAATCGCATTAACAAACGTAACGTTACGTTGAAAAATAGTAATACACCGCTACACGACGCGAAAATGGATTGTATAACGAGGTCGAGGCATCATTTGAAAGAACACAGAGCTGCGTGCTTTGTAGCTTTGAACCCATTACAGAGGCACTGGTAATTATGGCGTAGTGGGTACTTCCCTACTTGGCAAAATGATAAGTTATGGCGCAGGAGATACCTACCACTTCTACTTGCACTAGTTTCCTCAAGCGTTTAAAGTGGCCTCTAAGAAAGTAGCTCCTCCTGCTTACGCTGTCACTGTCCTGCAGTTCCGCGCAGGCCTGGCTCTAGCTCAGCATATCCCCCTTAAACGCGACATCCCAGCGTACGAATACAGTGTTTCTCACGCCTTTACATGATGATCGACTGGACGATTTACGCGAAAGATTCACGGTTTACCGATGATTCCCTCCGGAGCTTCGCCCACTCATCATCATTCACCCCGTGGATATGCTGTGATTTTTTTTTTTTTTTTTCACCGTGCTAGCAGCGCGACTCTGTGGTTGCTGCGCGGGTCTGCACTTCGCTAACCTGACAGTAGGTGAGAGCGCTTGTTAGGCCTAGCTCGCGGGGTCATGGGCGGCGCGCCTCAAGGGAAGTTTGCCCTTGACAACACAGGGATCGGGTGCACAGGAAATCGCGGGGTGATTCAAGGACAGCTCGCGTGAAATGGTAAAAAGAAAAAAGAACTGGAGACAAACAGCGGTAAACTGGAGGACACGGGCGCGCGTTCCGTGTGTAGTGTTCGCGGCTGACAAACGGCCATAGTAGCATTCTCCGTCGCCTTGGAAATCCTATCCTCAGAGGGCGTGCACGCGACGCGTTGCTGCCGCGGCCTTTCTTTTTCTTCCCTCCGCTCATTGTTATTTCGTTCCGTGCTCCTTCCTCCTCCACGGTGATTCGCTGCGCTTTTTTCAGGCAGCGCACTTCCTTTGTGAGGCCTGCTCCCTACCTCGAATGTCTGCGATTTCCGGGCAGCCACATTATAACCGGTCCTTCATATCGGGAAGGGGGGGGGGTGAGGGGGGCTGCACATTAAGCGGTATGCGGGGGGGTCAGAAAAAACCGGCGGGGGGGGGGGGGGTAGAAAAAAAAACCACACTATTGCCGGTCCTGTACTATAAGCAGTCACATAAGTGTTCTCAGCTGTAAATGTTTTCTCGCCGAAAATAATTGTTTTGGGTCAGCTCTGCCGTCTGTAACCGTTTTGCTTACTTAAGCGTTTATTTTTCGAATTTTCGTGCCGAACCTGCATATAACAAAATCCTCTTTATAACGAAGTTTTCCAGGAATTTCTCAATTTTGTTATATCCAGGTTTAACTGTAATTCACTAAAAGTGTGCAGTAAAACAATTAATCACTGATGTCCACCTTTCATTTATTCAGCTTAATCAATGAAAACTATTGGATTAATTGATTGGAGCACCCCTGCATGTCTCTGTTCCTTGTTTGACCAAAGATTGCATGATTGTAAAATGATGCCAAAATGTATAAGTCAAGCAACGTCCCCTATTTATCCCCATTCCCAATAGCACACGTGCTGCCCAAGTACAGGGTAGAATGAACCCAGTGCCAGAGACAGCGTTACTTGTGGACGCAGCAATAAACTTGCCCAGAGCCATCCAGCTCAATGTCCTCAGTTACTATAATGTCAACCACTGCAAGCCTGCACTGAGATCACCGGAGGCAGCCTCCCCCGTGACAACACTAACATACTTGACCGCTTCTCTTTGACAGTTGAGTCAAAAGCTCAGAGACTACTGCATGACTTCTTTTTCCTTCCTTTGTGGCCTAAATCATGCGTCACCTCTTGCGCTCCTCCCTTCTGTCATGTTAGCCGTCTGTGACATAATACCCTCCAGCAATGATGGTGGCGAACTACAGAAGATGATTATAGACTTAAGCTGGGAAAGTGCTAAGCTAGGATTAAAGATGAACATGCAGAAAACAAAGGTAATGCTAGGTGGCATGGCGAAAAAAAAAAATGAGTCTTCACGATTGAAGACCAGACATTAGAAGTTGTACAAAAATGCATATATCTAGGACAACTGCTGAGAGGAGAACCCACTCACGTAGAAGTACACCGAAGAACAAGCGTGGGATGGCACGCATACGGGAGACATCCACAACTCATGAATGGAAACGTACCATTATCACTCAAGCGGAAATTATATAACTACTGCATTTTGCCAGTACTGACATACAGGGCAGAAAGCTGGAGAATTACAAAGAAGCAGGAAGTTAAGAACCCCACAGTGGGTGATGGAACGAAAAAGTACAGGCGTTACATTAAGAGATAAGAAGACAGCCGAGCGGGTCAGGGAACAGACAGTGGCAGCCGACATAATAATCAAAGTTAAGAAAAAAAAATGGACATGGGCAGGTCACGTGATAAGAAGGCTAGACAACCCATGGACAGTCAGAACGACGGAATGGATACCAAGAGAGGGTAAGCACAGCCATGGACAACAGAGGGTAAGATGGAGTGACGAAATTAAGAAAATTCGCAGGCATCAAATGGAATCAGCTTGCACAGGACAGGAAAGGATGGAAAGCATTGGGACAGGCCTTCATCCTGCAGTGGACATAAGATGGGCTGATGATGATGAACATGGCAAAATAGCGTGCTGCCTTGTGCTGCTGTTGTGTTTTTATGTGTGCACAGTTACATGTGTCATACCATAATACAGCCCTGATGCAGGTGCCAGACAGTTTGGTCAACTAAGATATCAATCTCTGACTATTCAGTCAAAGGACATCCATGCTTAAAATATGTCAGTTGTTTTTAGAATCAAGACACTTCTAGATTATGCATGGCATTCCTTTTTTGTTACAAATGCACATTTATATACAGATGTTAACTACAGTCGCTCTGTGAGCACGGGCCTGCAGTTATTGTGCTGACTGAAAAATAATAATAAGAATTTCTGTATTTTCACATTCCAAAATCATATGATCTGATTATGAGAGATGGTGTAGCGGAGGGGTCTGGAAATTTAGACCACAGGGGGTTCTTCAACATGCTTTCACATTGCACACTACACAGGCCAACTGAAGAAGGCGATATAGTACTCACATTACAATTACAGTATGTCTTGCAAGGTGCATTGTGTAAGTATACTCCAACACTGGTACCTTTACTATCTTTAATAAGGTCCTGCACCTAAAAGCACATTAAGTGTAGATTTCCAATGAGTATGTATTAGTGCTTGCATTGGCGAATTTTTTACCAGTTGTGCTGGAAGTGGAATTCTTTGAAAGTCAAAATTCTGCTCCAGTAAAATCTCATTGCAATGAACACCACATTAACCAGCTTATCAGAATAACAATCTTCTCTGAAATCCCATGCCAACTTCGTATACTTGCAATGCAAAATTACTACACTGCAATGTGCTTCAGAATACCGAACCTTTCAGAATAACAATCGCTATGTTTAGTTCCGCATCATGTTAACAACGCTGCACTACTATGAACTCGTATTCAGAGGTCCGTGAATGCTTCTATTTCACAAATAAGTTGCTGCAGCCGGAGCAGCAGGCTAGCAGACAACACTCAGTGCAGCAGCCACCTTGCTCCGCCAAAAACTCAAGACAGTGTGAGAAATCAGACAAATCAATGAAAACTCTCTCTCTTTTTCTTTATGCACTGATGTCTCAGGTTTTATGAGTGCCAGAGGCAGGGAACATGGCTCAGGGTAGCGTTGTATGACAAAAATGAAACCACCGTAACAAAATGCCAGTCGGATGGTCTCTTTTCCTTCTTCTTGTGCTTTTTCTTTTCTTTGACAGAGGTGCCGGTGCATACAACGCCTCCACACTGTCACTGGACATGCCATTGCAAAAGTAAAATGCGCTCGTCTTCTTTGTTTTTTGTTGTTGTTGTCCTGTCACCTGTTGCATGCTGCCCTATGTCATTAAGATGATTTAGTCGACGAAATTTTGGTTGTGATGAACAATTTCACGGCATTCACCATAACGGTCTTTCAGAATAACAAACAATCTTCTCTGTTCCCTTGAAGTTCACTATATTGAGATTTTACTGCATATGGTCCTCACACCAAAGAGAACTATTGTTTTCTGCTGGCCTTGGTGCGAGCTCCAAGTGATGCTCACTCTAACGCGACACCACAGCACATTTATGGCAGACATGCTGAAGGCAGCCTATGCAGCCACACAACCTCAAGAGAGGAACACGTGGAAAGGTCTGGTATTCTGGAGCCTGAAGAAGGCAAATAACTGACAACTTTAGTGCCAGTCATAAAACAGCCTCCTTGCCAATTAAGTCTTCCCCCATAGTGGGTGTGTGCACTGACTGTCGAGAGCTTACGAAGACATCAAGTTCTCATTGTGTATTCACGTCCTTTTTGTTGAACATTAAAACATTTAATTAATGCAATCAGCTCATCTACATTTATTCCAATGAAGGAACATCCCTCGTTCATTGTGCCATGGACAAAAAGTGAACAATATGCAGGGTTTCCTTTCAGTGACTGCAATTTCATCTTTTCACTTTGTCACTCCATCCTCCCCTTGTGACAACCTTTGACACTAAATGCGGCATCTTTTCAGAAATCATAATACTATAAATTTCATGCAATATTCTAAGGTGAAGAATGAGCTGTTGATCAGTGGCTGTAACTGGCCCATTATTAAGAACCCACTAATGCTACTACAATAAGATATCCTCCTCCTTGAAGCAGCCACCAAAATATAGATTATGCAATTAAAAACCTTGTATCGCAAGCAGTTAGCCAATTAAATGCTGAACTAATGAATAATTATTCATTATTTTATTGAAAAGGTTAATTGTTCATTCCTAGAGCTTTACCAAGAGTAGTAGATAGAGCAAACTAAACTTTCCTAGTATAACACGCTGTTTCACAAAATATAAACCGACATGTCCACAGACCTGTTATGATCCTGGGGTTTTGCTACAGAGGTAAAAAGGCAATGGCGATTTTTAAATGTTTAAGTTTGTAAGATGACAAGAATTAATTGGCCTTAGAGATCAGGATGCAACTTCTGGAAGCAAGGTTAAATAAGTAATGTAATAGAGAGGGAGGACTGCTTGATCGTGCAGGTAAATAACGGCAGCTTATTTTATGAAAGAGGCACTGATGGGTCATTTACTTTTGTTTTAGATTGAGAAGCAATGAGATTTATTATATATGAGTGCTATAAGTGATCTTTTAGAAATGGGCGCTATGACATGTTCCCTGCAATTACAAGCTACACACGAGAGGCAGCGCAGAAGGAAAGCGGTCCGAGGCCTCTCACCCTCGGCTCTGTGACGGAGGTTCTTGGACTGGAACAGGCGTTCCAGCTCACTCTGTTCTTCCCTGCTGCTGGAACTGCTGCTGGCCAGCGAGTCCATCGAGTCACACTGACGTACCCCTCGGGAGTTCTTCTGACGCTTGATGTCACCCTGCAAGCCAGGAATGCAAAGCTCAAGCACCAATCACTTTTGTCTAGTTCCAAAGGCATAACTTGGTGCGACTAGGGCAAGTTTCAGAGCTATCATTGCACAATAATATTTAATGAACCTTCCCACAGGTTTTAAAACACTCCGTAGCAGAAGGAAGCCATTGTGAGTTCAGAGAGAGGGTGTGTGAGTTGCTCTGTCATCTGGTTGTGCTGTGCTTTCCAATGCTTCCTGTGATAAGTGCTGGAACAGTAAGATCACTTCAATTTATCTGGCAAATGCACGTGCTGTACCACCTTATTTCAAGTGAGCCACAGATCTGCACAATATGACATGTTACTCTGATGCAAGGTTTTGGCAGCCGCACAACTTAAGCTGGCTAGCTGGTACATGAAGTGCTTTCCTGCTCTTTTTTTTTCTCCTTAAGACATCATTTCACTTTAGCAATTCTGTGTTTATCACAGCTGCAATGGCCTAGCCACAGACCCTCATTTGCAACTACAGTTAAACCTCCATATGACCAACCTCAATATAACAAAATTCTCAATATATCGAAGTATCTGATTTTTACAACGCGATCTACATAGAACATGTATTTTTCTACCTCCATATAATGCAGCACGTTTCTCTGCGATTTCAATACAACGAAGTTTCACTGCTGCCAGAGAGGAAGACCGAACCGATAATTAAAGCTTCTGCTTATGCGAGCAGTAAAATGCACGAGTTGCACACGGCTTTTGTGAATGCACTTTTCAGATTGCCAGGGGTGAGACAGCAGGAACAGACTTGGGAGCAGTTATTGGAGCAGTGAAATGTTCATTTTGGAGCAGGAGAACCTTGATTTGGAGCAGCTCACAACCGTTAATGTGATGCATTAAGAGCTCAAAAAGTCTAATTTGGAGCAGCCCAGGCAGTCAAGTATCTTTTTCACAACCAGGAGTCAGCGTACGTTTTCATGTCAGCGTACGTTGACACGAAAATCGAAGCGTCCCGGGCAAATCTTGGACGCCTGAGGTTCAGTCACACAATGCACGTTGTGTGACACCGCATTTTTTTTTCCCCACTGAAACTGACGTGAGCACCAAAATACTTGCTTTCCAGGCTGTTTTGGAGCAGTTTGGAGCAATTTTCCCAATTTTCGTGCTTTTGGAGCAGCTCGGAGCAGGAAAACGGAATTGTATCAAAACTGCAATATGAGCAGCTGTCTCACCCATGAATTGCGCGCTGTGTTTGCCAAAGCAGAGCAGCCGGTTAGCGGTCAAGGGGAAGCCTAAATGCTTGCTTTCTCACCACCAGAGCGAGGTGAGGTGGAGATCAAGCATGCAAGCAAAGAGCTTACTACAGCCTCACACATCACTCTGCGCACTCCGCAAGCGGTGTAGTTCCGTCACTCAGCTGCCAATTCGGTGTTTTCCATGTCGCCAAGTCACAAGCACACGCGGCCAAGGAAGTGGTAGTAAATTCAGTGAGCTCTCACTTATCTTGTAAAAGACATTGCGACTGCACAGATGTCACCAACGAGGCTTATATCTTACAAGTCACGATCGGCGAGAAAAAAGAAAAAAAGCAAAGTGTCGCTGTTATTTCTGAAAATCGCACGGCCCACACTTTACAATTCCTAATATAAAAGACGGTATTTCTAGCCTTCCTAAAGAACAGGGCAAATCCCCAGTGAACGCAGTCGGAATAAATAGGCACTTTTAGCATAATTTATGGGGCCTTTTCGCTGGGATGCCTTGTCAGGTTTTCATAAATTTTGAGTACCTATGTGCACAATGTCACGAAAGAGAAAACGCACACATGTGAAATGAGGAACCATAATTCAAGCTGTCATCTTGCGTTCATTCTATCTTTTGATCGAAGCCTTCTTTCTTTTCTTTTTTTTTTCCTTTATGAGCGGGATACGGGTTTAGACATTGCGCATTCATGGCACTTAGTTGACAGCTAGCGGTTTGTTGAACAACCTCAGCATCTCCATTTTTATCTGCGAAATACCTGCGGTATTACTGATAACGAGCCATGCTGGCAGAATGGGCACAATTTCTTCGCTTATAACTTCTCAGACATAGTGTGTCACACCAGCATTTATTTAACCTTTACACGCCTTAACGAGGGCTTAGATGGTGCGTTATCAAGATCGTGGCGCGGGATCTCCAGTTCAACGTGAAACTTTTTGTAAACGTCATTGCAGTTAGATTTTCGTACTGCTTTATACTCGAACAATTCTGTGGCATTTCCACACAAGAAGAGTCCTTCCATAACTGCACAAAAGAACAAATTTAAATTTAGGGATGTTTCGATATAACAAAGTAAACTGACAATTTAGCCGACTCTGTTATACATCGAGGTTTAACTGTGTCTGCAAATATAGGCCACCTTGGTGCTACATTTGAATGCCAATAAGATGAATATGGACGTAATGAATTATGGATTATATAACAGAGCAAGTGAGGAACAACATATTGTGAGGAATATACTGCATTTTTTGCAAATTTTCAGATGTAACGAAGTTATTTCTGTGTCAGATGTGACTTCGTTATAAAGATGTTTGACTGAAAAGCATCATCTGCAGCCCTATTTTTTCCGTGCACCAGTGTCGCAATTGTGCATACATGTTCCACTGTCGTACACATCACTGGCATGCAGTTTCCCCACTGCATGTTGCATGACACATGAAACCGAAGAAAGGAAGCAATCACAATCCAACACCATGAAGTCGCGAAGATGCAAGCTATGAAAACGTGCACTGACGCACCCTCTCGCCAAAACAGGCTTCCACAGGAGAGTGCGGGGCTGCGTGTTTCTGAAAAGGTCCATTCGTGCATCAGATATGCCTTTGGGCAAGTTGGTCACACAACACTTGGAACTCTCCTTGGCTGCCTGCCATTAATTCTAACACACTTTGAGTTCCCACAGAGTTCACTCTTGGTAGCACAGTAGGGTCTTGATTGCAAGAGACACTTGGTTATGAGAGACATTCAAAAATGGTTTGGTTGCTTTTCCTACGTTTGCCATGTCATAACATCCATACAAGAAACGTGTTTACAAGAGACACCTCTGTTGATAAGGGCAACTTTTTCAGGATCCTAGAGTAAAGTGTTCACTATTTAGAAGACACAACAAGGGTGTGTTTACCTCTAGTACCTTGTGTGCTCTAAAGAGCTTACAAATCATACAATCCTCTCACAAATAAACTGCACATATGCCCTTGAGGATGAGCTAGAAAAGCAGGAGGATAACGAGGACGTTGCAGGGCACGAAATGTCTAGATCTGAAGCTGGCGAACTTCTAAGAGTGCTTCAAAGGTAGCGTGGGCAAAAGGGAGGCTCGCAAAGAGAAGCGCTTACCTCCAGAAGTTGGGGAGCAAGATAATAAAATGTGCAGTCACTAAAGAAACAAGCTACTTTAAGCGACCGTGAGCATTTTCTTGTAGATGTCTTTAAAGAAACTTTGTCGATGATGCGTAACAAAGTGGTCTAGAGAGGTTCATCAATGTTTCTTTAATTTTTTGGTTATAGCAGACATGTTTCCTCATTCCACTGAGTGTCTTATAAAGAGGTTCTACTGTACATTCTTACTAAGCACTGTGATATTACAAGCAAGCTTACAAGTCAGACATAATATCAAAGGAACACAGTGAGAGTCCCCATGTCTTTGCAGGGACTTTGTTTCATAGGAATGCAACTTTACGTTCAGAAAACAAAGCATTATTAGACCATACTGCTTATCAGGAACATACTACAGTGGAACCCCGCCGTTACGTTCCTCACTGCTGCGTTTTCTCGGCTGTTACGTTGTTTTTCATCGGTCCCGGCATAGCTCCCATAGGATCCCATGTATTGCGAACCCCGCTGCTACGCCACAACTGTGGGCCTGTTCCCGCATGATGCGTCGCAACCTGGCGCACCGTGCCCGCCCGGGCACTGCTATTTTGATTTGACTTTGGACAGACCTCGTTACGCGTGTAGGAATCGCCGCCCGCTGATGGCTGCCGAGATAGCGCCAGCGCTATCTCGGCAGCCATGCAATCGCTTGGCAGCCGAGCGAAACCCCCCGCCCCCTCGCCTTTTGCGTCTTTTCATGTTCGTTAAAGAAGGGCGGGGCATTTCCTCCCCGCTTCGACGCGGTGACGTTATCGTCTCCGAGCGACGGAGATGGGTCGGGCTCATCTGATCTTTGCTTCAGCCGTTTTCGTCGCCCCAACTCACGTGCTTTTATTCTAGCGACCGTACTTTGGGCTCCGGGGGCTTCCGGAGAAAAGAAACATCGCACTCGCAGCCCCTTTTGCGTATGACTGCGCTCGCCTGCGCAGCGAGGGGCACGGCCGCGCGGCTGTCCAAAGTCTGTCCGTGCACGCGCTGGCGAGCTGGTTCGGGCCAGACGGCGAGCGCAAAATATGCGAGGACCTTTTTTTTTTTTTGTAAGGCTGGCTAAATATCAGGGGTGCGCAAATTATGCGGGTAAATACGGTAAACAAGCCCTGAAGATGGAACGTGTAAGCGCTATCGAGCGATCGCGGACGCGACGCGACCAGCCGTACTTGCTATCACAAACTACGTGCGGGGTGCCAGAACAAGATTAGGTGAGTGACGGGGCGACTTGCCTCCGAAAGTGGCGCGTCACGCTGGAACTAAGCCTCAATGGTCACCGTTTTGATTGCGATCTTTGAGGCCATACTTTCTCTCATCGTGACGCCGGAGGCTATAACGGCGCTTTCATTCACTGCGCTTGACAGCCGCGAATGGAGTCCTGAATTATCGAATTTAGAGCTAGAAACCGTCTGAAATATCGGTCGTCTTAACACATTAAGTCTATGGGCGCACTGGCAGGTACTGCGCGGCTGTCCGAATTATCGGTCGGCGACCTTGATGGCTCACCTTGCTGAAATAAATTGTTTGAAGTCAAAGCGGCCCTGTTCTCATTCATTTTCGGAGCTTTCCTCACGCTTGCGTTTTCCTGGCTCTTACGTTTTCTTTCCCCTGTCCGCTGAAAAACGTATGAACGGGGTTCCACTGTACTGAACAGATGCACCTTGCTGCATTGTGGCAAAGGGCTAACGGCATCCAGAAGGAGAGTGCAAACAGTACTGCTTGCACTTTCTGTTAGAGGCAGGACAAAGCAACACAAGGTGACAGTTGTGGTGCAGGCATGGAAATTTATCGTTTTTATTTGCTTTGTGCCACCTCAGAATAAATATGCACCCCTGATACAGCCCACGGGACACTTGGGTGGAATGATTACCACTTACGTATGCCAGGTTAACCCTGCCGAATGCAACACCACCACCACTACCATTGAAAGAAGCTACCCCAGACTCCCCAAAGAATAACATAAGTTCCCAGCAGAAGCAGCCACAACTAACAGGTAATGTTATTGTAAGTAGTCTGCTGCAAACCAAAACAAAAAAAAGCTCTGTTTAATGTGAGAGCACTTATGGAGACTCCACGTAAAAATACATCGATGGTGTCATTGTTGCCGTCACGCTCAGTACAAGGTCCCAAGGTGATAAGATCTTATTACAACCAGTAGATAAGCGCAACCCAGCAGAGAACAGAGAAGGCAAGCATGGCACATTGGAAGGGCTGTGGTTGAGGTTCACGAGTATACCTCTTCCTGTAGGTTGAGCCCGCAGTGGCAAAGTTGGCAAACAGCAGCACAAGTCCTCCATCTTGCGAGTAGTTTGTGGCAGTTCTAAACGCTGATGAAGCTTTCTTTGTGCAACTCAGGGATGTACACCCCCCCCCCCCCCCTTCAGGTGGATCCCCACAGCCCCCCCTCCTAAAGAAATTATTCCAGCTAACCAATTACCCTGCATTACAGTAACACTGTGGGTAACATTTCCCCAAAGTTGCAATCCTGAATAAACTTTGGTGCAACTGTCTCTGCTGACACCCCCCAATATTTACATCTAGTGTTCACATTAGCTTAACAAGGTGAGAAGTGACTCGAATCAGTTGCTCATTGTTACAGTGAAGCTGCATATGTCTAAAAGGTGGAAAAATATGGCAGTCCGTGAGTGCGAAAGAACACCGAAGGAAGCAACTGCATATGCGAAGGCAGAACAAGTTTGTGCCATGTTATTAATAGAGAAAATAGAGGTGCACAATAGGCTCTGACAGTAATGATGTCACTGTGACTTTTTCCTGCAAAACCGTGACTTTCCTGCAAGTGCACTGCCACAGAAAGTAGCTGACCGATTTTTTGGAGCTGCTTTAAAATCACCCCACACATTGTTGGCAACACCATAAAATCTGGATGTTCAGTGAAAAGACAGATTCCAAGATTTATGTTGAATTAATGTGTGGCGATTGTGCGCACCTCGCACACCGACGAAGTCTCGAACTTATCATAAAGAATGCAAGCCCGACGCGTCCGCTGTGATTCAGAGTACTTTACTGACTGAAATGGAACGCTAGCGCGCGCAGGCCCGTTGGCAGCGGCACCTGCCTCGTGCAAGAGCGAGCTTTCGTCATTTTTAATGCGACGCTGATGCTGCTGCCGCTAGCTGTCGCAACAGAGGGCTCCCCCCTAGAGAGGAGGAAAGTCCGACGAACGATCGGATGGTGAGGCCAATGGCAAGGTTGCTTCGAAGTAGGCAGGCTTGAGACGTTCCAGAGCGATTGTGTCGGGCCGTCCGTTGACGTTGGACAACGAATGTCGACGCACGATGCTCAGAACTCGATACGGCCCGGAGTAGTGCGGCTGCAAAGGCTTCCGCACAGCACAGTTTCGCACGAAAACTGTGTAGCAGAGGTGAGCTGCGGAGACACGTAAGGAGACCTCGGTTCGTGCGGTCGTGTAGGCACGGGACGTATTTGCTGGGAAGATGTTTTGTAGTTCGGAGACGTAGTCTCCGGCTGGTGGCACAGGTGTTTTGGCTGGGGGATCGAAGAAGTCGCATGGCAGGCGTAGCGAAGTGCCGTAGACCAACCTCGGCGCATGAGCAGCCCAGGTCGGTTTTGATGGCAGCTCTGATGCCAAGCAAGACGAGTGGTAGTTGGACGACCCACTTCTCCGGTGATCCATGTGCCATGAGGAGGACGGGATGGCGATGGATCTTGGAGCGTTGACACGGCAAACAGCAGCGCACCCAGTCGCGAACTTGTGCGTTTAGCTGAGGCCAAACGTAGCGACTGGAAATGAGCTTCTGTGTCGCGCGAATCCCGGGATGCGAAAGACTGTGTACCGCATCGAACAGGCGTCTGCGGAGCGGTGCCGGAATGAAAGGTCGGGGTGTGCCAGTAGAAGTATCACAGACTACCGAAGTACCATCGGAACTCAAAACGACGTCCTCCAGTTGCAGAGACGTTGACGAATTTCGGAGGGTACGTAGCTCGGTGTCGTCACGCTGGTGAGTGGCGAGTAGGCCGACGTCGATGATGGAAGGCTCTGCGGTTGGTGTGGAGACTGCATCGACGCGGCTCAGAACATCGACAGGAATGTTGTCGGTGCCTTTACATGACGGAACGTTGTTGTGAACTCCGAGATGTAAGAGAGATGTCGACTCTCGCGAGGCGAGTAGCAAGACGCCGATCGGTTCATCGCGTGCACAAGGGGCTTATGGTCGGTCAAGACAGTAAACTGACGACCTTCTAGGAAGTGCCGAAAGTGACGGACAGCCAAGTACACGGCGAGTAGCTCTCGGCCGAAAACGCTGTAACGGGTCTGTGCAGGCTTCAATTTCTTGGAGAAGAAAGCGAGTGGATGCCATGTACCGTTGATCAATTGCTGCAAAACGGCGCCAACAGCGTTGTTCGAGGCATCTGTCATGACAGCAGTCGGTGCGTCTGGTTTCGGATGTCTCAGCAGCGTTGCAGTGGCGAGGGCAGACTTGGCTCTTGTGAATGCGTTGGCGGCTTCTTCAGTCCACTGAAGCTCTTGCTTCCGTTTCGAGCTTAGCAGATCGTCTAGAGGGGCCACAAGTCGTGCACAATCGGGTATAAACCGTCGATAGAAATTGACGAACCCGAGAAATTGGCGAAGCTTGGTCATTGTAGTCGGCCGTGGAAAATCTTCGACTACGCGAATCTTGGACGGGAGTGGCCGAATGCCGTTCGCGTCGACTACGTGTCCAAGGAACTCGAGTTCCTGTCGACCAAATTCACTTTTGGCGGCGTTGATGACGATTCCTCGGCTGGCAAGGCGGGAGAACAACAACCGCAGGTGTTGAACATGTTCTTCCACGGAAGGGCTTGCGACAAGGAGGTCGTCGATGTAGGCAAAGACGAATGGCAAGCCTCGTGTGACGGAGTCGATGAAACGCTGGAACGATTGGCCAGCGTTTCGTAGGCCGAAGGGCATGCGGAGGAATTCAAAAAGACCGAAAGGTGTGGTGATAGCGGTCTTCGGAATGTCTTCCTCGGCGACTGGTAGCTGATGATAGGCGCGAACAAGATCAATCTTGGAAAAGATCGTCGCGCCGTGCAGCGCTACCGTGAAGTCTTGGATGTTCGGAAGCGGGTAGCGATCAGGAACTGTGATGTTGTTGAGCGCGCGGTAATCGCCACATGGACGCCAATCTCCAGTCTTCTTAGGTACCATGTGAAGCGGAGGCGCCCAGTTGCTAGAAGAAGGTCGGATGATACCGAGTGCGAGCATGTGCTCGAACTCCGCGCGAGCAACCTTGAGTTTCTCAGGGGACAAACGCCGAGGTCGAAAATAGACCGGAGGGCCGGAGGTGACGATGTGGTGACAAACGTCGTGTTGGACCGGTTGCGTCCAGTCCGGCTGGCGTGTCAGAGTGGAAAACTCACGGAGGAGCTCGGCGAATGGTTGTTCCAGCATAGAAGATATGGGCGCAATCGGCGATGTGGTTGTTGCAGGGGCGCCGGTAACGGTCAGGTGAGTGACAGTGTCGATAAGACGACGCTGTTTCACGTCGACAAGGAGTCCATAGTGGTGCAGGAAATCAGCTCCGATGAGGGCGCGTTGGACGTCTGCAACCAGGAAAATCCAGCGAAACGCTCGTCGGAGGCCAAGATTGAGCATGACGGAGCGTGATGCGAAAACGGGAATCTTGGTACCGTTGACGGCTTGCAAAAACGACACAGGTGTCGCTTTTCGGTCGGAGCGTTGAGCAGGAAGGATGCTTACGTCTGCTCCTGTGTCGACTAGGAAACGTTGTCCAGTGGCTCTGTCTGTGAGGTAGAAGAGGCGACTTGTGTGCTGGGCCGGACCACTTGTCGCCGTCAGAGGTCGGCCGGCCTGTTTCCCTGCCACGCGCACGGGCGCCGGCAGTGACGAGCGCCGTTTCCAAAACGGCGATGGCAGTAGCAGACGCCAGGCTTTGGCGACGCGTGACGGCTGGTGGATGTGCGTCTCGACTTGCTGGAACTTCGGTGGCGTGAAGAACGAGGTGACGCGCGGCGATGTTCAGCTGCAGAGACGATGCGTTCGAGACGCTCACACAAGGCGTCGAGCGGCGAATGTGGTGTCGAAGAAGACGGCAGCGTTCGCAGCGTGGTTACGCTCTCAGCAGTAGACGCTGTCGTGGCTGCGATGCTTGGGGCGGCTACTTCCATCACCTTGTCGGCCAACGCGGCAAGTCCGGTGAGGTCCATGGTAGAAGCTGTCGCCAAAACCATCTGCACGTTAGCCGGTAGTCGTTGTAAAAACAACTCGCGTAACAGCGCGTCGTCGATGGATCTCGCGTTGTCTCCAAGCAGCTGCTTCATTCGGCGAAGAAGTTGACTGGGGCGTCTGTCGCCGAGTTCTTCAGCGGACAGGAGCTGCTGGATACGAGAACGCTGTGAAACTGCTGTGCGCTGTAGCAGGGTCGCCTTGAGCTCGTCATAGGCGTTCGCAGACAGCGGGGTGCTCAACAGATCCGCTACTTCGTCGATGGCGGTGGGCGAGAGTGCCGCAACAGCGTAGTGGAACTTCGTAGCTTGAGAGCGGATACCAGCAACTTGAAATTGTGATTCCGCCTGAAGAAACCACGCCGACGGATGCTGGTCCCAGTACTGAGGAAGGCGGACAGCTATGGCTGAGCAGGAGGGCTCACCGCGTTGCTCGGGGAGGTGCTGGCCTCGAGAACTCGTACTGTCGGTCCGTTCCATGGTCGTTTCTGCCACGGAAACGTATGGCAACTATCACGTCCGGGTCACCAAACTGTGGCGATGTGCGACCTCGCAGACCGACGAAGTCTCGAACTTATCATAAAGAATGCAAGCCCGACGCGTCCGCTGTGATTCAGAGTACTTTACTGACTGAAATGGAACGCTAGCGCGCGCAGGCCCGTGGCAGCGGCACCTGCCTCGTGCAAGAGCGAGCGTTTCGTCATTTTTAATGCGACGCTGATGCTGCTGCCGCTAGCTGTCGCTACAAATGCATGGCAATGTAATGGATGCCAAGTAATGGGAATGCAGCTGAGAATGGTAATGAGCTGGGAAGTAGTGAAATCATGAATTCCGCAGGAATAAGATGGAATCGGAGCTCCCACAAGATAAGATAAACTGAGCTGTCGGGAGAGGCTGTCATGAAAATAGGCTGAGGAGGAGGACGATGAAGTGATTGAAATTCACAACACTGTACTGATTCTTGCTTGATTCTTCGTACAAATTGCAAGTGCACAATGTGAAAGAGAAAACATGGTCATTATGAACAAAAGGGCCACAATTGAGGTTGTGGCCTAGCTTTCATGCAGCTCTAAACCAAAGCTCCAGTGTCTTTCTGGGGCGTGGCCACTTTCAGTGTTGCCAATTCACTGCACTGAGTGGAGAGCAAGACACTCAGTTTTGCAAACAGAGTTCAGCGCTGTGGTGCTCTGGACAATACCGTATACATTCAACTAAGGCCCGCGCTCGTGTAGGGGCCGCTCCCCCGAAATTCGCAGTCCGAATTTCGGAAAAAAAAAATCTCGCCAGCAAACGGCAGCGTCGTCGCGTCTCGTGTACAAAGCATTTCATGGGAGCCACCAGATGGCAATAGCTGTCCTCCGGCTTCGTCACACGGCGCTATCTGTGAGCCTCGGGTGTGTAGCACTACCTGAGAGGTCTTCATTTTTCTCACCAGTGCCACTGATCTTTTGTGCCGCTGTTAATTTTGACGACTACCTATAGCCCAAACGTTCGCGATAGAAAAGAAAAAGAATGCTTAACCGTGTACGATGCTGCGTTCAAACTTCAAGTTGCTGCATACGCAGAACAGAATGAAAAACGTGTAGCCGGCCGCAATTTCCATGTCGACGACAAGCACGTGCGTCGATGGTGCGACCAAAAGGAAGGGCTGGCCACAACAAACAAGACTAGGAATGCATTGCGCGGCAAGCCTTGCAAATTTTCAACACTTTAGAAGGAACTCATGAAATATGTCATGGACATCACGAAAGATGGCTACCCGTTGTCAACCGTGATGCTCCACGTCAAGGTCCTTGCAATCGCCTGCCACATGAACATTTCCCCTGTGGATTTCAAGGCAAGCGAGGGATGGCTTCGGAGATTTATGAAGTGACAACAACTCAGCATCCGCCACTGGACAACACTCCGCCAAAGACTTCCACGCGAGTATGATGACGAACTGATCAAGTTTCACTGTTTTGTTAACGTCCTGCAAGCAGAGCACGGGTACCACCTAGGCCGGATAGGAAATGCGGACCAAGCGCCTGTTTTTTTCGATGCTCCTGAGAACACGACGGTCAACCAAACCTGCTCGAAAAGCGTCCTTGCGTGCATGGCCAGTGCCGAGGGTCAGTGTTGCACTGTAATGCTATCTGTCACAGCGAACGGAAGGAAGCTCCCCCCGTACGTAGTGTTTAACGAAAGATACTACTCAAGGAGAGGTTCCCGGATGGAATCATCATCAGAGTGCAAGAAAAGGGCTGCATATTCGATGAATAGTGGTGGACTGGGTGAAAATGGTGTGGGCTAACCGGCCGGGAGGCCTGCTGCGACGGAAGGCCCCGCTCGTATCGGACAGCTTTCGTGGCCACCTTACATAGCGCGTGAAGGCTCGTCTTGCAGAAGCTCGTACGCATCTGGTGGTCATCCCCAGCAGTTTAACAAGCATGCTGCAACCACTGGATGTGTCTATTAATAGGCCGTTTAAGGTAGAATTCAGACGCCAGTACTCTGAATGGATGGCAGCGGGCCACCATGAGGAAACGCCGACCGGACGACTAAGGAGGGCATCGCTTCAGCTGGTCTGCTCTTGGATTTTAAACACGTAGTGTGCAGTGTCCACAGACATTATTGTAAAGAGTCTTAAGGTCACCGGGATTTCCAATGCCATGGACAGCACTGAGGACAATTTGATACATGAATGTGCAGACGACCCGAGCAGCGGCGATGAGCCGAGCTTAAGCAGCGATACTGATGAAGACATCTAGCGAGGACGTCCACAGCTAGACGCCAGATATTCCATAGTTAGGTGTATACGGCATGATTAAAGGCCTTTCCATACATGGATCGAAAATTGAATAAAAATTTCATACTTCCATGGAAGGGCCGCACCCCATCAAAATTGTGGAAAGAAAGTGAGGCCCTTACACAAGTGTATACAGTACGTCATGGTGGAGGAATGAGTGTGACAGCTTTGCTTGCATTGACTGCCATGATGTATTAGGCCTGCACTTCTTTCTGCTTTACGGGCATCTTATGACTGCTCTCAAGAGGGGGCTCTCATTAATTCAAATCTGAAGAGACCCCAGAATTTTGTTTGAAATGTAACCATCAAGCCATAAATGTGCTCACCTTCAACTGGGCTCAACAGAATTTTTTTCATTTATGTTATTAAAATTAGCAAATCAGTAGTATTGTTCTTATTGACATGTGCAGTTGTTTCGGTTTAAGTGGAAAGCCGTTGTCACTTCCCAGTGACAAGCGCGCTCATTTTGATTGTTTGCGGGGAGCGCTGTTGATGAGTTCTTGACTGTGATGAGTTCTTGACTCAAACATGACACTCCTGACCAAGCCAGCTGCATCTGGAGATGGCTGCTCCAGTACCGGACCTGTTCATGAATTGCACCGCAGACGGCGAAGTTCGACCGCAATGTTCCTGAAGGGCTCCCCGGTACTGACTGGATGCCACGAAATCGGGAAAGGCACTCTCCGAGTGCTATGAGGGTGCTTGCAGAGAGGGCTGGAAGTCTCCTGATCTCACTGTGAGGTTGTCCGCCAGCTTCTGACTTTCCCTTGACTCCAACGGCAGGGTCAGAGTTTTCACCGTCTTCTCCGCATCACCAGTGTGCTGCCGCCGCCGAAGTGCCCGCCGCCCTCGTCGACGCTCGCATCGACATAATGGTGACGTGTTCTTTCGAACAGTGACGCTTTACCTTGATGTTCATCATACCGCACCCACGTGTAAAATTAGCAATGTGATTTATTTTCCTGTAGTTCCTTGCAGCTTTCTTCGTATTTTTTCCCTTGCTACTTTATTTTTATAAAATACTTTAGTTCTTTGAAAAGAAAAAAGGCCACAACAAACAAGACTAGGAATGCATTGCGCGGCAAGCCTTGCAAATTTTCAACACTTTAGAAGGAACTCATGAAATATGTCATGGACATCACGAAAGATGGCTACCCGTTGTCAACCGTGATGCTCCACGTCAAGGTCCTTGCAATCGCCTGCCACATGAACATTTCCCCTAGTGGATTTCAAGGCAAGCGAGGGATGGCTTCGGAGATTTATGAAGTGACAACAACTCAGCATCCGCCACTGGACAACACTCCGCCAAAGACTTCCACGCGATATGATGACGAACTGATCAAGTTTCACTGTTTTGTTAACGTCCCTGCAAGCAGAGCACGGGTACCACCTAGGCCGGATAGGAAATGCGGACCAAGCGCCTGTTTTTTTCGATGCTCCTGAGAACACGACGGTCAACCAAACCTGCTCGAAAAGCGTCCTTGCGTGCATGGCCAGTGCCGAGGGTCAGTGTTGCACTGTAATGCTATCTGTCACAGCGAACGGAAGGAAGCTCCCCCCGTACGTAGTGTTTAACGAAAGATACTATCCAAGGAGAGGTTCCCGGATGGAATCATCATCAGAGTGCAAGAAAAGGGCTGCATATCGATGAATAGTGGTGGACTGGGTGAAAATGGTGTGGGCCTAACCGGCCGGGAGGCCTGCTGCGACGGAAGGCCCGCTCGTATCGGACAGCTTTCGTGGCCACCTTACATAGCGCGTGAAGGCTCGTCTTGCAGAAGCTCGTACGCATCTGGTGGTCATCCCCAGCAGTTTAACAAGCATGCTGCAACCACTGGATGTGTCTATTAATAGGCCGTTTAAGGTAGAATTCAGACGCCAGTACTCTGAATGGATGGCAGCGGGCCACCATGAGGAAACGCCGACCGGACGACTAAGGAGGGCATCGCTTCAGCTGGTCTGCTCTTGGATTTTAAACACGTAGTGTGCAGTGTCCACAGACATTATTGTAAAGAGTCTTAAGGTCACCGGGATTTCCAATGCCATGGACAGCACTGAGGACAATTTGATACATGAATGTGCAGACGACCCGAGCAGCGGCGATGAGCCGAGCTTAAGCAGCGATACTGATGAAGACATCTAGCGAGGACGTCCACAGCTAGACGCCAGATATTCCATAGTTAGGTGTATACGGCATGATTAAAGGCCTTTCCATACATGGATCGAAAATTGAATAAAAATTTCATACTTCCATGGAAGGGCCGCACCCCATCAAAATTGTGGAAAGAAAGTGAGGCCCTTACACAAGTGTATACAGTACGTCATGGTGGAGGAATGAGTGTGACAGCTTTGCTTGCATTGACTGCCATGATGTATTAGGCCTGCACTTCTTTCTGCTTTACGGGCATCTTATGACTGCTCTCAAGAGGGGGCTCTCATTAATTCAAATCTGAAGAGACCCCAGAATTTTGTTTGAAATGTAACCATCAAGCCATAAATGTGCTCACCTTCAACTGGGCTCAACAGAATTTTTTTTCATTTATGTTATTAAAATTAGCAAATCAGTAGTATTGTTCTTATTGACATGTGCAGTTGTTTCGGTTTAAGTGGAAAGCCGTTGTCACTTCCCAGTGACAAGCGCGCTCATTTTGATTGTTTGCGGGGAGCGCTGTTGATGAGTTCTTGACTGTGATGAGTTCTTGACTCAAACATGACACTCCTGACCAAGCCAGCTGCATCTGGAGATGGCTGCTCCAGTACCGGACCTGTTCATGAATTGCACCGCAGACGGCGAAGTTCGACCGCAATGTTCCTGAAGGGCTCCCCGGTACTGACTGGATGCCACGAAATCGGGAAAGGCACTCTCCGAGTGCTATGAGGGTGCTTGCAGAGAGGGCTGGAAGTCTCCTGATCTCACTGTGAGGTTGTCCGCCAGCTTCTGACTTTCCCTTGACTCCAACGGCAGGGTCAGAGTTTTCACCGTCTTCTCCGCATCACCAGTGTGCTGCCGCCGCCGAAGTGCCCGCCGCCCTCGTCGACGCTCGCATCGACATAAATGGTGACGTGTTCTTTCGAACAGTGACGCTTTACCTTGATGTTCATCATACCGCACCCACGTGTAAAATTAGCAATGTGATTTATTTTCCTGTAGTTCCTTGCAGCTTTTCTTCGTATTTTTTCCCTTGCTACTTTATTTTTATAAAATACTTTAGTTCTTTGAAAAGAAAAAGAAAACTGACTTCGTCTCTGTCTGATCTGGATACGTTTCTATGAAATGTACTCAATGCCCTGGAGTAGCAAGCCAGGCCATTAACCAGGCTAACGTCTCCGGATTCATCAATGAAATATTCTCTCTCTCTCTTACTCAATGGCATGAACCGTACTTCACAACACTCCCTCCCCCTTTTCCCTTTCCTGCATTTCACTGACAGTTTCAGTCTCTCTTTGTTCAATAAGCCAGTCTGAAAGCGAACTCCAAAGCAGTCGAATTGTTCCTTTGAAGGTCCCTGCACATGTGGCCCAAGCCACCTTACTGGTTAACATGCCATGAGAAGACGGAATATCTTATAAGCTTGAACTGGAGTGCAAGTAATCGTAATGCAGCATTTGTTCTGTAACCAAAGGGCTTATCAAGGACTACACTTTGCATAGAAGAAAGTCAAGCAAATGAAGCTTGAGTATGAGAGAGTATATTGTCAATTTTGCTGACTGTTCTATCGTCGTTTTACTGTACAGCTGAGCGGCGCCACTCACCAGTATGCTGAGGACTTCATTGACGGCTGGCTCTGAAGAGGACTTCTCCTCCAGCTCCTAAGTGGTGAGCAACATACAGAGGGTAAACAGCATGTAGAGATGACACAAGTGACTCGGTGGCATGCAAGACATAAAGCAATGAGACAGTGTATCATCCAAAACAAGTTCACGTACTAACACGCTTACTGCAGTATCAATAATTACAGTATATGTATCAAACAATAAATCTTTGTTTGTTTATTTGTCGTGTTATACGTACTTCATATTAATGCTGCAAAAAAAAAAAAAAATGACGCCAACAATAGGAAAGCAATCTTGTTGGCTCAGCTCTAGGTATCACATCATTAAATCATTTAGACATCTCTAGATATCCAATGCAAAGATTACTTCATTTTAGATATCAATCGAACTAACAAAGTTGTGCACATGCATGCACTCCCCAAGAAAAATGGATTCACAGGGACGACTGAAAAATATGCATATTTATTTTATAGATCTCAAGCAACATGTACAGTTAAACCTGGATATAACGAAATTGACAAGCACTGGAAAGTTTTTGTTATAAAGAGGTTCTTGCTATATCCAGTCCTGGCATGAAAACTCGGAAAAAAAAAGCACGCATATGAAACAAAGGGGCAGTTGGATGAATACCTAGCCAAGGACACATTTATTTCATGGCAAAAACGCGGAAGGCACAGCTCGAAAAAAACCTTAGCAGATTCATCGCCATCACCATGGTATAAGACGCTTTCCACCAGCACCTCATCCAACATATTTTTGGTAGCGACGACACAGCCGCCCGCAAAAAATAAAAAATGTATACATATATATATATATATGTATATATATATATATATATATATATATATATATATATATATATATATATATATATATATATTCTTTTTTTTTTTTTTTAAAGAGATCCTGCAGAACAGCACACAGTCCTGGGCTGCACTGTTTGCGTGTAATGAAAGCCAAGCTCCTTCGTGACGGGTGGGCCCTTTGTCTGGAGAATGCATGCATACCTTGTGAAAAAAACAGAAAAGAAAAGCGAACGCAAATGGCATGATGGCGAAATAAAAGAAGCAGACATGGGAAGCTACAGTAGAGAGAAGCAGCACTGGTGGTGTGCAACCCGCTAGGAACACGATACGAGGTTTGCAGGTAGGAGGAAAGGACACAATTGCTGCCACAAGAATCATGTCACCTACTCGAGTGGTGGGTGAGCGTGCATCATCATTATGGTGCGAGATTTCAAACGGAAGGCCAGCACTGTATCCATACAGCAAAGACCTTGCGGGAGGGAAAACCACCACTGTACATGTATGGCAAAAACCCTCAATGGGTTGATGAACCAGTTGTTGCTTCAAAGGGAGGCCACTTAGCCCTTTTCTTATGCTTATGTGTAATGTTGTACTTGGAGGTACAGATAATCAGGCAAACACGACCTTATTCTCTCTATGACGATGCCTTGATCTTCAGTGCACAGGGTGTTTGCACATAATGCAGCGCAAAAACTGCTCTTATATCCAATTTTCTATGTCGCATGCCCACAGGTGTGAATAACAGAAACTGGTTCTCCAGCAGCCTTAGAGGAAATCGCCAATGTTAAGTCCTCCATGGCAGATGTGTATGAAACGTTAGTTGCAAAATCAGTAGCCACAGCATTCCTGAGGATACTACAGCAAGTTTCCTCTGATGGGCATTAGCCTATAAAGCCAGGGCTTCAGCAAGTAAGGCACCGACACATTTGATCTAGACATTAAACAAAACCAACCTCTTCCTGGACAGGTCGTGCAGTAGGTCGCAAGTGGACACCCTTCTTGATCTGCTCGATCATCTCCTCCATCAGCTTCGCCTGCAGCTGATCTTCCCCTGTGGGTGAACACATGCACGAGTCACTTCGCCATGCCGCCTACAGTAAGCGAGAGAACTCCCTTGGTGCTTTCACAATTCCCTTTGGGTTATTGTGATTTGATGTTAGAAAATGCTCAACTGCGCCTCGCACAGCAGTAGCAGGAGCACTTTATAATGTCACATGGTGGTGATGCTCAGATGAAAAGAGCTTCCCAATGTGTCATTTACGAACCTGACTTCCTTTTGGGTAATTGGTTCAAGTGTATGTGTTAAGCACACAGTCAGATTAGACAAGCTTGTCTTGACGCTATATGATTACTAACACCATTTTAAACAATTCCTGGATACAGTAAGTGCCCCTAGTGCTCAGCGGTAACAGGACAAAAGTGGTAATCCCATATAAAAGAGAGGCAAAAATAAAAACAATATACACACTTGAACCCACTTATAACAATACCGGTTTTAACGATACATTGGTTATAATAATGACGGGCTGCTGCACCATCAACTTTTCTATGTTTCCTATGGTAAACTAAACCTCTTACAACAATGTCCCCGTACCTCATTATTGGAACAATAAAGTCTGGCTGCTGGGTGTGCCCTGTGTTGGTTGGTGCCAAGAGGCGACGAAATGTGAAATCTTTGAGAAGAAAACAAACTCTGGCCCATGGACATTTGCTGTTCCCCCTTGCAAAAGGCCGCCCCCACTGTCATGCAACAGACACCAGCTTTTCCTCCAGGGTCTCTTCCATTCTACCGCTCTCCCATACCATACACCTGGGGCCCAGCTCTGGAGTCTCTTGATTAAGCTTTTTTTTCATGCAATCCTTTTATAACAATTACTGACTATAACAATGTAATTTTCACTGCACTTCAATATAGTTAAAAAGTGGGTTCCACTGCACGCATGACTATATTTACACACAGTCCAGAGAACAAGTGTTCTCAATGAAAAAGTCCCTAAGCGTCTACTAATTCCCAAAACAGTGCTGCTATGTCACCAAACACTTCACACAGGTACACAGAATTTTTGTAGTTGTGTCATGGTTACTGCAGTGAATGAAAATTGTTTAAACTGAGACAAGTGGAGCAAGCAACCAGCATGACTTCAGCAGAGAGATCATCTGCGGTAGAACAACAAATGTTGCCGGAGCCAACATTTAAAAAAAAAGGGGGTGGGGAGGTAGTCTTCAACCACACGTTGAAAAGCTTGCGCCAGCAACACCTCTTGCATTACCACAGCTGGTCACATAGTGTTTATATGTCTGAGACCGTATGCCTCGTTTAGCTTAAGCACAAGGAGCAGAAAATGAGGCTCCTGCTGTTTATGTGCTTGCATGCAAGCAGTGTCACGGTGTCATTCATTAGAAAGATTAGCGGTGTCTCTAGAGGAGAAGCTTGCTGCACCGCAAGCTGTGCATTAACACTAGGGGTGTGCGAATACTGAAATTGTCGAATACGAATCGAATACGAATAAGGCAAAAAAAACAGGCCTTGAATATTGAATCGAATATCGAATATGTGTGAAGTAATAGAGAGTTGCAAAGCAGGAGGTAACGTAGCAGTAAGGTTTATTAACTTCAAAAGAAATTAATGAAATACACTGCAGCACACTGATGAGACTTATGAACGCAAATTTCCGTATTTACTAGCATAACAAATGCACTTTTTTTCTGGGAAACAGAAGCAAATTTGGGGGGTGCATTTATCACGTGGGGTAAATCTTATGAAAACTTCTTTCAAGCTGAGCAAGACATTTTAACACGCAAAAAAGACGGCGTTTCGACCCGTGGTAGTACTTACAGCCACACGTGCGATGAAATTTTATTTAAATAACAGTAAGAAAAAAAATGCTATATAGCATCAGTATCACGCGGCTCGGCACCTGCGGCAACAGCCTTTATGGTGGCTGCACTTTGTTACAATGCCATGGCCATTTGCTCCCAATTAACTCTTGGTTAGCTCATAGTGCCATGAAACCGGAAAAACGGTGACGCTGTCGAACGGTCAACAGCGAAAAAATGAACGAGTGGCATGCGACGGCTTTCAGCGTGCATATAGCTTCGTTAGTTTCTGTGTCGCTGCGGGTCCCGCCCGTAACGATGCACACGATGCATAGGCCAATGATCCTCGCGGACGCAATCTTAGAGATGCCCAGTCACATCAGCGTTGTTCGGTCGCGTTCGCGGGTAAACGGGAAAATAGATGTTTCCCACAACAGCATGCAAAACAGCTCACCATCGCAGTTCTCCCTCATATCTGTGCTCAGCCTCTCAGTCGTGCACGTTAAAGCATGACGTTGTAGTACTGGTGTTTTCGTGCTCTTGTCGCAGCTCTCGAATATTTGACATTGGCCGAATATTCGCCGCTTTTGGCGAATATTCGGCCAGTTTCGAATATTCGGGAATATTCGAACATGCATTTTTCGAATCGAATACGTTTCGAATATGGAAAATATTCGATTCGTATTTGAAATTTCGAATATTTGGACACCCCTAATTAACACATTAACAAAAAACACTTCAAGCATTAAATCTCCTGTAAGAACATCCCTACACCTGCAAATTATTACTACGTAACTCATATCCACATCTATAATGGTAGTGAAGCAAAATAAGTAAAAGAAGGGAAATGGGATTGAACTGTCCCGTCTGCTTAAATTGCTCAATCAACTCTTCCGTGTTTCTACTCTGCTGTTGTTACTACTATCAGCCATAACCGATGAACCTGGTTATCTGTTCTGTTGACAGATTCAAAGTTTACGTGACTGTACTTCAATGGCCTGCCGCTATTTGGCAACCTCTCGATTAAGATACAGGAGGTCTGACTCACTTGCTTTTGCGCTGGCCGCAGCTGGTACAGCTGTCTTTCTACTGCTGGCAATGAGTGCCATGAGAGACCTGCAGGCACGAGGAAAGAAGCTTGCATGACTCGGCACTTAATAACACTCACTGAGTTTTTATTCATGGAAACCACATGATTATGAGGCACATGCAAATGGGAAGCCCCAGAAAGTTTGACCGTACGAGTATCTTTAACACACACTGAAATCACGCTGCACGTGGAGCTCCTGCATAGCACTTCCTACAAATGTAAGCACCATGGCCAGGACCAAGGCTGTGTCTCTTGGAATGGCAGCCAAGCATTGTAGCCACTGTACCGCCATAGCGGCTTGACTCAGCAGTTATGGCACACGACCGGCAAATCATTTATTGAAGGACATGTGAAACTGCCCCTCAAAGCATGTCTCGCAGCAAGATAGAAACTAACAAAAAAGAAAAAAATTACACCATCTCCCACTGAAGGGGACGATGGGGCGATGCGAAGCAGCACGGGGGGTGCACACCACGTTTGCACCGGTTTGAGTAGGTGTCGCGTTTGCACCAGTTTGATGCTAGCAGATGCTGCCTGCGTCAGCGGCGTCTCTCGCGGGCAAGGGCGCGTTCTCGTTCCTTTCGAGCTGGTAAAGCATTCATCGAAGAAAGAGCGTTTCCATAGTCGACACGCGCCATTCGGAGAGGAGAAGAGGAATGCCAAGAGGAGGGGGAGGAGGAGGATGTGCATGCGCAGTGCGGGTGTGGACGCCACACGGCGGATGGACGGATGGAGGGAGGGAGTGACATAGCCCCGACCACAAACTGCTTCACATCTAAAAGAAGGGCTCATGGTATGGGAATAACACTCTGCTGTACATGCACTTCACACACTGAGGAACACCACAAAACTACATAAATCTTTGCATTTTTCTAGATGTACCCTTCCCAGAGAAGCGAGCAACATGTTGTCAGCTTGTCTTAGACCAACAAAGAAATTGAGTGAGGGCACCGCTATGCCCAACTCAACTGACTCTGTTGTGAAGTGAAGGCGGCATTCTGCAACCACTCTTATTTTGCAATGTTGTGTTATCTTGCAAGGTCCTTAAAATGGTTTTGCAAACATAACTTATTTTCTGGAAAAGAAGATCACAGAAAAAGCTAAGGTTTGCAAATGCTGCAGGAAAACCGGGGGAGTTTACAGGTATGCTAGCATTTCCACTGACAAGCCTTGTGCACACTGTAGTGCATGCTCTTGTGAACAAAGACACAGCTTCCACAAGCAATAACACGTGCACGCAATGTGGAGACCTCTCGTCCACCTTTTCTCTTCAACAGATGGGAAATACAGTCCAACCTCATTATAACGAATTTGGTATGATGCCAAAATACCTTTGTTACATCTGATAATTTGCTACAAATGTACATTCATAACACTATTGTAACAGCCATACTATATTTCAGTAAACTCATTATAACCAATAATCCATTATGCCTAATAAGCATTCGTTATAGCCAGCTTCGACTGTATTTAGACTATTCATGCTCAGCTTCGACTGTATTTAGACTGCTCATGCTCAGAGGTGCCACACTTTGCCCTATCATTTCAGGGGGACTCATCATCATTTCATTTGCCCCATCATTTCATCAATCATGCACTCTCATAATAAAAATTCTTGTGATGCCCACCTGAGCGGGTTGAATGGAACAGGTGGTGGTGGAGGCGGGGGTGGAGGGGGTGGCGGCACGCTGATTCCACTAGGAGCAGAGGCCTTCTGGTCCAGTTCAGCAATGAGCTCTCGCACTACGACGACAAGGAGAAAGAGACAAGGGAGTCGTTTTAAAATTTACTCAACTTAAAAATCATGTTGCAAGCAAAGCAAGATTTATAAAACCTGCAGGCAGGGGACAGCAACATATTTTGACACATGCATCAAAATGAAATAAAATGATATGTCTATCTTAACCCTCAGTGAAACCCTTGAGTGAACAGTGCAAACAAGTCAAAAGTGAGAATTTGCTCACTTGTTTCTTCAGGATTGCGGCGAAGGCATGAAGTTTATTCAGTACTAATTTTTCCCGCGAATTTTCTTGTGGAATGCAGGCATTGTACTAGGAGACTGTTTGCCTTCTTGAACAAACGTGGCAGTCCTTTCTGATAACAAACAGGTGGAGTGGTGTGCTTCACTGCACAGTAATGACTTAATTTTGCTGTTCACCACATATAAGCATCATTATCACAAGAAAGCTTACTGAATCAAATTCATCGCAATAGGGCACCAACAAAACTGTTGCCAACCAAGCCATCCACATTTCGAGATCAGAATCTTGCTAATTTCCCTCTATGGCTTGCATCTGTTTCTGAATATTACGCGTGTGTGTAGTCATGACCTTTGTTTATGATCTATTGATTGTTGACTACTTTGCATTCTTCTACTTCCCACTTGGATTCTTCTGAAACACAGAACAAGAGTTGCTTTTTTATAAAATACAACTTTGCCCTGACGTGAAAATGTCGCATGCTCTCCCACAAATGTCCTGGCCCGGCTACCCGCCACGATAGGCACATAATTTTCTAGCGGGATGGCATTCCCGTTTTGCCAGTCGGGATTGTTGTTGCTTCCACTGGAGTTTACCAAGGATTCATTTTTTAAACATGTTAACTACCAATTGTGTTGCTTAAGCAATATAATTAGCAGTTAACATGTTTATGAAAATTACTAACAAACATGTTAGGTGGAAATACAATTAGTGAACATGTTTGGTGAAAATTGCAGTGCTTAGTAGATGCACGTTTACAGACATGCATACTTCAGCAGAGCTAACACTTGCGCACTGCGGTGGGGCTAACACTCGCGCACTGCAGCAAAGCTAACACTTGCGCACTGCGTCGAAGCCAACACACATAAATTTTGTCACCACAATGCATGTGCATTCTCCCCGAACATGATGCACCATCTCTTAAGGAATAAATGAGTTTCATCTCATCGAAGTTTATCCTTTTTTTTTTTTTTTCACACTACAGTACAGCCCAATATTCAAATCGGACTTTCTGGATATCAGAGTTTATTCACTGGCATGCTGTTCACTGTGAAGCATGGCTACTTTTTCACCGTGCGCCTTTTTCAGTGGGAATGAAGCATTTAGCAAAGTGGATGATGACTGTCGAGAAGAAGAGAATTATGTGACGTGCCTCTGTTAAATTTTGATGACAGTGATAGTAAAGAAGCAAGTGACGAAGACATCGACAGCGGAAGCGACAACGGAAGTGAAAAATGCGTACACAGTACGCATTTTTCCATAAGTTATTAAAATGGTGGCGAAAGCATTTCTTTCCTTTCTTTTTTTTTTCTGCTTCTGGAAGTTTCGATTGCCAGTGGTTTCATATTGGTGCAAACACAGCACGGTCATATTGCAAAAGAGCAGTGACGCCTGCAGTACTGCTGCAACTTCATGCAACAGCTGTTGGTGGCATGAGGGCTCTAGCCAAAAAGCAGAATCTCTCTGCACATACAGAGCACAAGGAAAGGCTAGAAGGGGAGGACCATTTCACATACAAGATCCCAAGCTGAAGAAGCAAGGAGTGTGCTGTTTGTAGAGATCGCAAAACGAAATGTTATAGAGAGAAATCGTGTTCTTCTGCAAAGCGTGCAGTAACGCTGCCCTGCACTAGGGAACTTGCTTCGAGCAGTCTCACACGTTTCATTATCGTTAGAGGAGTTGGGTACACAATGCATGCAAAAAGTAAATATCCTGTGAGCTTTTATTATGCAGTTTGTGTTTTTCTTTCCAGAGAAAAGAAAAAGTGGTAAAATACATTAATCCCTCCTTATAATGGTGTCAACCAGATGGCAGAAAATTCGTTATATGTGGGAATTTGATATAAGCAACCACTCTTTGAAAACTTTGAAGATTTGTGCTTAAATTGTGCTGCAATTGCAAGGAAGTGCAAACGCAATGTATTTGCAAAAAAGAAAAGCAGACAGCCAATGTCAACGTCAGTTCTGCAATGTCAATTCTGCGAACGTAGCTGTAGTGACATGAAAAACAACATGGATTGGGCAATGCAATTGATACCAGCGTCATCCGGACATTTCTAACCTCAACCAACGCTAATCCTGATCACTTTTCTTGATCTCCATCAGCAGTCACGGATCACTGCTGCGCTGTCCAAACTAATACTGGTGCCCCAGGGGCATCTTTAATCACGATCAACACTGATCCGAATCGAATTTCTTGATTTTGATCAACAGTGGTCGCTGAAACAGGGGTCAAACTAATCCGGATTGAATTTTATGCTGTCTGGAAGCCTAATCATGATGCGCAGATTACAGTCACCTTGAACCTGATTGAGTTTTGTCACCATTAAAAATGACCATGCAGCAGTGCTTAATGCGGATAAAGCATAACCTGGATCACCGTTGGTCGCGAATTAAGTGCCCGTATGACACCAGGTTAAGTCAATGTCAGTTACGCCACCTTCAACTTCTTCGCCAGCAATTCCCTGCACTGCCTCACAGAGATCACTGGAAGTCTGGTCATCACTGTCGTGTGCCGCTGCCAACCGGCTTTCTCTAAATTTTATCAACGGCCTTTATCTTTTGCCACCTCTTGTCAGCATACCTTTCCACTCTAAAGTGCGGCATTATTGCCTGGAGACTGGCAGGGTCATTCTAACTTCTGGTCACAAAAGCACACGTAGGGCATGAAGCACTTCAACAATACACAATCGCACAGCCTGCGGTAGTCCAACACAGATCCTGACGAGCGCACAGTCAGAGCTCAACCCAGCTCAACCACAGCTGAATGCTGGCAGCGGTTCCAGGGAGCCGGCGACACGGCATATGTGCACCAACATGAGGGAACTCCGGTTGCTTAAGTGACCCTGAGCCAACGCTAGCATTGTGCACGTTGTGCGGAGTAGCACGTTTGCCCGTTCCGTCGCGCACCATTTGTCGCCATGCTCACCGGCTCCACGCCCTCAAACATGGACGCAGCAAGGAAGAAGAGCGCTTGCAGCATGCATTTGCTTCGAAATGGTGCCCGCTGTGTGTGCTGGTAATGGCGACGGGAAGGCTATAGAGCACGTGCCCCGGTGTCCTCCTCGCAAAGGGGACATCGAGGCACTCTAGAAGGCTTGCGTCCATGGCGCCGCGCCACTGTAGAGCCGTGCGGCCATGCCTTGCTATCGCTCTAAGCAGAGCACGCTATTGACACACTTCGAGTAATGCGGGTTAAAAATGCATGCGTTTGGTTTGGGACTAGAAAAATTTTCAAATAATGTGGTATTTCGAGTGAACCAATTTTGTTATAGCGAGGGATTACCGTAGTTTTGGACCGTAAAGGGATAATGTTCACGTAAAGGTCCTGAATACCATTAGCCACAAGCACTTAAGTGTGCTTTTGGATTACAGAGGTGGCCTTTTGGTTGATTGGTGTAGACATTCAGTAACTTCAGGTGAACTGGAACTGGCTCATACCCCATTCAACGAATGTGTGAGGCCACACGTGATTTCTTTCTTTCTTTCCCACATATCCTTGGCTTACACCTGTAGGTATATCCAATGCACACTTGCCTGCATTTCATTAATCTTCATTAATTACCTTGATGACTGGCACATTCCTGCACTGAACTTATGCTCTGATATCTTGTCTACGTCATGGAGCTCTAAACATGACATTGCCTAGATTTTATTTTTCCGGTTCTCTTTTTTTCATAATAACCCCCATCCGGAGAGATGCATCAGAAATGCTGGGCAAGGAACATAATGTCGCTAGGTGCTAGTGCCACAAAACTGTGGGCCGACCCTGGAGGTTGTCGAAAGCAGCATGGAGTGCACAAAGCTTCAACCATTACATCGCTCAAGCTCGACCGGCTATCCCCATTCACAGAGGCTTCTCAATCTTTTTTTTAAGCATTCTTTCTGCTCACAAGGTGGTGATGAGCAAGCACAAAAGTATCACGCTGCATGATGCTCACCCCTATCCTCGAGCTGCTGCACCCTTTTCTGGGACTCGTACAGCTTCTGTTCAGATTCGCCCAGGCACTGCTTCAGTTCCTCTACCGTCTCCCCGGGGGTGCTCCGGGAGTCCAGCTGCTCACGCAGGGCCCGAACCTAGGTGGAGAAATTGACGATTGTCAGGATTCACTGAATGACTGACTGATAGATGAATTGATTGGTTTTCATGTGCCGACTGGTGTTACAACAAAACCAATGCATGTGTAGACAGCATCTGAGTAAACATCACCTACACAAGTTTTTATTGCACAGAGTAACACTGATGCAACTGCTACTGAGTAGGATACATGTTTGGCAAGATGCACATTCAAAATATCTCTCTCGAGAAAAAATCAAGCTACTGAAGATCTTTTTTCTGCTACACAATCAGAACCATCAGCTGTCTCCCAGGCTTTTCTTGGGTTGTCGCCATGTGCCGAGCAGTTCAAGTCACAAACAGCATTCCCGATTGGAAAGTGGCAAAGACGGAGTTTTCGAGAAAGCAAATATGAGCATGTCTGATAACGATTACAGATGTACAGCAGAAGTGCTCCCCAAGTAACCTGCTTCTTCTAGCAATACATGTCGAACTCGAGACCTAGAGGAATATTCAGGAAAAGAGATAACATGCGAGGAATGCAGAACAAACCTCCTTCATGCAGCACACACTTCTGCTATTGAAGGAGAACATGTTCTCTGATAACTACAGGTGAACCTCGTTAATTTGAACTTTGCAAAGATGGGAAATTTGTTCGAATTAAACGGAGATCAAACTAGCGGGGGTTCCCGTTAATTAGTGATACAGCATGCATTTTCAATATTAGAAATGCATGTGCAATAAAGTAGGCTCTATTACACATCCTTTGAGGTGCAATGTCATTAACTAAGCACTGTGGAAATACGGCATATGTAAAGGTGACGGTACAAACATAAAAATAAGGTGCACACTTATGTACTATGAAATGTGGTGTGAAGGTAGCACTGCCCGCATTATGACACCCACGCCCCACGTAAAGCACGAATAGCCATACATGTGCATGAAAGCACCGGCCCCCAACAACACCTGGGCAAATAATGCATTGGGCCTGAATAGACCACTGCTCGTGGCACCAACCGTTCCATGCTTCGCAGCAGTGCGTATATAAGAACACGAGAGGCTATCATTGTCCCAGCAAGCATGCAAAAACACAAGAGGACATTACGTACGAAGACACGTTTATTTACGTAGCTCGATCATTAAAATAATCAGTCATCCGTGATTGGGTGCACCTTTTTTGGCGCGACTCCAAAAGCATGGACTGGAGCCCAACTTAAGTGTTCCAGCACAGCGGGACGCAGAGTTCACGCAGTGTTCTAGCAGAAGAACTGCGAGACCACGCACCAGAACCGTGGCACCGGCAGCGTCGTGCCACTGTAGAATGGACGAGTCGAGCTGTGAGAAAGGGGGTGTGGCCGAGTGGGCTAGCTGGTTATCTGCTTCACACGTGCCTCATCTATTACGCGCCATTCATGAGTGCACCTCCACAGTTCCCTTTCGCGAACAGTAGGCCAGTCCAAACCAATAATGTGGTATTTTTCTCTTTAGCAAAAAAAAGAAAATTTACGCTCATGGGAGAGGAAAAGGACCTCGCCTGACCGTGCTCCCTCAAGTGCACGAGGCGATGCCCGCAGGGTCGCGTAGCAGTACGTGAACTAAGGTTGCATGACTTCTGCTAGATGCTTTTACAAATGTATGCAAATTGAGCAAGTGGCTACGGGTTAACAAACCTGCGGCGGCCAGCGGTGCATTTAACTTTGCCTTTTGGCTTGGAATTGCATGAAAATTAGTCTGTGCGGCTGGGCAATTTTGTTCGAATTACGGTAACCATGGGGCGTGTTTCAGGTTTGAATTAGCAAGAGTTTTCCCCCATTCAAATAAATGCCACATTGCCAGTACCAGTGCACCAGTTCGAAGTACCCAGTGGTTCAAATTATGCGAGTTTGAATTAACGATATTTGACTGTACGGGACACAAAAATAACAACACAACTCTGCAACTATCTATCATTTTATAAAGCTATCAGGACACAACAACCGCATCAACTTTTATTAAACAGAATTATAAAATAAAGTATTAAGAATGCAATGTTATCAGTACAGGAGTTATTGAATGCACCGCAGCACGCGTTGCTTACAAACTGCCAAGCAAATCTTAGATTAGCATGAAAACTTTGCACATTTGCATGCGTGTTAAGAGACAAACTATGGTGATTTTTCAAGATCGAACGATCTCAATGAAATTCGCTGCGTACATTCTTTAGCGCACTTCCTTATACATATTGTCGCAGTTTACTGAGAGCAGGAGTTTTACTGCTCGAAAAACAACAAGTACTGCATCGGACTCGGGAGCACCAGCAGCAGAACCAGGAGCAGAGATCGCAATAACCTCGTCTTCGTCTCTAGAGCGGGCTTGCATTCACGAGCGGGTCAGTCAGTCCGTGATCGCCTTCCTCGTCCCCAGTGGATACCATAGTGGGAACTTGGCATTATCTCCCCTCCAGAAGAACCATCGTTCCGATGCTCACTGAACTAGAAACAGTCGATCTGATTCTGCCATGATGGTGCGCAGTTCACTCGGAAACGTATGGCTTCAAATGCACCCCGTGTACAGTCTCAGGCAGACGTTGACGGCATTTGGAACAAGACAGGTTGTCAGCAACGACCTCGTAGGTGACATCGCTTAGACGGTGAAGCACCTTGTACGGGCCGAAGTGACGGCGTAGGAGCTTGTCCACGAGCCCCCGGCATCTTACGGGAGACCAAACCCAGACCCAGACTCTTTCGCCTGGTTGATAAACGACGAATCGATGTCGAAGGTTGTATCGTCGGGTGTCACGTTCCTGCTGGTTAGTTATTCTGACGCGCGCTAGCTGCCGGGCTTCTTCGGCATGCTGGGTGAATGCTGCGGCATCAGCGTCTGCCTCATTGAAATTGTGACGCAGCATGGCGTCAAGCACGATCGTGACATCTTGCCCATGAAGGAGATGGAACAGTGTCATTCTCATTGTTTCTTGCCTTGCGGTATCTTATACAAAGGTGACATACAGCAGTATTTTATCCCAGTTCTTATGCTCGACATCGACGCACATGCAGATCATGTCGGCAATAGTTTTGTTGAGGTGTTCCATAAGCCCATTCGTTTGTGGGTGGTAGGCGGTTGTCTGCATATGCGACGTACTACTGAGCATGATGAGTATAGTGCACAGCAGCTCAGCTGTGAATGTGGTTCCTCTGTCGGTGATGATCGTATGTGGAGCGCCGTGCCTCAGTACGATGTTTTCAATTAAAAAACTGACGTCGCCTCAGCTACAGTGCTGGAAGGAATTGCCTTGGTTTTGGTTTCCGCGTAGTGGGTGAGGTAGTCTGTCGCGAATACTACCCATTTATTGCCGCTGTCTGAAAAGAAGGGCAGGGATACTTTCCGCTACACTGTCTCCGTTTAGCAGTGCATCGCAGCTGACAGAAACTAGGCTGCACGAGAGAGGTGGTATGAAAATGTCTGCTTCGACAATGCGCAAAGCTCTGACTTGTGCGGTTCCATGGGCCTTGTCATCACCCATGGAGAATGTTACCACTCCGTCTCGTATGTTCACTACGGCGCCATGCACGCGCAAGAAGTCCATGCCTACTATTACCGCTTTGCAGCGCTCCTGCAGAATCACAAAACTAGCGACAAAGGTTGCATTGCCAATCGCGAGTCTCACCATACACTTTCCAGTAGGCATCATTAACTGTCCTCCAGCATTCCGAAGACACAGGCCCGTCCACTGCGTTCGTAATTTCTTAAGGGCGTCGGCCAACGTCTCACTCATTATAGCGAAATCAGAACTAGTATCTACTAATGCAGTCACTTCGCACCCATCAATTCGTAGTGTGAGGTCAGCAGTAGCAGTTTCATCGGCGTTGTTTGTCGGGGCAACCTCTTCCTCTCTCGGCAATGAGGGATTTTCGACATTTCGAGAACTTGCAACCTCCCCCCCAGAGGTCGCTTCTTTTAGTTTCCCCACTGTGGGCTGGGAAACTGACCTCGGACGCCGGCAAAACTTTGGCGGTTAGGAGAGGAAAGCCGTGCAGGAGACGGCGACCGTGACCGGAGAGGCGAACTCACTTTTCGCGCAGCCAAGCTGTCATCAGAGGGCGCACGGCTGTCGTCAAACTGGTGACGTCGAATACCAGAGGAGATACCCTGGTAGCCAACCAGACTATAAGGGCAAAAGCGGCAAATGTGTCCAGGCTCTCCGCAACTGTAACACAGTAGTCGTCGGACAGGTGTGTGCCACATATCTGTCCTGCGAAGCTGGGGCCTCCTCACGGGTTCCCGTTGGGCCAAGCTGCAACAGGTAGTCTTTGGCGGTACTGTGGCGCCGGCATGGTAGACAGCGAGTGGCGCACAGCGTCTGCGTAGGTGCATATGCTCGGCTCGGGGCTCAGCTCGGGACACGGGCTGGAGGGAGCAAACGCTTGTCGAAGTTCCTGACGTCCGACTTCCGCAACCGAAGCAACAGTGTACTCCTGCTGCGGTGTTGCTTTCCTTGCCATTTCTTTGGCAAGCTCCTCACACACTATCTCGTTATCATTTGTCTTAGATTGTTGTCATCTCTAGCGGCGAGCACTGTGGCTCCTGTAGGAGTAGCGGTGGCCAAGCGATCATACTGCTGGTAGCGCTGCTGGAACGGCCTCTCGATGGCTGTGGCCTCCCTAATGATTTCCTCCACCGTCGTTGGAGGGTTATGCACTAGGGCCGCGAACTACTGTTCCTTGACACCCCACATTAGGTGGCTCAGCTTCTTCGCTTCGGTCATGCCAGGATCTGTGCGGCGAAACAACCGGGTCATATGCTGTGCGTTTTCATGCTGATCCGTGTCGGGCAGTTGATGCGAAAACTCATCCCATGTTGTCAAATTTCCTTCACGGTTTTATACCAAGTTTTTGCAATGCCATCAAGGGCGAAATACACATTGGCAAGCTTGTCGTCAGGGCCCCAGCGGTTTGATTTAGCCACTCGCTCATACTGCTCGAGCCAGTCCTCGGCATCCTCATGTGCCTCTCCGCGGAAAATAACGGGAATCTGCAGATTTTGGGTGGTTACCTGGGTTAGCCTGCCTGCAGATGTCATCTCTGGGGCCGGTCGGGTCGGGTCGTTTCTGGTTGCGATTCCAAGGAAGCGAACTTTGGGCTCAAGCCTTGCAGGTGGCGGCTTGTCCGGTGTATGGGCATTTCAACACGTGGAAGTCCTGTCAGGCTTGAAGGAGGAGTCGTAATCATGGGCTGATGGCAGAGTACCCAGCACCTCCACTAGTGTCACGGTTCACTGAGAGCAGGAGTTTTATTGCTCGAAGACCAAGCAGTACTGCGTCGGACTCTGGAGCACCAGCAGCAGAACCAGGAGCAGAGATCGCAAGAACATCGTCTTCTTCTCTAGAGCGGGCTTGCATTCACAAGCGGGTCAGTCAGTCCGTGATTGTCTTCCTTGTTGCCAGTGGATACCATAGTGGGAACGTGGCAATATGTATATATGCAACATTACAGGCTTGAGAGATGCACACATTGCTTACCAATGAATTTTATTGATTACCCCAAACTGCCCAACTGGCTTCCCGAGCCACATTGTGTTTTGCCATCGTGTTAGGAAAAGCGACAAAAGTGACGGCAGCAAAGTACTCAGTGATACAGCCACACAGATTGTGAGTAAGCCTGAACTTCAGCTTTTACCAAAGAATTTTGACAGCGTTGGTATACCATTCTGTAAACATGAAAATACCATACTCGCTGAAGAGTGTGCAAACACATACTCTAAAGAAAGGCTTTTCGCACCGTATGCTGGGTCTACCTATATATGGTGTGCTGCACGCTGCAGAAGACGTGGCTTGAAACTGGCCCATATTAAATTCCATCGATTATATCGTGACAACACTGAATTCCACTGTCTAATCCATTCTTCCAAAAACATTATCAGAGAGCTCCAGATTGTCTGCAAACGTCTTAGCATTAAGATTTTACCTGTTTACCATAGCCACAAGTGCGAGCAACTGGACAAGTGGCACCATCTGGTGGATTGACCAGGCAAGCACAGAGCTATTACTGCAATGAAGAAGCGTATTCTATTTCATTACCTCGTATATTTCTGGCAGCAGTGTCATTCCGAATGTGCCAATATTAACTAAAACATTTTAAATGCAGCTATGTTGGTCAGCAATAGCTGCATTACCTACTGATACCATCCTCCGTACGCCATCAAGCAACTTGCTCAATTAAAGCATTTTCTGATCATGGTATGTTAATACTAGTGTCACACGGGCGCTTTGGAGGCCTTCAAACTGACGGTCCATCGACTCAAGAGTCATGTCAATCAAGAGACATGACTCTTGATTTTTGTTTTGTTTTGGGACGTAAAACCCCACAAAACAAAACAAAAATCAAGAGTCATGTTTGATGTGCTACACGGGCGGTTTCGATGGCCGTTGAGTCAATAGTCTATCGAGCTCCTGCACGTCTTGCTCGTCTTGCACGTCCTGCACGTCTTGCTAGAGTGTCCAGAGTTGGAGCGCGAGAGGAGAAAGCACTTTTCTTTAGGATACAAACTGCATATGCCATTTCACCCAGCACTGTTTCTAGGCCCAGAACCGCTATTTGAAAACAAGATAGTCCTGAACTTTCTGAAAGATGTCAGTCTATTGCACGTGATAAAGCCAAGGGACCCGTAGAGCGGCCTCTTCATTGAGGCTGCTGCTACGGTGGTGATTGTATGCACTCGCCTCCAGGCCCTTGCGCTCAAGGGCTTTTAGGAGACAGTAGTGCTGTGCAAGGATGATTTTAGAACACGAGATTTCATTGTATGATAGCATCATCATTGTAAATATCTTATGTCACTGTCATGACTATTTCAGTTTTTAGCATAAGACATGAAGACCCATAGACCATCCCACCTGTCAATGTCATAATTTTATTCCCTATATTTTTACGCCATTTACAGCGATCTGATTTTAGGCCCCTTTACAGCCGTGTAGCATCATGTCATTGTAACTCACGAGTCACCGCTATCACTACATCACATGAAATGGCGCTCTTTGGCCACACATGGCCCTTGCGCCAATAAAAACTATATACAGTGGAACCCCGCTGTTACGTTCCTCACTGCTGTGTTTTCCCGGCTGTTACGTTGTTTTTCATCGGTCCCGCATAGCTCCCATAGGGTCCCATGTATTGCGAACCCCGCTGTTAGGTCGCAACTGTGGGCCTGTTCCCGCATGATGCGTCGCAACCTGGCACGCCGTACCCGCCTGGGCACCGCTGTTTTGATTTGACTTGTGACACTATAGGTCACGCTTGCAGGAATTGCCGCCCGCTGATGGCTGCCGAGATAGCGCTGCCCTGCCTTTGCATGTTTTCATGCTCGTTAAAGACGGGCGGGGCGTTGCCTCCCAGCTTCGACGGCAGGCATCCCATTAGGGGTTATGTTATCGCCTCCGAGCAACGAAGATGGACCGGGTGCGTTTGGTCTCTGCTTCAGCCGTTTTCGTCGCCCCCACTCGCGTGATTTTTTTCTAGCAACCGTACTTTGGGCTCCAGGGACTTCTGGAGAAAGGATCGGAAAAGGGACATCGCACTCGCAGCCCCTTTAGCTTATGACTGTGCTTGCCTGCGCAGCGAGGGGCGCGGCCGTGTGGCTGTCCAAAGTCTGTCAGTGCGCTTGCCGGCGAGCTGTTTCGGGCCAGATGGCGAGCAGAAAATATGCGGGGAGTTTTTTTTTTTTGTAAAGCTGTCTAAATATCAGGGGTGTACAAATTATATGAGGGCGCAAATTATGCTGGTAAATACGGTAAACAAGCACTAAAGATGGAACGTGAAAGCACTATCGAGCTATCGCAGACCCGAAGCGACCAGCCGACCAGCCATACTCGCAATCCCAAACCACATGCAGGGTGCCGGAACAGGATGCGGTGATCGCAGTGACGGAGCGACTTTCCTTCAAAATTGGCGCGTCACGCTGGATCTAAGCCTCAATGATCGCAGTTTTGATTGCAATCTCGGTGGCCATACTTTCTTTCATCGAGGTGGCGGAGGCTATAATGGCGGCCCATTCACTGCACTCGACACCCGCAAACGTTGTCTGAATTATCGAATTTAGAGCTAGAAACGGTCCGAAATATCGGTCGTCTTAACACATCAAGTCTATGGGGGCACTGGCGGTACCGCACGGCTGTCCGAATTATGGGTCGGCAACCTACATGGCTCACCTTGCTGAAATAAATTGGTCAAAGCGGCCCTGTTCTCAGTAATTTTTGGAGCTTTCCTCACTCTTGCGTTTTCCCGGCTGTTACGTTTTTTCCCCCGGTCCGCTGAAAAACGCATGAACGGGGTTCCACTGTACTACTACTACTCGATAGACTATCGACTCAACGGCCATCGAAACCGCCCATATAGCACCCCAAACTTGACCTTTTAGTCAATGTACCGTCGGTTTGAAGGCCTTCGAAGCGCCCGTGTGACACCAGTATAACCTAAGTGTAAATGGCATGGTACAATGAGCACTGCTAAAATTCTCTGTTGTCTGATAGCTCCAAGGAGCTTGCGCATGAGGAACTGCCAGTCGCAGACATGGTACAAATGGTACAGCGCTGTCACATTATCACGGAGCTTTCATAATCTGTGCTGGTGGGACCAAGCATGCGCGCACGACTCCCATTTTTGGCTCATTAGACGCCACGCAACGACAGTACTGCTCAGTTAGATTTCAGTTTCAGCTTTGCACTTTCTGGCCTATTAAATATTATTTTAGGATTTGCTGAACCTTTCTACCATCTGGCAAGTAAAAGGAGCAGGTAACAGAGAATTGCCATTACCTTGACATTGGTAAGACAATCGCCGTAGCCGGCGTTTATTAAGCTCTCCACTCACCTCAGCTTCGTGCTCTGCCTTGGCCGCGGCTGCCTGGAGCTCGAGTGCCCTGACCTGGTCCAGTGCTGCCAGCAGCCTCGCCTCTGGCACCATCTGGCCCATGAGGAAGGCACTCTGGCGCACGGCTGCATTGCGCTCCCCTTTCAGCTGCACAGTGGAGTACGGGACATATGTTATGTAGAACATAATAATAACTTTCATCCCAAAATGACAGTATGATTATGAGAGGCACCTGAGTGGACAGCACCAGAAGTTTCAACCACCTTCAGTTCCTTACTGCAGGTGGGACTGCCTATTGGTCGGAAAATTTTTTCGGTAGCGGCCAAAAATGGGAAGATTGTTCCTTACAATGATGGAAATGTGCGTGCTTGTACCCCATAAAAAAGGAATAGTATTTATAACTTGGCCCTGAAAGTAGGGAGAAAAATTACTGGTGGCACCATCCTTGATGATGAGTGTCAATCTCCGAGTGCTACAAAAAACCAAGAAGAACCCACGCAGGTTTGATTATCCTGCTTAAAAGCAAAAGTTTGTTACTTCAAATTGCATTTGACATACACATGGTACCATTTTCACGATGGACAGTAACATTCTTTTTTAAACTAATACTGCAAAAGCCCAGTAACCAGTGTTGTTGGCATCCCCAGACATACAAATAGGGTAACCACAAACATTAAAAAACACCCTTTAAAAATTTTTCCTGACTTTTCAATGAAACCACTGCAACCTTGCGCTTTCTATTGCAGTAAAAAACAGGAAATATATCAGGAATGGTAGACAGTCCCTTTGTGCACTGACATTGCACAGAACACAGGCCTCTAGCACTTCAGATCTGCTGAAATGCGGCCGCCACGGCCGGGATTCGATCCCGCAACTTTCAAGTCAGCAGTCAAGTGCTATAGCCGCTAGACCACCATTGCGGCAGGTATGCAGAATGTAGCTGTATCCAGTTGGTGAACAAGAAAGCCACACCTGTGTGTGCATCACAGTCGAAAGGATGTCTGTTCTGCCAAGCAGGCCACCATTTGCAGCAAAGAGTGGTATGGCAGGACTGTGACAAATCTCAAGCGTCTCCATCACATAATGGCCCACACAGACGTTCTTGTATGCGTGGGAATTTGGGAGTGAGTAACCTAACAAGAGCATACAATTTGCCACATTTCTTATGAGAATATTTTGCCTATGGAGTCTTACATACGACACACGTAGCACACAGCAGCCAACAGCCGTCGGGTGCGTTCGTGCCAGGCTATGCCTCCACAGAGCGCAAGCATGCTACACCTGGGAGCCACTGAGCAAATGTGCCGAGGTTAAAAACAGGTTTCCGGTTACTGAGAAGACGGCATCGCTTCTCGGCGTCCACTCCTTTTACTGCGTAGAAAGCAAATAGTAGGGCAGAGATGTGTTTTTATGTGCCGACTGTAACGTTAAGGCCGAGTTAGGGTTGTATGAACAGCAGCAGGCAATGTATGGCAATTCAAGGACTCCATATACAGGAAAACATCGTTATAACGAAATGGAAGGGGGAGCTGTAATTACTTCGTTTTAACCATTAGTTTGTTATAGCCAATATCCATGTCATCTATGGGAATTTCAAGGGGAATTGCAATTTCTTTGTTATATCCAATAATTCGTTATATCCAGGTTCGTTATAACGAGGTTCTACTGTAGCAGTACCAAGGCGTCTCCGCCAGGCTACGCCATGTTTCAGTTGCCGCAATTTTTAAGCTCAATTTAAAAATACAAACCCCGTTCAAGTCACGAAAGGGTACTCGATTCCATCACTATAATTCAAGTCCTTTCGAAATGCACAAAGAACCACTCACACGTTCTAGCCAGCTGTTGGTCCCTTTAAGAAGCACATTTAGCATTGAGCTGTCCAAGGTTCACCTACCCTGGCTGCCTCTTTCTCGTGCACTCGGTTCCGTTCTGACTCGTCTTCAAACTTCTTGCGCAGCTCAAAGAATTCCCGGGCAGCCAGCACAGACACTGTTTGAATGAGAAAGAGCCACGAGGGAAAGTTGCATTACTCTGCTGTTAAATATGACTACTGTATTGCACCAGGCACCAAGGCCAAAAATACTTTCACCAGAGTGGTAACATTGCTGCAATAAACTGTATGTGCATGTATACCTTAATATACACTGACATCTGAATATGTTATTTGCAGACAATGCAGGCTACCTAAGAGTGATAAAAGTAACTATAGACACACTGGTATCACAATCATGCTAATAAAATCATACAGCAATGGTTTGTATGAAAATGCAGATGGACTGGCACGTTAAAATGATGGAAGGCTGAGCTAGTTAGTATGAAGCGAGGATTCATAATGAAATAAGGCAACGTGTGCAGACACAGGCACAAGAGAAATTGACAACACGGATGAAGTTTCTGGCGTCTGTATTTGCATGCCTTATGTCATTTCATAATGGCTGATGTGTAGATTCAGAACAAAGGGCAGTGCACAAGTAGTAACAAGGATGATAAATTAATGAGGAAAACCAGCACAGCTTGGTGGACTGCGATGAATCTGCAAGCAAACACAGAGCTGTGCAGGCATCAGAAGGAATGGCAATGTGGGTGATAAGCTTGCTTTTCTGTTATCATATTTACTTGCATGATGAACACGCTCGCATAATAAGTACATCCCCAACCTTATTAGTCCAATTCCTGATTTCTTTTTTTCTCCCATGTAATAAACGCACCCCCCAAATTTGAACCCAACAGTACCACGAATGGCCGCGCTATGGCTTTCCCACTTGGCTCATATCAGCTGATGTCATGGCAGCAGCAGCAGCAGCTGGGTGACGTTGTTGTTGTTTTTGTTATTGTTGTTGTTGTTGTGGCCTCTATAATTCTCCTCACCCTAATGCTTCTTTTCTTTCTTATTGTTGCATTTTCCATAATGTTCGGGAACCAGACATTAATGCATTAGTTTCTTCTGCCACTTCATCGAGAACACCAGGACTTTCACTTTGGTGGGAGCAACTTTTGTGGCGTGACAACCACAACTACGCCTACTATGCCAATACAGGCTACACAATACAAGCTGTTTCCACTCACCCCTGTTGAGACGGCCCATACCGTCTTCCATCTCGGCCAGCCGCTTCTGGCATCGAATGCGCTCAGTCCGTTCAGCCTCCAGCTGCAAAGTATTGACCACTGTAACATGAACTTCCAACCCACGACCATCACGTTATTCTGCACAATTGTGTTGATACTAATATCAAGTAAGTCTAATCACCTTGTTTTTACCATTAATGATATGTCCTCAAACTGTGTGCTTAAAATTCTTGTTGTCCCTCGCTTACATGTGAGGGAAATCACAACAGTGAAATATTAGCTTCATCATGTAGACAACGCTTCTTTCTTTTTGTGCAGTTTTCCATTATGAGGTGCAATAGTTCTTAGGCCAGCAGAACTCTATTCAATGGTCTATTGAATTCACGATTGAACAGGAAAGCGACGAATGCACTGCCTTCCTCTATGCCCTTGTTCAGTGCCATTGCATTCTGGCAAATTCACTGGGGCCACACACACTAGGTCCATGAATTCAGGCAAACATGTCAGCTTTGCCCCATTTTGGTGCCAGCACCTTTGCTCAAGCAAGTATTTTATATCTGCCCCAACAAATCTTCAATCTTCACATCAGCAGGAAGTAGAGAAGCTAAAAAGTGATTTGGCAAGCAATCTTTACCCTTTCTAACTGCTATTTCAGTACGAATACCATTCCAAAGAGACCCCCTACAGTAGGTCTACATAATCTACAAAAACTGCACACATTCCCCATGTTTCCAGCATAAGCAAGATACTTGCAAAAGTGTTCAACACTTATAATGTGCAGGAAACACATGTGCCCTCCTAAAAAGCTTTAAGGAGCCGACTGATTCACACTGAAGATCCCTTGGAATGTGTGCATTACCTGGGAATGATAGAATGCCATGAATGCTGCATGGCTAACATCAAGAAACAGGGCAGCAACTTCGAGCAGCACATTAAGTCACGTCCAAATGACACAGCTAAGGGACACACAACCGCCAACACACTAGGTACACACCATCCTAACACAGGTCACAAGGTTTGGCATTATTCTACAGCCACAATCACCACAGGAAATTCCTGTCACCGCACCTTTATTCTCAGAGAATCTTTCTTAATTCAATGCACACTTTTTATGTTTAATTAGATACATGTAAATGTAACAGGCATATACACCAGACCACTGCACCATCTACTATGTGTAAGGCACAGCCCAACTACTTCTAGGAACCTCTAACACTTACAGGGACACTTGTGTAAACAAGGATCTCCAAATGTGAAGGCCATTTTTCGTTCTCAGGGGTGAGTGTCTGTTTGTTTTCAAGAAAAGCATACTATATGCAATAAACAGAAAACGACTGCGTTGCTCAATTTACAAAAGGATGAATTCAGGCTTTAAGGTGTACATTTGGAACTGCTACACATTTAGAAACCAGCAGCAGTGATGACATGTCACATACCCGCGTCAGCTGGACAAATGTGCATGCGTTCTGGCGAGTTCCTTTGTTTGCAATATGATCTGGTGTGCACATGGTACACACTAGTTGGAAGAAAAAGCTTCGAGAAAAGACCTGCAACTTTATTTGTCATTTCCAACAGGAGCAAACAGAGGGCTTGGTTGCTCTGTACACTTGTTTATCATCTTTCAACGCTACCATTTTCCAATAGTAGGTTTTACATTTTGCAATGTCTAATGCAAGGAAATTCTAATACCAGCACGCAGACCAGCTTCTGTGGAGTCAGTAGCAAGCAAGCTGCTCACCTCAGCCAAGAGACCCTCGTTCTTGGCAGCCAGGTCACGGCCAGCACTCTCACTCTGTTCCAGCTCATTCCTGAGGCAGGTCACCTCCAGCTTCAGATCTGCGGCGACATGCACATAATGTAAAGGTCAATTGTTTATTGGCTGACCTGCAGCAGCTTTTCTTGTCGCAGTGGAGCTGCTATACGCTAGTTTCCAGCACATCGCTGCATGTGTGGACAGAGCGCATGGGCCGAAAACTGTTGGCTGATCATGAAGCTCGCGCAAATGCATGCGAGGTGCCACTACCACTAGTAACTTTACACAAACACCTTTACTACGACTGCACTTTAGGATACCACTCGTCACCTTCCACGGCGGAGTCCACGGCGGACAACTACCACTAGCCCCATGACTAGTGGTAGTCCACCTTAGACTACCACTAGTCATTTTGGTTGAACAAACTCCATGATGAAAGATTCTCCCTTAAAGAGGGCCCTCCAAGACTTTCTGAATGTAGAAAGAAAATGATGCCAATCAATCGTGGAGCCTCCTATGACCATGTTATCTGAATATTATGGAATTTGCAATATTGTTTCAAGATACACCTTGAAAGCATCTGCTCTTTTTTCAACAATACAGGTCACGATATGGCATGGACTATGAAATAATTAGCAGAACTACCACAGGCTGATTCCCGCGGGAGTTGCCGCGAATGTTGTGGGGTGGCGCCATGTCCACGCAGTGTCTCTGGCCATTAACTAGATTTGTCGTTATTGTGGAAGCGTGAATACATTCAAAGAAAAAGAGAAGAGAAAATGTTCAAGGGCACAACACAAGCTTGCATGGATTCTCACACCTTTTCCGCCCATCCTGTGTGTGGCTTCCAACATGCTTACCGTGACGAAAGGTGAATGAACGAGCTCAGGCGAGAGGATCCCCTTCAAATTTGAAACTGTAACTCCACTAATACCTAATGGATATGAAAAATTTCTGTGGCAGGCAATTCATGAGGAAGTAAGCTCCTTAACGCATGTCACTTGAAGATTACTTGGAAAAGTGTTGCAGGGCCGCTTTAAGGAACTGTCTACCACTCAGAAAATTTTTTTGGGTTGTGACAAAAATTATTGTTTGTTATATTGATGGAAACAAGCATGTGCTCCTCCTTGATGTGTGTCAAACTCAAGGTGTGAAGAAAAAATGGAGAAATACCCACCTAGGTTCACTTGCTTAAAAGGGATAATTTATTACTTACAATTGTATTCCGCACAAATTTTATAGTGTTCCTTCACCACCGAGAGAGAGAGTTATTTTTATTTATAAATTAATATTTCAAAAACCCAATAATCAGTGTTGCCAGCATATGTACACATGCAGCGGGGATGACCAGAAAGATATAAAAATTCAGTTTTAAGAATTTCTACTGGCTTTCCAGCACTGTAAGTTTGTATGGTACAAATAATACACTTTCTATAGTGACAGAAAACAACATAATATCGATAAAGGATGGTAGACAGTCCCTTTAAAGCAAATTTTCATGGGTTTTTACTGAAACTTCCACAGCGAGTTGCATGACATCTGCTGGTTCATGATATCTTTCTGAGCTAACCCTCTTACAACAATGTCCCTGCGTCCCATTATTGGTTACAACAATAAAGTGTGGGTGTACCCATTGTTCTTGCTGGGTGTACCCCTTGTTGGTGCCAAGAGATGACAGAATGTGAAATCTTTGAAAAGAAAACAAACACGGCACACTTGCTGTTCCCCTCTACAAAAGGCTGCCCCACTGACGTACAATAGCCACCAGCTTTTTCTCCAGGGTCTTCCTGTCCCTCATCCCTTCTACCACAATCCTGAACATAAGCCCTACCCTGAAAAAAAAGATGTAACAAAGGACAGTGGTGGGAAAGCTGACCTTGAGGAAGTTCAAATGGATTTCCCAGAGGGGCATCTGTACTATCTATCCCCTCTGTCCACAGAAGTAAAGGATGGGGATCCTTTCAGGGAAGCTTGGGAGTTGGTTCAGGATGTTACCTTTGGCCATCGTTGTGCTCATTGTCCTGCTGTGCAGTATACAGCACGACAGGGAGCACAACCCCCCCCCCCCCCCCCCCTAGCTCCTACAGAAGCAGCTCCTGGGTCTCCTTATGTATCATTTTTCATGCAACCCTGTTATGACAATTATCACTATGATAACGTAATTTACATGGCACTTCAATATTGTTAATAAGTGGGTTCCACAGTATACGTGGCCATCGGGCATCTCACCCTGAAATAAGTGAACATCCACTGACAGCATAAACACCAAGATGGAATAGCTGTGGGGTGCTGCTAAGTGAAGATACTTGCTTAATTATTTTTTCCTAAAAAAAATGAGTGAGTGATAAATTTATTTATTTATTTATTTATTTATTCTTGTTACCCTCAGGTGTCGAAGCATTATAGAGGGGAGCGGGTTACAAGATATGAAAAATACAAAACAACGAAACAAAATATTCTACGTATACATCAAACAAGACTAAAGCAAATAACATTTCTACTCGATGAAACAACAAAATTGAAACGTAAGAAATATAAAATCAAAGAAATGAACATAGTGAATGTGGTAAAATTATACAGTACTAGTGGCAAAGCAAATGAAAATATAAATGTAAAAGAAAAAGAAATGCCAGCATCTTGACACGTACGGAAAGAAAGCTGTAGGGAGAGGGAAGAGATTAGACGTCTATGGAGGGTTATCGTGAAATAGGTGGGCTGATAAAGAATGACAAAAGAGGGAGTGATCAGAAATGGAAACGATGTCACCTGGTAGCTGATTCCAATCGTTTGATGTGACCGGTATGAAGGAGCAAGAAAATGTGTTTGTGTAGCAGAAAGTACCTTTAACCTTGTGTTTGTAATCAATGCGAGATGAATGATAAGTGGGAGGCATAATGAGCTCACTACATAGTGATGAATGATGGTAGATCTCATGAAAGAGACAAAGGCGGAAGTACTCGCAACATAGTGATAAAAGTGGCAGTGACAAACTGCACTTCATTGCTGTTATGCTTGAGGTACGGTGATAACCAGAGAGAATAAAATGCGCAGCATTATTCTGAATTTGTTCAAGAGATGTAATTAAGTTTTTGTGGCGGGGGTTCGAGATTGCAGCAGCGTATTCTAATTTCGAGCGCACAAGAGTTTTGTAAAGAAGCAACTTGAGGGAAGGCGGAGTTTTGTTAAAATTGTGACGTATGTATCCCAGTGTACAGTTAGCATTGTTCGCAATGATATTAATATGGGCATTCCATGTGAGACTGAAAAAGATGGTAACACCTAAGTACCGGTATGACGACACATTTTCAAGACAAACATCACCGCGTTTAGATATTGTCAACAGACTTTTTCTTTGCACTATAAGCACAATCTGACTATTCTGAATTAGCTCGCGACTGTCATACCCTTCATGACGACGCACAAATGAATCGCTGTAGCTGAGAACTACACCAACGAAATGCAAAAGACCCCAAGGCCACTCACCCGCAACTGTCTGTCTGAGCTGCTCGGCCTCTTCTTCGTGAGCACTGGTGCCATTGCTTGTCAGGTCAGACGACGTCGATGATGCCGCCGACAGTGCGGGAACTGGCAGGTCAGACAAGTCCTCACCTGACGCGGCCACCTTCTCCCAGAGAATCTGGGATGTGCGACGCAGATCCTGGTTCTCCACGTACCACTGTGCAAAACGAGAATGTGCGTCAGGCAGATGGCAGAGATTTAAGAAGGCCGTGCGGAAGCTCACTCACAACACACCGACAAAGGAGACCCATAACATGGCAAGTCCATGAGGAATCTATACAAATCCAGAACCAGCTGGTCCGAGATCCACATGCATTCTATATGCTTCCTATATGATGAACAATTACTCTTAGGACTCATTTTTCCCCATACACTACATCATGTACCTGATCACACAGATGCTTTTCATCGCATGCCATGAAACACGCACAGTGCAAAACACTCTGACAAAGAACTACCAAGCATTTCTTCTTTTAGGTTCTCAGATTTATCTCTGGTGGGCATTTTGTTCTTTTCTCTTTTTTGTAGATCACGTGGGCCAGAGCAGCAGTTCATGAATGCTGCGTAAGACATCAGTGGCCCGTGAATTGGAAGAATGAAATGTGAAGTTATAACTGCCTTTGACAATTGTCACATCGCATAATGTTCTACTCAATGCATTCTATGTCACAAACACTGCACTTCACTAAAAGCACTTTGAACTGGTTGCATTAAAATATAATATATATCCAACCATTTATTTCTTGTGTGCTGAATAAATTGAGGTCCACATCATTATTATACAGTTGGCAGCTATCTCATCTTTGTACTGTGCCTATTTCCCATTACATATAAAATATAATGGCCAGGCTATTTGTGCTCAACTTCTTTTCAAGTTTCTGTGTCAAAGGGACCCTGAAACGGTATTGGTGATTTTGTACAAATGCGTTACACCGATAGCTCGGGTCCTTCTGATCATTACCATAACATTATCAGCACTCTGCGTTAAGCGTGCAATTAACTACAAAGTTTTAAATACACGCATCACGAGAGATCAACATATGCGCATCGCGAAAGATCGACACGAGTCGACTCAAAGCATTTTCAACCGCCCCTGTCCACGGGAAATGCGATGGGTGCCACAAAGCGCAAGCCATGGGACAATGTGAAAACACGTTTCAGAGACCCTTTAACTTCCCAGTTTCTGCCTGAAATGTTGGTGCAGAGACTGAAATTATTGTACACTTTCATTTAAGTGGCAACAGTAAGCTGCCCTTTGTGCCTTCGGAGTGCAGTATCTCTGTGACAAAGCAAAAACATAAAACCAATGCCGTTGTGTCTGAACCCCAGTCATAAAAGCGCATCTATGCACCCGCATTTATACACATTGTGAGTAGACTACAGTCAACAATGAAAGTAAACTAACAATGCCTTTGAGGTATGTTATTTAAAACCAGCGTGAAAAAAAAATACTCATCATGAATGCCCACCAAGGCAAAAGCTGGGTACTCCCCGATGACACAATTACAAGAAAATGATAAAGAAAAAAAAAAGCAAGCTCAGCTTTCTTACACTTCGAAATAATGACAAAAGGATAAACCCTCCTACTATGATGTGAAGCTAGATCTATCAAATTTGCCAAGACAACAACACAGACAAAAAAAATCCACAGCATCACCTTCAAGTACCGCGATACCCGTGTATGGACTTTGGCAGTACCTATCAAAGACTACCTAATTTTTCATTTGTAAAAATGAACTACACTGTGTTCTAAAGTAGCCAAAGGCTCAACTTTGAGATTTAGGACAATTACTAGGCCACAAAAGCTTACATATTCAAAATAAATGGGTTGAAACCTACGATGACACAACAATCACATGTGCAATTTTCAGTGTGAAATTCGAAAGAATGAAAGACTAGCCTTCATCTCTTTTTCTTTGGCTAACTGACCTGTTCAACAAAAATACTGCTTTGAAAGCAGTGTCTGTTTCACCAGCACAGACTGCTTGTATACAGCTGGTACAGCTGGCTTCAAACTGTCGGTATGGAAACCTTGCAACAAGCCAGAACAATGAGCTACAACAACTCCTTGCAAAATAAATGAAGGTCTACTTTGACAACACCTGTTTGAATGAGAATGTTAAATTCTGGGGTTGAACATGCCCAGACCATGTAAAACCATGGGGCACACCGTAGTAAGGGGGAACTCCGTATTAAACCTGACTCCTTCGGTTTCCTTATTGCCCATCTAAATCTTAGTATACAAGTGTTCTTCAATTTGGCCCGTCGAAATACAGCCACCACTGATGGGTATCGAATTACAAAACATAAGCCATAAAGCTTGCCATGCAACCGACCTGCGAAGCCTTTTTGAGCACCTTGGAGGCGGCCTTCGTCTCGGCATTGTAGCGGCTCCTGAGCATTCCGTACTCCTCGCACACAGCTTCCGAGGCTGCAAAAGGGCACAACACCACGCACACATCAGAGCACACTCGTCGGTCAGGAAGCCAGTCTGTCGTCCTTTCGTGCTCACTGCCGCATGCAACAAGGACGTGCAACAGAGAAGAGAGCGTCGGCCAGGCCCCGCAATTGCAAAGGATGTGAGTCAGTCGCTGATTTGGACGCCGCAAATAAGCTGGCTGTATCGCTGTCACTCTATTTCTCTGATGTGCTGCAGATGTATCGCTTTCGCTCTGCAGGCACGACAACACACAAAAAAAGAGGAAGTTCCATTCCACAATCCAATCTGACTCACAGTGAGTTCATTGTCTCACTTTTTTTTTTCTTTGCTGTTGATAGAAACAGGGTGCACCAAAGAGCTTTGGGTTCTTTATCACTGGCACAATGTCCAACTTTATCAACCAGGAAAACTGATTTCTGATAATGGTGTTGTTGAATGACATAAGAAGAGCAACGTTGACGTGCGGTTTGAAACAAGAGATGTTTGGTAAGAAGTCATAAGGAGCCAGAAATCTGCTCTCACTGTAGACTTCCCAAATGCCATGCGCTACCATAGCTCAAATTCATGGATGATTGGTGGTCTTTCTGGTTCCTGAGCTAATCTATCAATGATTAAAGAAAAAGAGAAAGAACATTAAAAGCTTGCAACATACGGCCACCTCACTCTGTACATTCAGTGCACTTGTACATTCCATGTTTGAATGATGTTGACATAGGGCTACGAGGAACACACCAAGAAGTGCTCTTTTCTTCTACCAATACACAACAAAAAGGTTGTTTTAGCTCTCATGTGTTTTTCAGAAAGCATGACAGCTAGGTATAACATTCTTGGCACCTGTGGTATTAAGCAAGTTTCATTCACTTACCATAGCAAAACAATAAAGCAGCACAAGCACCACAGCTAAACTTCTCATTTCACGAAGTCTTAAGAGAGTGCCACCACTTCGCATCACAACACTTTAAGAAACCATTCTGTGACATCAATGTGACATAAGTGTGGCATCTCAATGGAACACTTGGAAAACGATACTTGTGTGCCCCATGTTAGGCTCCTAGTGTCAAATAGACAAATAAAGCCAAGCTGCTTGAATCAAAAGGACATGCTTGAGGTGCTGAATACATCAATGCTGTGATGGTATTGCTACAGTGTAAATTTTTTTGTACTTACAGTAGACTCTCGTTAATCCAAACATGTGGGGACATCACAATTTCGTTTGAGTTATGAGTAGTTTGTATTATCATATGCACGCACAAGTATCGCTTGGTTCAACATAGCAAGAAACACAGAGTTGGCCAGTTACCACGCATGCTGTTGGCACCTCAGTGTTTTCTTTCTCTTTTTTCTGATAGCGGTTCTGAGTGCTTTGACGAGTGCTGGCAGGTGACTGGTTTTATTTCTGGCTGTTAAGAAGCGCATGCGCGTGAGTCTTCAGCCAAAGGAACCAACGCAGTCGATATTTATGGTTAGGACAAGCAATAAGTGTGAATAAACATAACTAATCAAATGGTACCATCTGAATTAACCAGCTTTATAAATACATTGAGGACATGGCAGGCCAACCAAAAATTTCAGATCTGTTTGAATGAATCGAAGCTTTAAATCATCGAGAGTCTACACATTAAGGATTACTGAGTCTACACGACCGAGCTGGGATGCCTGCAAGTAGTGGAAGTACTGCTTGATTACACTAGGGAATCTCGAGGTACCCAATAGGCCGATGCACTGTTTGTTGTGTGCAGCAGCACTTGTTCTTTTGAAACACATCAAGTCGACATATCACACCCCACATATTCGATGCCTTGTTTGAACAATGCCCAAGGAAACAGAGCTTGACACCAAACAATGCTAAACGTTTTTGTGCCTTGCACTTTGGACAAAACCGCCAATTCTTCGGTAGTCTTGAGGGAATCTGTTACAAGGAAACAGACGAATTCCATAATAGAGATTCAGACTCAAGGCGAGGAAAGACCGGTTAGCAGTAGAGCACCAAAACACAATGGTGCAAAGCATGCAACTGCTATGTGTGGAACCTTGCAGACTCACCACTTTGCAATCTGTTGAGTGTCTCCTGCTGCTCCTGTACCTTAAGTTGCAGCGTGGCATTCTAAGGAAGAGAAAAAGAAAAGTATGCACAACCAATGTGGTGGTAACATGTTTAGTGAGCCTTCTGGGCTTGCTAAAGAACAATGTCACTTTTTTGATAATGCCCCCCTTTTGTTTCTCCTTAAAGTTGCTATTTCATCCATTCATCCCACAAGAAATGAATGAATGAATGAATGAATGAATGAATGAATGAATGAATGAATGAATGAATGAAGACAGCTTCCCCAGTGCCATCAGCATGCAGAATTCTCCCTGAAACAACTGTCCCTCCTAATGACAATGGGTGTGCATTCCTGCAATTATTTATGCTTTTGACCTCTGTAACTGTTCTGTATCCGCCACGCGGTCTGATAAGATTATACCAGCGATGATGTGTGCTTGACCGGCATGCAGTTATCTATAAAAGTGCGGTGCTGTATGAAATAAAGGCTTTTCGACTTGCTGCCACCGATGCGTCATTACTGCTTTAGAGTAGAACATCTGGAAACGAGGGTGGGGAAAGGACCGAAGGCCGAGGAAAGGACCCACAGATGGAAGCTGGTGATGCAGTTTTCGTGAAGACTATGAGAGAGGAACCACTGTCGCGGGAAGAAGCTGTCCTGGTACAACGAGTAAGCGACTCCACGTTTGCGGTCGAAGTTGGAGACCTTTTTCGTTTTGTGCATATCGACCCACTTGAGACCCAGCTGGACTTCGGGTTCAAAGACATCACTCGATCCGGACATCGCAAAAGCTCACCCTGAGTCTACTCCAGGTGCCCGTAATCACGACTTTCCATCAATTCTCTCAGGAGATGCTCCCCCTGGTGACTCCACGGTTAGTGATGCTACTGCAGGTCAGCTTCAGGACGTACGCTTAGACGCCGCCGCTTCAACAGAGCAACCGGCATTGCAGCCTGAGGCAGCACACTCGGCAGTGGAGCCTTCAAGCATCACAACAACTTCAACCACGGCATCACCCGAGGGGGCCCCTTTGCGAAGAAGTAATCGCACAAGACGTCCGCCCGACCTCAATCAAGCCCCCAATTACGATCGCGGAAAGAAACGCATATAGCTTTAAAATTGAGGAGGAAGGAATGTTCTGTATCCGCCACGCGGTCTGATAAGATTATACCAGCGATGACGTGTGCTTGACTGGCATGCAGCGTTATCTATAAAAGTGCACTGCTGTATGAAACAAAGGCTTTTCGTCTTGCTGCCACCGATGCGTCGTTACTGCTTTAAAATAGAACAGTAACGTTCTCCATGCATGTATTCAAATAAATTTCACCTCCTACCCTAGTAAGCTAGAAAGATATAATATGAAATGATTGTCTCCCACCAACTTTCTCCTTTCTCCGCACACTGACGTCAAGGGTAGAAAAGTGTCTGGTTTCAGTCAAGTAGTGCAAAATTAGCAACAACTCATCCAAATGATGAAGAAAAGACAAGAGGACTGCATGGCAAGCTTCTAACTGTAATCACTATATTTTTCATTAGATAAGACAGTCTTTATTTTGTCAGCAGTACATCATGACACGAACATTTCTAAAAACACAACAGTGAGAGTGCTTTGTAAGGAAGCTCTTACATCAAATTATTTTGGCTTGCCAGCATTTTTCTGTATGACTTTTAATGCATCAAACATTTCTTAAAAGGTTGCATCAATGACACTTCTGAGGAGCTGATTTAAATGCGAAATTTGCAATACAAAAATTTATACATAAATGATTACTTGGCAGAGAAACATCAACTCCACTCCTAAACACTCCAGATTCAAAGAGGTGTCTGGAGTCTAATAAAGTAACATGTAACAAGGTACTTGAGTGTAGCAACATTTGTGTAATCACATAAGTTTCATAAATTCCCCAAGCATGTGTTTATACTTATCAGTGTATATAAGTACATAGACAAACTGTAAATATTTTGGGTAGGGGTGATTCAGCCTTCCCCGCCAGCCCCTCTTCCCTTACCATTCGTGGCTATACCAACAATAGACCGCCAGATGGTTGAGTTAGTCGGGAGGTATGGTAGTGTGTGCAGACACAAACAAGAGTGAGTTACCAACCTACGTACAACCTTAGGCACATGATCCCCTGTGGCCAAAAAATTCCTGATCTTTGTGTTGTCTGCCAAAGCAAGAATGCTAATAGAAGTTTGATAGTCGCTGTGCCACATCTGCTGCTAGGCCCTGCAAAAGCATTCACTGCATTGCTCTGGCAGACACGTATCCCAGCAAAAGTGAAAGCGAAGGCCGTTGTCATTTGCCTGCCAGTGCTGGTTGCGGTCTATTCACGCATCCTGTCTACATCGATCAAAGCATATTCGTGGGAACAAATATTGTCGATCATGTAGTTGTGGTATTCGATAATGTTAGGAAACAGTAAAGCAGCTAGAAAAACCATAGGAAACAACAGGAAGGGTGTTGTTGCTTCTGTACCAATTCTATCACCCTGCCAATTTTTTATCGCTTGTGGTTTTTCTTATTTCCTCACAATTGCGCAGATAGTCTATGACACAATGATGACACGAAAACTCGTCCAACACCTAGTAGTGTAACTTTTCATGAAGTTTCTACAAATCTCAAAAACTGAACCCGCACTGGCTATCATCATGGAAATAAATTATCTAGATGACACTCAACTAGTTCCATGTTCAAGTAAAAATGTTACACTTAAAGGGACTGACAACTAATTTTTAAGGTGCCTGTTTTCTTGTTGTTCTTTTTTTCTGAAACTGAAATTTCAGCTGCAAGCAAAATATTCACGGTGCCTTCTTTCATTTCATTGCAATGTGTTGTGTTTTATCACCACTTTGCCCCAGTGTCACCACACTGCCCATCTGGTCAGGCATGAAAGAGCAAATGGGTTATTTTGGAGTTGCTGACCACACTAGAAAGAGGTGAAGTCAGTGCTTATGCAATTATTTTCTCTGATCTTGCTTATCTTAAATCAAACATGCCAAAGAGGAACAGGGGAACATATATCTCACAGAGCTCAGGCTACACTGAGACAATGAGTCCGGAGTTATCGCTTCCAATAAAACAGGCAGGTTCGTAATCACGCCATTCATGTTCGAGGTTGTATTTCAGGCAAAGCAACAATGCTGCCAAAAGTGTTAGTCTTAAAACAAAGTCCTTGGAACAACTTGTCATACTACATGGCAACCACACTACATGCTGAATAATATACACATACCTCGAAGAGAAGCTCAGAGGAAGAGGGATGCTTGAATCGATGAACAGATCGCAAAATACAAATTAGGACAGGGAATGTCACAGGAGCCAACGTTTCGACAAGTGGACTTGTCTTCGTCGCCCTGACGAAGACAAGTCCACTTGTCGAAACGTTGGCTCCTGCGACATTCCCTGTTCTAAATCGTATTTTGCGATCTGTTCATCGATACACATACCTCGTGATACATGGAAGGCAGCTTTACAGTGTGCAGTGAAACAGCAATAAGCAGCGAGATCGAGTCACCGGCGCAAATTTGTTACCTCGTTGCGGTATTTCTTGGCCAGCTTCTGCTGCTCCTCGTAATGCTGCTTGAGTTCCTCATAACACGATCGCAGGTCCTCATAGTCTCTCACGGCTGGAATAGATGTGCACATATGACGGCCATGCAGATTTCAATATATGAAACAGGGCAGTGCAACTATTTTGACCACAGTAACAAGAACTGCAGCCTGTTACAGGCAATGTTACCACCAAACGCACACGGACAGGGTGAAAACTTGAAGATGGGCGTTAAAATAGCACCTGTCTTGCATGTGTTTTGTGCACGAGATCAAGAAACGGAATATCAACATGCCCAAATGTTCGGTCTGACTACCAACATGCGAGCCAAATATTTCACCATGTGCATCTATGTGCCTGCCTAGAACCCAGCACAAGCAATTGCTTACTTCAATTTTTCCCCTTGTTTTGTTCGAAGCCACCTCTGTGACACAGGAAATAACCTATGTGATGGTCCACAGATGCTATATAGGCACTGAGTGATCAATTATAATCATGACTTGCTACTGAGCCAAAGCTCATTAATGAACAATAAAAAGAATGAGGCAAGCTAATATGGTGTTTAGTATGCCTGAATTAATGTTAAGCCCATTTCAATAATATTTGCAAAGGTATATTGGCAGTGCAGCGCAATTCTAAAAAAAATAAGCAAATAAACAAGCCCAAGCTACTTTAGGAGCTAAGTTACTTGGCTACAGAATTGTAGTAGTGAGAAGCATTTTTATGATTTCACTGTGCAGTCATAAATTATGCTAATTAATATCATAATTGTTCACTCTTTATAAATGCATATGCTGCAAGTGGAATTAATAAGGCTTGTTAACAGTGCAGAGGTCCTGTCTGTGTAGCAGAAATTCTGAGACCAGCATTACTTCAAAGGACTGTTTGTCTCCAAGATATGCTGAAAGTGTGTTGGGTCGCTGCAGTCTATTACTAGATATTGTAAACTTACTACCACAGGAATGCTTTTGTAAAACTGTTAACTAGCATTAGCCTGAATGTGTATTATGTATTGACAATACATTACGGTTTCTTTAAGGCTTCAAAGGGAAAAAAACACTCCTCTTCAGCACACTGCTCAGTTATGTTACATGTATCCAAAGTCCAGGCCCTCTAAAAGAACTTCACAGGCTGTCAGTTCATGAACTGATGATGATTTCCTTCAATTCCAAAAACAGCAAGTATCGTTTTACAGTTATTCTAAAAAGAATTTTAGGAAGACCATACAGGGATCATGAGATCGAGCCTGCCTCCTTTCAGAGTTACAAGGATAATTAACACGGTGAGCAATATACGTTGAACAAAGACGAATTAACTTGTACAAGTAAATCACAGCACAGATCTGTAAGTTACACAGTCAAAAACAGCCAATAATTGCGGTATGTGCTGATAGCAAAATTCCTAATTGAGACCAACATACAGACCCCCAGAATGTAAGAGAACATGCATCAACAGTACGTTTATTATTTTCTAAGAAAGGTTGTTGAAGCATACGAAAGCACTTAACGGAGATAGCTGAGCACACCCATGTGCTGACATGCTTGATTGCTGAAACAGCCAATATATATATAGAGTCACTGGTAGGCAGCCATCCACCAGTCCCAGGTAACGTTACCCACTGCTTCTATTATACAAGTACTCCATAACATACATCTTGCATCATGCATATTTTGTATCTACAGAGTAAAAGGAACAAACACAATGAGATCACGTAGTTTATGAAATTATGCAATTTGTGCCATACATATCATACAATATATGGATGTTACGCACATCCTGACATCTCAGTTTTGAGAAACGACAGCTATGACATCGTGTCATTCATGCTCTTTTTTTTTTTCAATAGCATAATGTTACACCGAAGGTTTCCCCTTGGTGTAACATTGTGCTATTTATATAAGGTTGTGTCATCCATCTTTGTCACGCACATTCTAACGTATGCCATGTTAGTGAAACTAACGCAATGGCTTCAGGACGTGCGGTATATCGTATAGCTAAAGAAATGACCTCGATGTCGTCATATGTCATTCATACTGTACATGCCATAATTACATATGTGACATGAATGCCATGTGATATTCATGTTTTTTCATGCATGCATGTATATTTTGTTATACACAGAAATGAAAAGAAACAATAATGAGATCATTGTGAAGTAGGAGGCCACAGATAGATACTAAGAGCTTTTGGAGTGCCAAGAATGCATCGCAATTAAAAGACATCGCTTGAGCCCCTGTACCACAGGATGAGGCTATATATAGAATGTCAAATTCATGCACACATGTGGGACATGTGAATATATCTTGGGAGTGGCACTACATATACACTGCATTTATGCAGAACAACACATGTCAAAATGATGTACATATGCATAATGTACAGCATCATTTTCACAGCTAACTAGCCATATAACAAAAATTTTGGTTGATGTAAAAGCCATTATAAAAAAAAAGACTATTTTACATGCACATGTGAGGCCAAGATATGTCCAAACTCCTAAAACAAAAACATTAATGAGAAATGTTCAATAGAAGAAAATGTAAGAAAAAAAGAAAAAGCTGGTCAACTCTTCTATATATACAAATTTGCCCACATATAGGCAGCTTTCGATATACACCGAGAAGTTCTAAACTTCATTTAGTTTTCGCAAGTTATCTCAACATTAGTTACGACAAGCTAAATTCACGGCCTGCCGCTTATATGAACGACGACGTACGTACAATGGATGCGATGAAACACACACATGCACGCATATATTGACAACCGCCGTGCACACCTCACATATAGGAGCTGACCCAGAATCTACTTGAGCAAGCGCGTCTCCGTCACATGCAGAGTGACGCACGCAAGGCACGCGCTGCCGAGATAACGAAAACAGTCGCGTCGCGCACGCGCGTAGGAATGAAGGAAGAGAAGAAAAGTGACGGCGCGCTCGCTTCCTGGCCGTCAAAACCGGGCGGAGCAGCTGATAGTATACGACGCAGTAAAGTATATACACTGTGGCGTTACGCTCGGGCAGCGCGGTTACAGAACGACTGTACCGATAAGTTGGTTTCTTTCTCTAGATCAATGAGCTGTTACTCGAACACCCCGCGCAATCTCGATCACACATCAGGCGCGTCGATCGTCTTACCTTGCCTCGACAGCTGAGTGAGCCGGATGAACTTCGGCCTCTCGACCTCGTAGTCGGCGCAAGTGGCACACTGCGTGGACATCTTCGCAGAGGAAGGCGATACGCGCACGCCAACGTCGATAGCGCAGCAGAAGGATTCGTCGCGAAGCTCCTCAAGACGGTCGCATTGACATGCGAAGAAGCTCCAAGATCACCTGCGCTTCTGCGCGATCCACGCAGTTACCGGTCCACGGTTGGGGGAGAGTGTAATGATCCCGGAACAGGCCGAAATATGACCGGCCGTGCCAAGTAAAAAATCGTGAGGAAACGAGCTCGCAGCGGCGTCGTGTGCGAAGAGAGAGAAAAGAAAATCCAATAAGCGAAAAACCTCTCCCGCAAGCCACGAGCGGGGAGTACACACTCCGTCACCCCCCTCGACGCCGCACGACGCGAACAACGCTGAGCGGTAGCGGATGTTGGCCCGTTGGAGATTGGCGAGATTAAACCGCGAAGTTGCGCCGCGCACACACACGGGCTACACTTGAACCCTGGAGATGGGCCGTCGCGCTTCCTCTGGGCGCAAAGCAGCCTAGTCAGGGAGGAGCCTTTTCACGGGGCAGATGAGAAACCGGCTCGGCACGCCAAGGTAGATCTCGACGCGCGGATATGCGGCATGCCGAGCACGTGTGTTCCTCCCTTGCGTGCAGCGATGACGCAACGAGTTTCGGTATGCGCGTTTAAGTTTCGGTTTCGTTTAACGTTGTAAATGCACTTTCGTTTCATCTCTTTCAGGTTTCGTTTTCGTTAATGCATTATGTTTGCTTTTCAAAATTAATTTTTACTGTTTGCGTCATGCATAATTCGTTTGAAAAGGCTGCAGTTTGTGTGTTGCGTTATGTTGAACGTAGACATGTTGTCGCGACCGCGCTGAGAGTAGATGCACATATACGTGGGTCATTTGCACAGCGCTGTTGAAGGAGCGCAAATTTCTGCTCGCGGGCACATTTATGATAGCACGTTATGCGTTTAAACCACTAGAACAGCTTCCACGGAGGCCAAGGGCACGGACAACAACAAGTTGAATGACACTGCTGATAAGACGCGGTCCTCGTCGTAATACGATGTCTGCACCGGAACCTTAGCCGACGTTCTCCTGGATCGCGGTCGGCGAGAGTTTTTATGTTGTTGCCAAAGGACTAGCTATACAATGATAACGAAAATGCGCGGCTGTTTGCTCTGTGGCTGACATGTGTCTATGAGTGCCACAATTTGACGCACATATATACGTCTCGTAGCAACTACCTCGAGGACTCAGTCGACTTGTTGCGCACCGCTTGCGCTGCTGTCATGGCGCTTCTGGTAAAATGAAAAAGCAAGTCTAGGTACTTCCACTCGCGGTAAGACCTTTCCACGGCGTGCGCAGATATTCTGTCATTGCCGATATGTTTTCCAAACGAGCACTAGCCTAGCAGAGTGTGGTCCCGAGGGATCATATAGCAGGGTAACCGGTATTTTCTTTTTTAGATTAAATGCTGTTCCAAAGCAACGAGGCGTCAGACGTCCGCTTATTGTTACAATGTCAGAGTTCGTCCGAACAACTCGAGCCTCCCGAGCAGCTGAACTAAATACTAAACAGTGATGTTCCGTCCTGCGCCGAAGAATTCCCTTTCCGAGGCATGAAAATTCCCGATTTCAGGCATTTTTCCCTGCATGCATCGCTAAAAATCCCTGCATATTTCCCTGCACAAATATGACGTGTTCCCAGCTCTTGCTATCGTTCTCTCTTTTCGCGCTTGTGCTCCTGCCCAACTCAAACCATTGCCTCCGAGATTGGCTTTTCATACTACACGGAAGCTACCTTCGAACTGGCTTTAAGCGGTATGCGATACGGAAGAAATGCCGTACATACTCGTTTGTGTACACACGGCAGCTGTATAAAATGAAAAGTGTGCTATTATTATTGTTTTTGTTACTGAAAGCTTCTGGCTTGTCGCACACATAATTGCCAACTTTTGGTGAAAGAATAATGGCTTCCACTCGGGTGTGTTACGATGGCGATCGACAATCTCGGAGCTCATATGTGCTGCAATTACATAGCGCATATGCGGATTTCGAGCGTACCGCCCGGAGTAAACAAAAAGACGCTCCGTGTAACAGGAACAAATCTTAAAGGCTATGATTTTCCGTGCTACATGCGCCGGGAACGACTGGAGAAACCGAAAACTGCGAACCGAGTACGAACCGAAAGTGCCCCGTAACAGAAGTGTTTCGAAATTCGAACATTATAAGGATATGTCTTCACCTCCAAAATTCCCTGCAATATTGCGAAGATTCCCTTTTTCCCTCTCGTCCGAAATGACGGTCGAAAATTCCCTGAAAAAGGGAAAATTCCCTGCACGGAACATCACTGATACTAAAGGCAGGGTTGCAACGCGAGAACAGTTTGCCGCTGGTCTGCCTACACTGCGCCGCTCGACTCGCGCGCCCCCACCTTTCTCTTCTTCTCGTCCAAGATGGCGGCCGCCTCGCGGACGGAACTCGGAGCCGGAGCCTACGCTTCGATTAGCGATGAATGGTGACGCCCGGGCCGCGTCGCCGGTCCGCGCCGCCACGGCATCGGCCGTCAAGAGGCCCTGCGACGACGGCGGCGGCGGCTGCAGCGACGACGAGCGCCAGCCTTCGTCGGCGAGCGGCAGCGGCGGCCCGGCCGCCAACAAGCGGCGCGCTGCCGCGGCGATCGAGGTGAGCCGCTTCTGGAACGAGCCGATCGGCGCCTCGAGTCCGCGACTCAGCCGTCGGTTCTACGGCGTCGACTGCCAGGCGCTCGCCAAGCGGCTCCTGGGCAAGATCCTCGTGCGACGACTGGCCGACGGCACGGTGCTTAAGTGCCGCGTCGTCGAGACCGAGTGCTACCTGGGCTGCGACGACCAGGCTTCGCACTCGTACAACGGCCGGCGCACCGAGCGCAACGAGCCCATGTTCATGGACCCGGGCACGGCGTACGTGTACGTGGCGTACGGCATGTACCACTGCTTCAACATCTCCAGCGAGGGCGACGGCGCCGCCGTGTTGCTGCGCAGCGCCGTTCCCCTGCAAGGCGTCGACCTGATGCGGCGCCTGCGCGGCGCTCGCCGCAAAGACGCCGGCCGCAAGCTCAAGCTGTTCGAACTGTGCAACGGGCCCTCGAAGCTGTGCCTCGCCATGAACATCACCAAGGAATCGCTGAATAAGGAGTTTCTGCCCGACAGCCAGGCGCTGTGGCTGGAGCGAGACGGCGAGGGCGACGTGCCCGCCGAGGAGATCGTCGTCTCGCGCCGTGTCGGCATCGAAGGAGCGGGCCGAGAGTCGGCGGCCAAACCGCTGCGCTTCTACCTGAGAGACTGCGACTGCGTCAGTGTCAGGGACCGGGTCGCCGAGGCCCGGGGCGCCGCTGCACAACAGCAGCAGGTAGCCGCAGCGCTACAGCCGCCCGTCCCCTAGCTGACGCACTTTTAGTAGGATTGTGTGTTTTTTTTTCACTACCACTACGGACCCACGGCGACTAAGTATATAATGTGGCCGACGCGAGCAGTGATCTCCCTCACCACCACGCCCCGATTTGATCACCTGGTAGGTGCTGATACTTGTTTTAAGTGCGTCCATGTACTGGGTCGTTGATCGACTACACCGAAGACGCCACAGAAATCGACCGCCGAGTGAACAGAGGACCACACTCGAAGGTTATCGTTTAGTTTAGTGATCAGTGTTACGATTCCCACGCCAAACTGGTGCATTTGTACGCTCGCAAAGCGCAGCCACGGAAAACGCCGCCACCAGTATCTCTACCTCCGCTTTTAACCAAACGCCGAGGCATGCGGGGGATATTGTTTTTTTTTAATTTTTTTTTTCAACGCGTAGGCTACGTCCCACAACCTCTCCCCCACAGCCGCCTCTGCGAGTCGAGTCAACCTTGTTTTTGTTTCGTTCATCTTGTTTGGCTTTTTTTTTTTAATTGCCGCTCCTTGTTGCCTCTTTTAATGATGTGTTTGTTGACACTTGAGATTTGTGCGGGCGCCGGTGGTCAACCGAAAGAAGTTGGTGTCGCGCTCGCATTATCAAAATAAAGTGACTTTGACTTTGCATCGGCGCTTGCTGCTGCTCTTGACGCTCTCGTTGCTCCATGTACTACGTGTGCTTTAGCGCATATGTTGCATATGCATCGAAGAGCCACGCCCGCAAGTTTCGTGCTCCTCTTTTTGCGCAAGCTTGCAAGCCGTGCGCGATTGCCCGGAGGGGCGGCACCAGCTGACCGCCGCAGGTATCTCTGTTCATTCGCTGTTTACTGACCAAACAGACGTTGTCCAAAAGGAGTGCGCTGTTACAGGCGACGGCTAGCCAACTGCGCAGCTCTCGAAACGTTCCTTCCGCCTCCCGAAAGGAAAAACAAGCAAAACGTGCCCATACGCCGGCACACGCTTCGGAATGCCGCTTCGTTGCGATTATGTCCGAGGGATGGCGCTACGGACGTGGCTATCTTAATTTTCGTTTAATTTTGTGCCGCCTTTATTCAAACCCTTTAGTTCCAGCGAGACACTTCCGCGGTGGACAGTGTATCCGCTTGGTGTGCGCCCCGGAGTGTAAACAAGCCTAATAGAATAAGCAATCGCTCGCAGTCCACTCGCCATCAGTGCATGTTTGAGGCAGCCCAGCCAGCTGGTATCGCAGCATACTGCTCAGCAAAGGTCGACCATCACTGCACTTGCTCTACTTTGCGGCATTCCCTGGAGCGTTGCTCGGGCGGCATTTGGTAACGCCCTAAGGTAACCACTGAAATGAAATGGGAAAAAAAAAAAAAGTACATGCGGTGAACAACCACAAAGCGGCCTCGTGAAAGCACGCTCGTTAGATCCATAAATCTGCGCTAATCGTACACACTTTGTCATTTGTTCGGAATAGCCGATCTATCTATCTACACATTCACGTAGCTTATAGGGTATGCGTGTGGACGTCCTCGCGATCGAATTGGTCTAGCCGGTTAATGTATCCCGTAAACGACTGCAAAACACGCTCACTAAAATCGCAATTAGGGCGAATTCCTTTCGTTATGCAAGGTAGCCCGGAAGCGAAGTCGGGTATATAGAAGCCCTGGCTGTCTGTGCCGCACGTTCTTTCTAGGCGCCGTAGTTTTTGTGCATTTCCGTTACACATACTGCTCTCCTATGACACACGTGCACGAGGAGGAAAGGATGAAAGAGAGGGAGGGAGTTAGCCAGTGCTGAGACCGGCTGGCTACCCTGTGCAGGGGAAGGAAAGATGATGGAAAGGAGACACGACAAGAACGAAGAAACACACACACACACACACAAAAGGAATCGCGATACTGCTTAGAGCGTGTCCCTTACACCACTCGTCCTTAAAAATCGCAAGAACGCGTTCAGTGCTTTCCGTGCTCATGTTCACGAAAACCGAACATCAGGTATATGCTTTTCATCGGGATCGACTTCTGCTAGGGGTGAGTCCATAACGCTGTTCTTGAGTAAGCATCTTTGTTATATGATCGCGACCGTTTCAAACGGCGTAATTATGTAAGCTTCAGTGTGCAGCCAACGATTGTAATAGGGCGTGCTGCTTATACGTAGGATTCGTTGTCGGGTTTTGTATTTATTTATTTATTTATAATTTATTTATTTATTTATTTATTTATTTATTTATTTATTTATTTATTTATAAAATAACTCTGGTGCCGAAAATCGGGTGCTGTTCTCAGCGTGATGTTCGGGTTCGGGGAGAAATCGGGTGTTCTGTTGAACCATTCCGAATTTTTTTTTTTTTTACCTTTTCGGTTCGTATTTACAAGTTTAAATTTAAAAACGACAGCCGTGTAGCGTCCACGGTGCCGAACGCAGGCCTGGGAAATAAGTCACTGGAGCCCACTTAAGCCAACAGGATGTAACTCGTTGTCCCGAGGTCGGGCAGCTGTAGCACTTGGGCACCGCCGCAAACTCCGCAGCATTAAAAATTAATAAAATAAAAGATAGGTACGGGTACGAGACTTCGGGGAGAAAGCGGGTTTAACACAATTTTTGAAACACGTCCACTGGGGGTGTAAGAATCGCGTAAAGTCGGGTTTTATGCCGAAAACGAACAACACTACTTCTACTAATATGGGGACTGTCTTCGTCATAGACTTCACCTTCTACAGTGTAGTTAAACCCTGGAATTAAGCGTGTACTTCGCGTTACTATGTGTGCGGTACCCTCGGGCAGCAGGAAAACGTGCTCGGACCCCGAGCGATATGCTATCACGGTGTTCAGGCTGGGGGCCGTCGTCAAACAAACACCACGAAGAGAACAGACGCGCAATCCCAATGCCGCGCGCCGCTCAGCAGCCCACGCTCGAGTCGCGTCCGACCGTCGCTGCCGGGTGGGCGCTGCGCCAGCAGCATTTCGCAGCCTCTCCCGTTTCATTTGGCTTTCTTTCGTTTCTTTCTGTATATCTCCTGCTTCCTCAGCACCAGCAGCAAGTCGGCCGTTCGTCTCGCAAGTCCGGACGGCGAGGTTTCTCGTTACCAAAGTGGCTCGGCGTCGATGTGTTTTGCTTGGCACGAGTTGATTAGTTTCCGTCCGCCCAGCGCGCGCCGTTCGCCCTTTTGTTCGCTCCTGGCGCTTCTGTCTTTTTTTATTAACTTCGTTCGCGAATACCGTGAGCTCTTGCGCGATCCCCGCAGCATCGGATACGTGGGATGAGAACGGAAGGGGTTTCGCTCCGACGAAGGGAGTGAGGGCAGTGAAATGAGCGCTGTTAGAAAAGCAAAGAGCAGATGGTGAGGCAAACGTTAGGCACGAACAAGGAAGAAAGTAGTATACAAGACACGTGCCTTCCATAGATGTGTCGCCTGTCGGTGGAAGCATAACTATTTCGACTTTTTTCCATGATCGGTCGTTTGCAATATATGTGGAGGAATAGGTGGACGTGCGTGAACTTCTTTCTCTCTTTTCTAGGTTACGCAAAATGAAACCTTGCGCTTACCGCTGCCCTTCTCTTGTTGAAGTTTGGCAGCAAAACGTAATAATAATAATAATAATAATAATAATAATAATAATAATAATAATAATAATAATAATAATAATAATAATAAAACGTGATGTCGTGACGACGTGATGTAAATATCTCCCCGACGCTACGGAGCGCTGAAGAACACAGATTCATGTCGTTCCTTCTTCACGGAGGAAAAGCGGAAAGACATGCAAACGTTCTACTGGACAAGATTAGAACATAAATTCTGCTTTTGCTGCAAACTGAGGAGCGCAGCAGCGGGCGCACCTGCAATTTTATCCTGCGACTTTGACATAAACTCTGCCATAACGCTGTTACGCTTAAGTCTATCATTATCGCTTCTATAAACAATAAGCTTCTATGTACAGTAAGCCAAAGCGTGGCTCTTGTACAGAAAGACTGCCGTGGCAACTCACCGGTGACGACATCAGAAAGGCTATTAACAATAAAAAAAAGGCGGTCTAAATCTGACACATACGTCCCTGCTGCGCTTTCTTTTACATAATCAACCCGTTCAACCCTACATTCAAAAGCAAGGTCGCCCTCAGGCTCACTTACAAAAGACGACAGCTGCCTTATCGGCGGTTTCGGTTTCGTCGACCGACGCGCCCTCTCTGCGCGCGCAAAGAAAGCCGCGCGAAAGTGCGCTCCTCTCCTCCGCGCGTCCTCCTCTCCCCGCGGCCCCGCCCGCCCAAGACAAAACGTCCCAAACGCGGAGAGTTTGCCGGAGGCCCGCGACAGCCAGTGGAACCCTGCACGTCAGCTAGGACAGGAGCTGCACTCTGGGCCATCTCGAAATCGGCCAGCCCAGACGACACCGTCCGCGCACTGCTTGCCAGTTCGTCGCTACACCGCGGTACAGACCGACGGTTCGGGAGCTGCGAGAGCGAATCCTTCCAAAGATGTCGAACGTCGTTCTAGTCTTGCTGCTGCTCGTTGCGGCCGCCGCGGCAGCGCGCCACGACTGCGGGCCCTGCAACTTGGAACGGTGCGAGCCCCCGCCGGCCCAGTGCCTGTCGGGCATCGTGCAGGACGCGTGCGGCTGCTGCATGGTGTGCGGACAGCGCGAGGGCCAGCGCTGCTACCACCCCTCGGTGAAGGACAGCCTGGCCGACGGACCCTGCGGCGAGGACCTCGAGTGCCGGCTCCGGCGCGACCTGGCCCCGGGAGACCCCGCCGAGGCCCTGTGCGTCTGCTCGAGGCCCGAACCCGTGTGCGGCTCGGACGGCGTCACCTACGACAACGTGTGCCAGCTGACCGAGCAGCGGTACCGGACGAGGAACGGACTCGAGGCCGCCTCGCGGGGACCCTGCTACACTGGTGAGTGTCAGCCGAGCTCCGGCGTGGCATTGATCACAGCATCGGAGAGTGCTGTCGTTTCTGGAACAGCGTTGACGCGAAATAGCGCGAAAATACAGCTAGCGGAATTTGGCGCCACTAATTTGTATTACCGAATGCGATTCAACTAACATCAACGAAGATGTTCACTGCACAGCAGGTATAGTTCTCTATTCGTTTTAGTTTCAAGCACATCCAAAGCGTTGCTAACGTTTTGCTATTACCTGGCGCCTTCCTAGTGCTTTCTAGACGACTAGGTAGGTAGATGCTAATTACAACCTTATAGTTCTCGATTGAAAATATTAAAACGGGTGACATTTCCGGATCCTGTGCCGTATACTCTACCGATATTAATTAGCCTTGCGTTCCACAGGCATGACTGTTATGCAGGCTGTCGTACTAGCGGTAGCTAGACATCGGCTACACCGCCACACACGGCTGCACGATAGAAAGACGCCAAGACGTCACAGGGCTACGCCTCGCGCTCCTCCCACGTTGGTGTGGTGGTACAGCCGCACACCGTCACGGTTCCACTGGTATAGTGTGGTTCTTCTGAGGAGAACGGCGTGTTTGGGCGTAATGCCGACCAGCCTCATAAAGAACAAGCGCTAATGGCATCCATCCCGCAGACATGGTAATGCGTCAAAGAAACAATTGAGAGACATACACGAAGCCCTGTACATTGGCAGCTTCGCTGTAAAACGCGCTGGAAATCCAAAGAACGGCGATAAAAGGAACGTGGGTGCTTGTGTAGTAACATGAAGAGACATATATGCGTCGGCCTCGTTAACTTTTTCGTCGAGAAGTAGATTTAGGTCGGGGTGGCAAAACTGTTAGGCTCAAACAGATACATAGCTCCGAGCAGCCTCTCTTATCGAAGCGTCGGTTCCAGTAGAAGGTTTCCCTTTTCATCCATTCAGAAAAGTCATGTGCGGGTCTCCAGTGTATGAGACTGCGGCCACATTTATTCGAGAAACGTTGACAGCGAGGCCTCTCCTGTTTAAAGGGACCATGTACCGCTCGGAAATATTTTTTCCCGCTGTGGTGAAAATGAGAAGATCGTTCTTTACACGGACGGAAACGAGCTTGCTTGTACCCCATGAAAAAAAAAAAGGAATAATACTTTTAACTTCGCCCTCAAGGTCGTCAAAAAGTGACCGGTGGCGTCATCTTCGGTCACGAGTGTCAATGTGCTAAGCGTAACAAAAAAACCAAGAAATACCCACACATGTTCAGTTACCCTGCTTTAAAGCAAGAACTTATTACTTACAGTTCTATTTGACACACATCTGGTAGCGCTCTTTCACGATGTAAAGCAACATTCACTTTTAAATTAATATTGCAGAAACTCAGCAACCAGTGTTGCCGGCGTCCCAACACATACAGACGGGGTGCCCACTAAGATCGAAAAATTCCGCTTTACGAATTTCTGCCGACTTCTAAGCGAAACCACTGAAAGCTTGTACACTTTGTATGGTTCGTTTTCTATTGCGATAAACAACAGGGAATCGAAGAAGGACGGTAGACAGTCCCTTCAAGTGCCCTATACTGAAAAATTCCGTTCCGTATTTCGATAATTCAATATAAGCGTTTCTGTACGATGTTCACGTATAGATTGCATATGTCTGCGTTGTATGTTTGTCAGTTTCCCTCGTGATTCTCACAAAAACTTGGCATGCGAAATTATTTGAGAGGACACACGCAGCGTTTCAACAGGGCGGCCTGTAAAGTGTGATAAGTTCTTTGATGTCTTTATGCGTATATATAGCACAAATTCCAGGATCTGTTACTATAGTTCCAACATACATAGACCGGTGTGTCATCTCTCAACATTGCTGAAATTACAGAAAATGTTACGGATAGGAAACCAGAGGTCCATGCATCTGTTATTGGTTTCTCTTTGCTCATTCGTGCTGTTCAATAAGCATGCGTATATGCTCGGGGCAAGAGAACTTACGTTTCACGTCTACATAAGGCAAGGTTGCAGAATTGTTAATGCACATTATCGATTCCGGTATATTTGCCGTTCTCGGGTTAAATCCGATTTTCCCCCTAATTCTAGTACCAAATGTCAGTTGATTTTTTATGCTGCATGGAGTTTGCATTGCGCATACGCCAGCTGTTGTCGTGAAAGCCAGCGATGTACAGTTCATTTTACCATCTGCGTGCAAAGAGATGCCGACGCTGCACGACTGTCCTTTGTATAAACTTGAATGTCCAACTTTAACTCGGAAAAAAGAGCCGCGACTTTTTGGCATCGTTGTACAAAAGACTTGATTTATCCCCTATTATGACCTTGAAAAATAGCACCGGAGTTTTACCTCCCAAATATGAGAAAACATAAGACGAACTACCTCAAGTTATACTACACCAAATTTCAACGGACTTCCCGTATCCCTTCTGGCGCCTGGTCCGCGAAGTTTCGTGTCTTGAGGACGCGGCCGCCAAGTGATCGCGCGTGCGATGTCCTCTGGATCAACAAAAGTTGTCAGAGCGCTAGCAAACAAGGACGAGACAAGGCAGAACAGGATGAACACTAACTTTCAACTGAACACTTATTGCCAGAAACAACGGTATTTGTATACTCGTATCGTAAGGTACCCACTCAACGCACATGGAAACCTGCAGCGTCCAGGAATGCTAACGCACATGAAGTCAGCACAACAGAAGGGCAGCTGACGCCAAGAAATAGCAAATGTTACAAGCTATAAGTATTTAGGCGTTACACTTACTTCTAAATTATCCTGGTCAGGTCACGTTCATCAGCATTTAAGAAGTTGTGTTTCCTAAGAAGGAAACTGAACAAAGCTCCAGCAAGGCTAAAGTTACAAGCGTACAATACTCACATAAGGTCGAAATTAGAACATGCTTCAGTAATTTGGGATCCCGAGACTAAGCATCATATAATATAAACTTGAGATGGTTGCAAAGAAAGGTAATCAGGTTCATTTTTGGTAAATATTAAAGGTGTGACTCACCAACTGAACTTATGCAAGAACACGGAATTACAACATCACAGGTGCATCGAAAATATGCTCGGCTAGTGTTCTTGCATAACATGTTGAAAGGTAAATTTGACATGTCCATACCTTCATATGTAAAACCCTTAGACATTAGAAAGACTAGACACAATCATGACCATGCACTGAAACCAATATTTGCTAAAACCAATGCATTTAAGTGCAGTTTCGTTCCCCATACAATTTCTGATTGGAACGCTCTTTCTGAAACCATTTTCGAGGAGGCTGATTTTCAAACGGCACTGGAAAATATGTTGTTTTAGTTTTATTTTTGTTTGTTACTAAGTACGCATTATATGTATAGTGATGTAACCCTGTTTGATAGCAAATGACGTTGCACATTTGTAAACCAGATTTATACTACTTATGTTTTGATTTCCCACTCCTGCTTGGGCCTGTCATGGCCTGCAGTATTGTGAAATAAAGTAAAATACCTACGATACCTGATACTGTGATACGTTTTGTTGCATCGAATCAATTAGCCTAGTAAGCCACATTCTCTGGATCAAGTTGAACACAGATATATCAAACCTGAAGAAGATCACCAAAAACTTCGATATAGTGGTAATTTGATCTAAAAAGTAAAAAGGTGTACACACAAAGTTGAGGTACAGCTGTTCCGCATGCACATTCATTCGTTACACGTAGGTTCCATACATCCGTGGTCGACTGTATTCATAGCATTCGTACGATACTGGTGCATGCATCTTTGCTTTGGATGTTCGATAGATATCTTTTAGACGTCACTGCAGTCTCTGCGCTGTTTCAAACCCCAGTTTGGCCTTAGAAAATTGAGCGCGTGGTCTAAACAAAGACGACACAACGGCAGGGACAAGCGCCTGCTCCTGTCGTCTTTGTGTAGATTACACGCTGAAACTTGAGAGCACACATCAGAGACTTGAATGTTTATCGCGGATAGAAACATCGTGCAAGTGATTTGGAGCATTGTCGCTCGTTTCAACCTGATATTAACGAGAAAAAGAAATGTATGATCATTTCGAACATTCCTGTATTACACACGAATCCGTCACCTTCAGAAACTCACTGAGGTTGTGGGTGTCGCTTATATACATTTTTCAAGAGGACAGGGTATAGGAAGGTGATTTTTGCTGCCGAATGATGCCAGATAGATCGCTCATGTAAGAGACGTTTTACTAATCGGGACAAAGGAAGCACTAAAAGACAAACAACTAGGTAGTTTGCCGCTGAATTAAATGGTACGCTTAGAAAGGTGGCTTTATATACTATTATATACTATTAATACTATTACTTAATACTACTAATACTATTATTATTAATACTATTATATACTATTAATATGCGTCTGTATATAGCTTTTCTGATGAGCAATACGCGCCGGCCGCAGCAATAGGAACGCGCTGTATTCGAGAGAATGGTGGCACGGATGGTGCCACTTTTCTGTAAAGTACATTGCAACGGAATTAATTTTAATTTAAAGCTGAATGAAGCCTTGAGTGTCTGACAGAGCGGTGACGGTGTGGCGTATATGCGAAGAAATGCGGCGACGACACGAGCGAAGCTTTCTGAGAAGCAAAGCCTGCGAGATCCGAGTGAATAGCTGAGCTAGGCAAGGTCGCCAAGTTATCATGTAGCGGTGGACTGAGCGAAAGGGTATAGTGTGGGTAGTGGGTCCAGGGCAAGCGCGGTTCCGCTCTCCCGTTCTGCGCAACTCGATACGTTTATTTCTCGTTTTCATTTTCTTTCTTTCTTTCTTTCTTTCTTTCTTTCTTTCTTTCTTTCTTTCTTTCCTTCTTTCTTTCTTTCTTTCTTTCTTTCTTTCTTTCCATACTGTCCTTGGCGCAGTGTTGGTGGTGAGTCAAGGGCAAGAGCTTCCCCTTCTGCATGATTCTCCGTGGCTGCTCCACTGTTAACTGCGCACGCTCGGCGCGGCAGCTTAGCCTTCCCTTTGATTAAATGTGAAAAACATCTGTTAAAAATTCATGGAAAATGCCAGCATCCAATCGCGCGTGGCGCATACCCGCATGTCCAATCGTCGCGGGATATTCAAATACGGGTCACACGTCTTTTTGCATGCGGTGGTAGCTTGAGGTGCATTTTATACCGCATTAAGAAAATGCATAAATTCTCGCACCTGTCGCTGAAAATGTCGATCTAGATACCAACGCGTGTCACTGTCACAGTGACACGCGTTCTTGTGACTGAGTCGCATACAGACGTCCTGCCGCAAAAGGTATGCTGCAAAAGTATGGCTTCAAGGTGTAACTTAATACCAATTATGTGCGGCAGGACTTCGCTTTCAAGTGCTACAGCGCTGTAACACAAGTCAAATTTTGTTGGACAATAGGGGGACACAGAAACTGCATTCATAAATATAAATGTATATCGCCTGACAACGTCCACTACACCACATAGCTTAATTTGATGGATGGATGGAAGGACACAAATATATTTAAAAACCTACCTACAGGTAGGCTGCCTGGCCTGGGCCACCCGGATGCTCGCGGTGAGGTTTAGCCTTTCCGCTGTCTCCCGGGCCTGCTGGATGGCCCAGACTTGGTCTTGTAATTCTGAGCTGGCCAGCGCATCGCGCCAACGCTCCTCAAGGAGGTCCGGGTTATTATAGGCAAACAGGCTTGTAATATGTGCACATTTCCACAGGATGTGTTCTACGTCTGCGTATTCGTGTTTACACAGGCTACAACCAGATTCGGGGAATTGCATGGGGTAAATGCGGTTGAGGTGCACTGGGTTTTGGAAGGTTCTGGTTTGGAGACGTATCCAGTCTACTTCTTGTGACCTATCTAGCTTTTCGTGGGGTGGTGGGTGTATTTTTCTTTGTTTCTTGTAGTGTGTTAATATGCGTAAAATGTGAGCAGCCTGTCCTTGTCGTTTTGAGCTATGTCTGCACCCCCGTAATTGTGAGATGGGTGTTCCCAGCCTGGCGCGGATGGTGAGTTTGCGCGCAGCGAGGTGAGCCTTCTCATTCCAATTTTAAGGGGGGTGTCCGGGTCCTCTTCGTTTTCTCCCATGTGCGCCGGAATCCACTTCAAGTACTTTTGGTGTAATGACTCCATTCCTGAAGTCCCCCGCCTTGCTATTTAGGATCCTGGCCGCCTCGCTGGAGATCCACCCCCGTGTGTAGTTCCTAATTGCTGGTTTGGAGTCCCTGATAATTCTGTTGTAACCTCTATTGAGTATGGATAGCGCAATTAACTTTATCTGCGGCTTCTGAGTGCCTCGCTTTGTTTGAACTTTGTTTGGACAAGCCGACGCTAGTTCTCTTTTCGTCTCGATCGCCATGGCGGCGAAAGCTTTCTGCCTCGGATACCTGGCATATATTTCACTTCTATAACCAAATCCAAGTAAGACATTCCGCGTCACATACACAACCGATTACACATGTCTCCCCTTCCAAAGAACATGCACCCAACGTACCATACTCAACAACGAATCCAAAGGGCAAACGCCCTTCAGAAAAGATTGCATGGAGCGAACGACGTGCTCTCTGTCTATGCAGCAGAATACCCATATTCCTCCTCCTATGTCCTTTCAGCCGTAGATTCCAATGACAAGGCAATCACCGTGGCATCCATCACTGCCACATCTTCAGAGGAGGCAGAGGACGCCGCCATTGCATTGGAATGATCCATCCCCGATATCACTATGATTATTAGTGATTCAAAAGCTGCCATACGTAACTTCAGTGCCGGTCGTATCTTGGAAACTGCCCACGCAGGACATTGCTCTCATGTGGATTCCCGCGCATGCGGGACTGAGTGGCAATGAGGCGGCTCATGCCTGTGCCCGAGGAATGACGGGCCGAGCGCAGGCTACTGGCGCCGCCTTAGGACACACAGTCCCATTCAGTGCGCGGGATCGTCTTCTGACCTTCCATGACATAGCAATTCACTACCGCCTTCAAGGCACCGTATACGCCCCTTACACCGTGGAGCCGACCGTCAATGGGAGATTTTGTGGCGCCAGTTGTAAACTCGCACGTTTCCTGCACCCTCTTTCCGTCATATTATACACCCTGCTGTATATCCCTGCCACTCATGCATTTTCTGCACTCAAAAAAACCAATCTTGACCACGTCATGTGGGGGTGTGCTCGACAACCCCCACCTAAATCACTTAGTATTAATAAGGGGGGGCAGTGGGAGGTTGCTATGTGCAACTCGGCGCCCGAGATCCAGGGCCGGATCCTGGATTTGGCCAAGAAGGTAGCGGATACTTACCCAGGGTAGGTATCTCCGCTGCCTCCGCCACTGCCCCTTTCCCTGCTGGGATAAATATAGTTTTTCTCCTCCTCCTCCTGGCCACACCCAAGAATATGGCGCTCTCGCTCGTGGCGTTGTCTCACCAACATTTTACCGCGAGTGACTGCGTTTAGTTACAGTGTTGCTGTCTGTGCGGCGCAGCGGGCTGTCCACTGCCATGTGTATACTACGAATGGGATGAAACGACTGGCTTAGCCGGAACCCCCTTTACGACTAGAACAGACTGAGGATCCGGCTGCGGAGGAGTTTGGACACCCCCTCCTCCCTTCCGAAATTTTTCACAGTTTGTATGTATGTGTGTGCACGCACACATAGAAGCGTGCACGCGAATGTACTATCCAGCCGGAGCGGATTCAGGGCTACAACACGGCGTTATCTGTCTCTCTCAGCATACAGTTGCTGTATGCGCTCTCTTTAGGGACACATCATGCTGAAGTTGACCGTGCCTTGAGTGACGTTAAACCTCGACTCGCGCAGTGTCTTGACACGGTTGATAAAGGAATTTCCTCCGGCCGCCTAAGCAGTGGTCCGTTTAGTTTTGGGGGAACAGTAGTACAGTGCTTAGCGATTGAAATGCAATACTCTGACCGCGTGACGGCGGGGGCATCTTGTGCAACTTGAGTGCGCTGGGTGATCACAAAGAGACCAAACCAAGTCGCTATGCTTCGGGAAGTCTCTCGCTTTCGTTGGGTACAACAGCGAATCGCCTCGGTGTCCCCAGCGCAAAGCGGTGAAACAGAAACCATCGGCAGCTGCGCGCTTCGAGTATCGCGCTTCATTCGCTGAGCACTGTACATGAGGGCGGGTTCGATCATCCCGTCTCCCTCTCCCCCATATAATAACCTGGCTACGCCCCTGGATGAAACTTATGCCAAGTTTGCTTCAAGTCCATTTCTGATCTTGCATACCCGATGACGCAAAGTATTCGGAAACACTGGGACACTTTATGTAGTGTCTTTTTTCATACGAGGACAAAGTTCAAAAGCACAGTATTTGAATTCGTTGTTTGAAATACTCGAATTCTGGCAGGCCATCAGCAGAAACATAAAGTAAATAGATGTGTGTTGACAAAAAGAGTGTGTTAACTTTGGTGCCAGACAAGAAACCATTGTTCTGCATGGTCACTAGAAGCAGCTCTCTCTCTCTGTCACACACACACACACACACACACACACACACACACACACACACACACACACACACACACACACACACACACACACACACACACACACACACACACACACACACACACACACACACACACACACACAGTTAAAGGAAGCATGACTGTATTGGGGTTTCCCCGTCGTGTCAAAAGCACGCGTAAGATTACGAGGCATCATCTTACGCCATCGAACCCACGATCAGAAGCTGCTACATTGTGGCGTAGAAGGGACAGGACGGTTGCGTTTAGCTGGCTCTGGACTTCTCTGTTTTCATAGCGAAATTGGTTTTGCGTTTCATTCTTATCGCGAGGTCTTTTGAAGCGATTGGCTAGGGAGCTGAGCTCGGCTTTTTCTAGAATATGGTATAGAGTTCATAGGCGTGCGCACAGGAGGAGAGGGGCACAACCACCTGATTCTGCCGCCCACCCGCTCTCCCCCCTGCTCCCAAAGTCAGGCCATTACATTGGCCTGCCTTTTTACCGACGTGGCCTCAGTAAGTGGCTGCGGTGCAGTTAAGCTTCGTTCCCCTTAATGGAGAACCATGGGCACGCCTATGATGGGTGCGTTGCTTTATTTTTATTTTTCAACAACGTGATATTCTGGGTGACCTCGTTGCTTTCTGAATATTCCCAAGTTCTTTAAATCGGCTAAAGACGTGGACAAAGAAACGAAAGCGTTGTGCGCCCCCTCCCCCTTTTCTCTTCTTTGGCCGGGAAAGGGTGAAGCGGGGGGGGGGGGGTAGTAATACCGAATGTAACTGTAACATGAAGCACTTGTTTTTGGGCTAGTTGATGAAGTTAGCTTACTAAACAGTTAGCTTACTAAACAGGAAGAGAATAGAACAAAGGGCGCTCGTCTGTATCTTTCCTTTGTTCTATTCTCTTCGTAGTTTCTTTTTGCGCCTGAACATGTTTAGCAACTGTAACATGTTCACTGCAGTCCTTCCAATCGACCTGACTTCATAATGTGACATTGTGCACTCGACATAAATGGCTACTGTTCACAGAGCAAGTTTCGCCTACTGCCTTGTAGCTTTAGGCCGCATGCTTCAACGCCCCCGCCACCCTCCCTCCGTGTAGGTTTTAAGTGAGTTAGTGTTATTATAGTCCCAGGAAGAACAGGGTGCGTGTATTCGCGTATACGAACGTAACGTCGCACATAGTGGGAGCCCACGTTGCACCGAACTAATCTCGACCCAAGTGTGGGACTGAGTGACAGTGACTAATGGTCGCCGAATGTGAAGACACGCCCGCTGTGTAGGCAAGTGTGTGTGATCCGCTGTCGACGAGCTTACAAAGCGCAGATGCTTCGGCTTGTTCGGGGCTGGACGTATTACGCGGCATCAACCCTGTATACCAGCTGCTGGGGCAAGGAACCCTGCGGCATTCGACGAGCTCGCTGAATAAAGCAACATACGCTTGAGAGATAAACTCTACGGCAGCAGTTTTGTATACATCTATAGATTCTATGGGAACGCGTGTATAACTGTATGCGTCTCCAAAATACGCACTAGTTTGCAGAACTGTATTTAATTGTAATGCGTTTTCTTTTGGTTCTGCCACACGAAGCTCGTATTAATTCGCATCTCGAGGCTAGTTGACCTTATCCAACTCGCCGACGTTTCCGTTCCTTTAACTTTATAATACCGCCCTTCCGTCAACCATTTATTTACAAAGCCTACAACGGTGTAACTCACTAACGTCACACGACCCAATAAGTTACGGATAATAATAATAATAATAATAATAATAATAATAATAATAATAATAATAATAATAATAATAATAATAATAATAACTGATAAACTCGGATATCATTCTATGAAATGAACGAAGCTTTTAAAATCAAGAAATATTCTGAGAATTTCAGCGCTGGGGGCTATACCATGAAAGGAAATACGAAATGCTTTCCGTCCCGGTCCCCCCTGCTCGGTCAGTTCTGTTTGTCAAGGCGGAATTGAACAATCCCTGACCAATCTCAATGCTCTGATTGGTCAGTCCTGCCTTCATAAGCAGAACTGACCAATCAGGGTCAGTTATGCTTGTCAGTCAGAGAACTGAGATTGGTCAGGGATTGGCCAATACTGCCTTGACAAACAGAACTGACCTATCAGGGGGGACCAAGACGGAATAGTATTCCGTTTTACGGTATAGGCCCCCTGGTGGAAGGTCGTAATGTCCGCGAAATACAACAGAGTCGGCACGTAGCGGCGAACGGACGAATCTGTGAAGTGTGGATGGCTCCTTGAATTGCCTGCTGGCAAGGTTGCCACTGGTGGCTGCTTTTCGCCGAATTGGCGAATTTGAGAGGCCCGTGGCGACCAAAAATTATGGATGGCGACATGGCGAACTTTTTGGCGACTTCTGGCTAAGGTCTCGATTCAATAATGGGTTCTCGGCGCGGCGGCTTTTCAGCGAATAGAGGACAGTATTCTCTCTATTTTTCTTGGTTTTAAACCCACACTGGAAGGCGCACATGACCTGCCATTCGGCTATCCGTCTCGTAACTCGTGTATCGCGTAATTATATTTAGGTGTAGGAGGTACTGGTGCATCCCCGAGCCACATCGCAGCAAAATGCAAGTTTGCGTACTGTTTCGCGCTCCGCGAGGCGGCGATTTTCGACTAGTTTTCTGAACACCAGGTGGTCCAAATTTCCTGAGAGCTCCACTACGGCGTCTCTCATAACCATAGCTGGTCGTGGGACTTACAAATCAATCAATCAATCAATCAATCAATCAATCAATCAATCAATCAATCAATCAATCAATCAATCAGACTAGTTCTCTAATGCTTCTGTTAAGATCGTGCTTCATAGGATCATCTCTTTTGTTAAGTTTATCTATGGTTAGACACTGGCACAACGGGTTGCATCAAAGTACGTCGTTCTAGAGGAAGCTCTTCACGAAATGAAAGGAAATTATTATGGGGCTTGCACTATATATGTATACCGACAGTGTACTTTTCATGGGGCGACGCAGGGATATTCGCGCCATAGAGGTTGATAAGCGGTGTGTAAGCATTAAAGATACTTCTTAAGGCATTTTCCACCGTTCATGGTGCGCGTGTGTAGTTAAAACAGTTGGTTATAACATTTTACATGGTCAACTTGTTCGTTTACTGTAGGCCTCTGCCGCATCAGATAGATGCGTGTAGATGTGACAATAAGGAATGGACAGTGGGGTCCGGTATCCCATTAGTTCACATTGTTGAGATACAAGACTGACTAATGATCGGTTCCTGTAAGACTACTGTCGTGTTACCATCAGTAAACTTTTCAAAAAATGACGCCTTTAATGACAAGATTAACCGCACAAAGCGAATTTAAATACGGGAGACTTAAAGCTCTTCGCAGACAAGGCTTTGTACAAACTCTTTTCATCCATGATTACCTATACTGTTCCCTTTGAATTTGAAGCGAGCGGACAGAGATGAAACAATGTCATAAGCGCCCCCTTTTTATTGGGGTGGTGTCCGTGGATCATGGTTGTGACACTTACGCTCCCAAGCCCATCCTGCGGCGAGTCAGAGAACCAAGCCACCCAGGCGTTCCGAGCACTACCATCATATGAAGGGGGCAGTACAATTGACATTGAAGAACGTCAATATAATTACGGGGTTTTGATTGTGCTGTATTCTACGGGGCTATACAGGATTGGAAGCTTTTATTACTAGGTGAGGCGCAAATTAGTGGTGTGGCGACCTCACAGGTGATTTTTTTTTTTAGATATGGCGGATTTTGGCGACTTTTGATCGCCGTTTGTCGATATTGACTCCAAACTCAGTGGAAACCCTGCCTGCCGGCCACTGCGCGTTTCTGTGCGAGCGTGCGTCATGAATATCCTCCAGGATGTTTGTTCCTTGTGCTGGTGCAGTGTTGAATGCTTTCATGTGTATTCCTCTCCAAGTATGTAAAAGTATTTGGCACAACTATTTCAGTTTAGCTACTGTGCCTCTTAAGAGTGTTCACAATAACGCCAAATGCAAAGTAAACGGGAAACATCAACGAGATGCAGTGTCATAGCGACATCTTCTTACAGTATATGTGAGTGTTTTGTGAGAGCACGATTGGGCTTATGCAAATACCTGCCAACGGTAGACAAGGGTAATAATCTGACACATGCACTTACATCACAACCTATACTTATCCTTTGGCGTGTAGTTTCGTGACTGTCACTCAGCGGTCCCGCGACGAGCCTTAATTGTGATTAGGACGTACTTTTATCGCTGTGTTGGGAAAAAGGTTCCGTCTTACTATCCAATTCCGGATAGTGTGTTACACGAGGATGATGCATGACGCAACAGTGAAATCTGAAACTGATTGGCTGGCTTTTAATGTCACTTGTCCTTTACTGTGGTGTTGTTAGTATGGCGCAAAGTAGCACACTTCTTTAGTTTGATGAGCGCATCTTTTTGGTCCATAAAATGCCAAATTATAACTTTTTCGTGTCACGGTCACACAATCATGCGAAAAAAGCAGCGTGTTCACCTATTAAAAACAAAACTTTAGTTGCTACAGCATGTGTTAAATATTATGGTGGTGCTCAAGACAAATGCAGACGAACACAGGTTCAATTTAGCCGAATTATTCTGTACAACGCTTACAGTCACGTATTTTGACTAGATGACCTTCTTAAGTATACCTTGCATATCACGGAAGATGACAAAAAAAAAATCACAGCATATCCACGGGGTGAATGATGATGAGTGGGCGAAGCTCCGGAGGGAATCATCGGTAAACCGTGAATCTTTCGCGTAAATCGCCCAGTCGATCATCATGTAAAGGCGTGAGAAACACTGTATTCGTACGCTGGGATCTCGCGTTTAAGGGGGATATGCTGTGCTAGAGCCAGGCCTGCGCGGAACTGCAGGACAGTGACAGCGTAAGCAGGAGGAGCTACTTTCTTAGAGGCCACTTTAAACGCTTGAGGAAACTAGTGCAAGTAGAAGTGGTAGGTATCTCCTGCGCCATAACTTATCATTTTGCCAAGTAGGGAAGTACCCACTACGCCATAATTACCAGTGCCTTCGTAATGGGTTCAAAGCTACAAAGCACGCAGCTCTGTGTTCTTTCAAATGATGCCTCGACGTCGTTATACAATCCATTTTCGCGTCGTGTAGCGGTGTATTACTATTTTTCAACGTAACATTACGTTTGTTAATGCGATTCCGCGGGAGACATTATACCTGTTTAGGTCTTTTAGCGATAATTTTTCAACCACAGGCGTAGCTTAGTGGTAGAACGCTCGACTGCCACGCCGAGAGCCTGGTTTCGAATCCAGGCAGAGGACACAACCTTCGGAATTTTTTTTTTATAAAAGTAGACGTGGCTACGTACATCACCAACAACGAACACCATGGGATGTACAGACCCACGCCCTAAGGAGCTTCGCCCCTAAAATTATGAGGACATAGTATGTGCGTGCAAATGGCCTGGTGTAGGGTACAAACTGCTACTAAAGGTCAATGTGCACTGTCTTTTTATCTGCTAAAGATGAGCACGAAGTCAATACCGAACTATTTCAGTCACGTAAGAGCAATGAAAACATTGTTGACCGAACACAAGTTAGTATGCCAAAGGAAAGAGAGACGCCAAAGAAGTTAAACTGTGAGCCTGGGTGATGCCATTGCCTCGTTCCACGACAGATCACTCCTCTTTTACATTGATGAACAGACCGCTAAAAACGATTTAGAACAGGGAATGTCGCAGGAGCCAACGTTTCGACAGGTGGACTTTTTCTTCGTCAGGTCGGCGACTGCCTTCTCCAGCTTTCGTTATGTACGCCATTGCACGCTCTCCCCCGTCCACAGAAGGAGAGGAGAAGAAGAGCGGCATGTACGAACAGCAATATAATTATATTAGTCACGCTAACACCTGTCACCCAACTCCCCCCCCCCCCCCCCTTTTTTTTTTTCTGTTGTTGTTCGGACGTGCCGCTCTTCTCTCCTGTGGACAAGGCAGAGTGTGCAATGGCGTACATAAACGAACGCTGGAGAAGGAAGTCGCCGTCCTGACGAAGAACAAGTACACTTGTCGAAACGTTGGCTCCTGCGACATTCCCTGTTCTAAATCGTTTTTAGCGATCTGTTCATCAATTCAAGCCTCCACCTTCCCCTGAGCTTCTCTTCTAGTTCCTCTCTCACATGTCGTACGAATGTTCTGCGTCATTCGTGCACTAACGTGACATTGTACGGCGTCTTTATATTACCAATTAATTGCAATAAATGTTTTTCTTTATGTAACAATAGACCCCCACCGCTTACAATTGCCCCCCACCGCCGCTGTGCACACTTCAATGCGCGTCGCCAACCGCCTATCCTTACGCTGTGACAGTGCTGCCACCTGTATGTCTATCTCGCGGCCATCAGAATCGTACACGTGCTAACTTTGAGCTCTGCGTGACATATTATGACGGTTTTGTTAACTAGCCTAACGGAATTAACAGTGTTATGATTATGAATTAGTTAAAGAGAGGGGCGACGTACGTCATGCGTCAGTAAGGCCAAAGAATTGTAGCAGTCTCGCGAGAAATGCGAAGCATCGAAAGCGAAAGCAGCTATATTCGACAATTTCACGAAGTAAGGTTCGCCGTCTCATTTCTTAATCGTATGTGCCGCAGTAGACAACAGCTTACGAATGAGCGAGCTCGTCTTCAAGTGTGCACGAGGAAACATGTGCATACACCTCGTTCGGTCAGCGACAGCGCTCGCTGTCTTGACGCTGGCGGTATGAACGGCGCTACAATTATACAAGTGAGCAAACGCTTCGCGTTGTCTGTCGCTTTAGCGCTTCATTGACATACACTTGATATTACACTGCATGAAACACTATAGGCACACGATAAAACAGCCCACACAGAGCCGCCAGTCATCTCTAGTTCTCCAGCCTCATCCTCGAGATCACCTCCGACATGCAAGCGCGCGGCCCTGCCCGTATACCTTGCAGGCCTGTGCTCAGCCGCATCCACGGAGAGCGTATACCATTGCCACCATCACTGGTTTCGCCTATAGTCCTCTTTCGCTGGTGGAAACGCTAGAAGAAGGGGTTTTTATAGTCTGTAGTGTGTGGAAAAGCGCAAATCAAATGGGCCGAAGTTACGTCGAATGCGATCATTTCGCGCATTGCGCTGAAAGCCCATTTATTCAATTCCTCTGACTTGTGGTCGCTTATTTAAGGCAACTATATATAATTTAACAAGTAGGTTCTCTGGTAATTGCGGTGATTGTGCTCCTGAGTTACGTAAAACAAGTGTGCTGCGTAGGTGTAGGGACAAGACGCCACGTGAAGTAATTGAAGCCGAAAAAGTCGCGCATCTAAAGGACAGCTGTGTCGGCGCTCCATCCATGGCTCTACTGGATAAGGAGTTGCGTTTTTTATCGGGGGCTGAGCAATCTTGCCTAGACTGCACTTCAGGCCTTATTTCTTTTTTTATTGTTTTGATACGCGATGTAAATGAAGGTGTCAGAACAATAAAGCTTCAGTTGTTAGTCAGCGCATGTGTGTCATCCTGCCTTTATTTGTCGCTGTGTGAGCGCGCTGCCCTTACCCATGGTGAACCAACTCGCTCGAAATCTGTTTTTCGTTTGGTTCAGCCGAAGCTAGGGAAGGCGCGTCCCAGCAGTCCATGCTGCCGGCGACAGGATGCCAGGGGCGGTGTTTCGCTGTCAAAACAACCCCCTGAAATTTTCTTCATACCCCCTATTTCGACCGTTTTCCGCCCGTGATATTTACCCACGTAGTGCGTCGTGTAACACCCCTCGAAACGCACCGTATGACATTTCACGAAACATATTTCAGGATACGCTAGTGCAATATGACGCAAGAAAATTCCCTTTCGCGAAATTCGCTTGACGTGAAAAGTGGCACTTTGCCCATTTCCTGAGGCCAAGATAAGGTATCCGGGGTCTAAGCTATCGGTCTGTAAATTGAGAATCGCCGTCCACGATGTGCTTGGTCGGAGTAACACGATACCCTTTGGGATGCTTCACCAACCACGAACTCCTCGGCTGAACGCGATATGCACCTCAACGCTGACCTCGGAAGTTCACTTAGCCCCGATTTCTTCGCTTCCACGCTGACGTTGCGTTGGCAACGCTGAGGCGTCGATAAACAAATCACGGCGTGAAGAAAAAAAAACGCTGACGTGATTCCGCAAGCCTCGACAACTCAACCTTCTTTGACGCCCTGAGCGTGGCGCCTGTTGGCTGGGATTACGTCCACATGGTTGCCAGACCGCTCGAGGATGCGGTGACCTTTAGTGGCGCTTGACCTTACGAGAATCTATTCCGCTTGTCCATCACGTGACCACGGCTTATTTATCGAGATTTGTCCTCCTTAAATTTTTTATGACTAGTCTTCGAGGTTGTCAGGTGACCTCTGTTAGCATTTTCCTTCCTGCGCGTCAGTCAGCAACGCTGTGCAGAGCCTACAAGACACGTTTTAGCGGTTTTGGACCAGAAGAGCAGAAAAAAAAAGACTCCCACCTGCCGCTATTCATTCTGGCACACGCTTATCCTTTCTAAAATAAATAAATAAATAAATAAATAAATAAATAAATAGAAGAGGGCAGGCTTCCCTGCTCTCTCAGTTAACACTGAATAGATTCAAGCTTTGGGCGGGCCATTTCGATGTGAGGTTCCAATCGCGTCGTGCATTGACCTCAAGGCGTCCGAGAAGTCATTTTTGGAAATCTGAGAAACCCAAGTGTAAAAAAAAAATGTGTTTTTCTTTTCTTTTATTTACGCCAGTTTATTGAGTTTAGCCTTGTCTCATTAACAGCTCCGTGACCTGCTTCCAGAACTGCGACAGCAATTCGCAAAAGACGGCTTTTGAAGATCTTAGTTATCACATGTACCACGTCCTTAGTTCTGTTAATTTGTAATCCCCTTTCCCTCAGTCACTGCAAGCAGGGATTTAAACACCAACCCCCAACACACCCCCTAACACAGAGTAAGAAAACGGTACCGATCAGTCGCAGAGGCGCCTGTGAACATGTGAGCCAAATGTTATTGCACCGTGCCGACGAGGGAATTCGCAATACAGATAGAAAGCGCCTGCTCTTCTTGGACGAAAAGACATAACTGGGTGCACCTACTAGGTAGCTTGAGGCAGGAATAGCATTGGCTGATTCAATGATAACGGAAATAGAATCTGCTATGCTTTCATTTGTTCGTTTTATTGCAATAGCAATTATATGGACAGTCTAGGCTGGTTTTTGGCGTCCCCGTCGCCGCCGTCATGAACCGTATATGTATAAGGATGTATATATATATAAAAGTCCCAAAGAAAAATAATTCGGATAAATGCTTCCGACGCGCGGAATCGAACCACGAACCTCTCACTCCGCAGCGCGTGGCGCTAACCACTACGCCATAAAGAACAGATGCTTCAGAGGAGCTAACGGCGAGCCTTATATACACACCCTTTACCGCTAGCAAGACTCAGAGACGGCAGGCGCTTATAGCGTTTCTTCATTACCAGCGAGATGGCGCGAGGAGCGCAACGGGCAGCCGCCTTTGCAACAGGAGCGCTGCTCAAACTGAGAGTATCCATTGTGACAGCTTATTCGCGCTCGTTCGGTGTATATCTGTGCGTTCGTTTCGTGCGTGCTTCACTTGATCGTTCGCGCTCATCTTCTATTTGTTCATTTAGCGGCCTCGCCTAGCTTTGTATGTGTAGCTTTGTGACACACAACGTATAAAGCCCTTCGTACCAGCACGCGCTGCCCACGGGAGACGCTCACTTAGCAAGTGCATGTTTGCTACAATTAATATTGCTTCTGAAGCGGCGAGCCTCACTTCGTATAGCATTACAGTTTCTTACTATGGCATTCATTACTTCGCCCTTGCGGCGAAACTGTGACTTTTTTAATTCCACAAATGAAGCTAATGTGAAAAAAAAGAAGGCGACGAAAAATGTCAAGCGACTTAGTAGGCGCTACCAAGTGATGTCATTTGTTGAAAGGGTGGGCGCTTTGCAGCTGTCTTCCAAATCGAATTGCTAATTCCCTGATGAGTGCAGTTCAATATTTCGCTCACATGTTCACGAGAGCCCCCGCGACCGATCGGCACCGCTTTCTGACCAAGGTCAAAAGGTTCTGCAGGGCCTCTTTAACACAATAATAATTATATAACATTGCAGTTATATAACCCATCGCAATATCGAGAAGAAGCGCAGCTAGCAAAGCCACCAGCTCCTCGCAGCAACTTTCTGCAAAATGACGGAATTTAGCGACGTCTATCGCTGTAACAGCTTGTCGTTTATCAGTAAAAAAAAAGTCACCGTATCGGAACAGTGAACGTGGCAGGATTCAAGAACAGCTAAATGACAGCTGACTCCGGCCCATATACGAACAACTTGAATGATAATAAGCGCTGGAGGTTTTACGTGCCAAAACCACGATGTCAATGACGAGGCACTCTGGAAATTTGAACCGTCCGTCGGTTCTTTAACGTGCATAACAAACGCGCACTGCGAGGGTTCTTATCATTCGCTCGTTTACCGTGAACGCAACCGCCACGACCGGAGTCGAACTCGCTTCTTTCGGCCCAGAAGCACCGTCCACTGTGTGCCACCGCGGCGGACCGAATTACTTCATGGGCCTTATGTGCCCGCCTAGCACATTCCAAGAGGACCTCCTGGCGTCCTACACTTTCATGCGGGTACGTAGGCCCCAAGCGCTCGATATCTCGCTGGCGCAACTTGCGCAATTCGTCATGCAACCTCTTTATCGTTTTAGTCCGCCCAAAACTTCGTCGCCCAACGACGGTTTCTATATCTCTCGCTCTCCGAGTGAGTCGGCGGTACATATATAAGTGCTGGCGAACTCGCCCTTGAAACGCGAGGACGACCTTGGTCGTCTTGTCAGAGCTCGCGCATTGATTCGTCGCTTCGTCCTCCCTCGTCCCCTCCCTTGAAACGAACCAATTCGCGCGACGTAACGCAACGCATTTAAACACGTGCTGAGTTGGGTAACTTATGCGGAAGCGGTGGATCCGGTAGCGCGATGTATACACGCACCAAGAAGCCGCCTCCTGGGTAGGTTCCTCCCTCGTACTTGTGAAAGAGATGCTGGCACGCCGTGCGATACCGGATACTCACTCCCCACTCCATGGCTGCGCCCTGCTGCAGGCGCGAAGGTCAGAGAAGCTGCTATGCATAAGTGGAAAGATTTGAAGGCACGAGCAGAAATTCCATATGAGCGTTTATCTCGTGAAACGGAAACCTGACGTTCCCTCTATTACACTTCTTTTAGGCCCGTATTCATGAGCCTACTTTATGCTTATCGCTTGTTTTCCTTATAGCCCTTGGGACATTAAGGCACTTGAAGGTAGAATGGTAATCCTTGCGAAAGGTTATCATACGGCATGTTTGTAGATACTGGACTAATTTGTTCGTGAACCATATGATAAGGGCACAGTGGACATAAAGAAGACAAGCGATAGGGATACGGTAGGTTTACGAGGCCTTAGTTTCTGCTTACTACGCTTACGCCTGCATACGTACAATTATGAGGTCGTTTAAGCGTACAGGGATTGGGCGGAGATAAAAGCCATCGATCACGATCTTTGAATATCCTGTCTGCGCTGGATGGATCTCGGGGGTATAGATGATCGGAGCATGCATAAGTGGACCCAATGGACTCTGAAAGAATATTGCCCCAACCACTCCAGGGGACTAGCGCCCCTATAGGGGCTCCGAAAGCGAGGATTCGGAGTGATTCTAAATGTCATGTCATTTAATTTTTATTTTAAAGGGTTTTGTCTTCAAAGGGTTTTGTCCGAAAAGGGCTGCGTTTTTAGGGGCGAGGCTCCTTAGGGTGTGGGTCGTTCCCTCCTCTGTCGTAGTAGTAGTAGTAGTAGTATGTATGTAGCCACCTCGCGCCGCTGGGAGGCTCGCGCTCGAGAGCTCGCGCGCCGGGAGGCTCGCGCTCGCCCTCGGCGCGTGCCTCCCGGCGCGCGGGCTCTCTCACTCTTTCATCTGCTGTCTTGTGTGAGAGAGAGAGAGACAGAGAGAGATAGAGCGAAAGGCGCGCGTTGACTATGGAAACGCTCTTTCTTCGATGAACGCTGTACCAGCTCGCAAAGAAGGAGAACGCGCCCTCACCCGCGAGAGACAACGTTGGCGCAGGCAGCGTCTTCTAGCGAGTTTCTTGATTGAAAAATACCGACTGCTCGCACTGGATCTTGACTTGCAATGAAGTGCCGGTGGGAGATTTCACTTGTGCATAGTTGAACCGTGAGGATTCGTAGCGTGCGCGTTAACTAAATTAATCCGGAACTCGGCACGATCTACGATGAACCTCCGGAGCTTCGCCCACTCATCATCATTCACTCCGTGGATATGCTGTGAATTTTTTGTAGAGGGGTGGTGCAACAGTGATGAAGGTATACATTTGGTATGCCACGCATGAAACTTGATGGGCAGGTGACAGCGTCGTGAGAAAAACCCGTCCTAGTCATACGCTGCTCTGCCAAAAAAAAAAAGTAAAGCGTTGAACGTTTTCATACAGAAATGCGGGCGATAAGCTCGCAGGGAAAAACCGCCGCAATGAGATGCGCGAGCTGCAGCGATAATAAAAGGGTCGGGATTACGTGGCGAGTGCAAGAGCGCGTGAAGTACGGAGATGGCTGTGCAACGCGTCGGCGACAAGGCGAACTCAAGTGACGCTCGCCTTTTCGAGGTGGGTGAATGCATATGAATGAGAACCATGAATGATCCTTGCAGAACGATTTTATGTGAATTCTAGATTATTTGTGACGCCTATGGGTTCCTGATGGGACAACAACAATTTCTCGGGTTTTACATTCCAAGACCACGATATGATTGTGAGGGACTCCGTAGAGGAGGGCTCCGGAAATTTCGGCCAGCTAGGGTTCGTTAACGTGCACTGACGTCGCAAGGGCTGCAATATTTCGCCTTCAGCGATATGCAGACGGCATTCGATACCGCGACTTTCTATGTAAGTGGTTGTACTCATTACCGTTTTCGACACATAGAACTGGATGCATTAGAAGTACTACAGCAAAATTCCGTCTTCTTATTATTTTTATGACCACAGAAAGAAATTGTTTGCACGATAAGGGTATGCGTGTTATCCCATACCACTTTGTGCAGCATTACTGAGAAGACAGAAAATACTCTTGCTTAATATTTTATTTAGGAGAGGCCAGCAAACGATCGCAGGACTTCCCTCTAAAGCATACACGTTGAATTTGCAACAAACGTAGTTTATTTCATAAAAAAAAATCAACTGCACCGTCGAAGGCACAATGAGCACTATCAATGAACGGTCATGTCTTGCAGCGTAGCTATTATGTGCTTCTTACAATGGCCGATGTTGGTGGGTGTCTGCCGCCGACGCCGCCGGCTTATTCTATACCGCTATCGAGGAATAGAATAACACTGAAAGAAATGATTGACAGAGCTCGCAGCAAGACATATAGCTTAGGCTGTCACTGCACGGCGTCCTCCGCGAAGGCCTGGTGGTTTTTTTTTCCCCATTAGAACTCATAGCGGTTACGAACACCCTCAACGGCGGCAGACACCATCGCCACCAATAACGAGCCCATGGATAGCTCAAGAAGTTGTAGCAAGAGGAAGCAGACGACGGGCGAAGAGGAAGAAGAGGAAGTTGAAAAAGACAAGTGGAAGAGGTAGAAGAGGGGCGGAGGAAGATTCATTCATTCATTCATTCATTCATTCATTCATTCATTCATTCATTCATTCATTCATTCATTCACGCTTTCGGTCACAAATTCGCATGCAACCGAGATTGGAGAGCGCAAGGAGCTAACCGATATTTCCTAAAAAAAAATGTCGTTGTTGTTGTTGTTGTAGAGAAAAGACCTCGGACATCGATCCTCAGCTAACGCGAAACATTTACGAAAGACCGCGTTCTATATTCTATCGTACACTGGATAAAAAATTTTACAAGTTACCATGTGTACGGTGACTACAGACAACACAAAACAGGCTTCATAATTTTTTTTGTTCTTTAACAGTGTGGGGACATTGAAAAGACACACGCCTTGACATATTAAATAACGTTTAAATAAGCACCTAAATGTTACAGGTAAAATAACAGTAATAATAATTACAATACCACGCGGCAATAATGCACAACCGAGGTCTCTCCTGAGTGCCATACCACAAGTACACCGTTCACACAGCCCCGCCACGGTGGACTAGTGGCTAAAGTACTCGGCTGCTGATCCGAGGGTCGCGGGATCGAATCCCGGCCGCGACATGCTGCATTTCGATGGCGGCGAAATGTTGAGGCCCGTGTGCTGTGCGATGTCAGCGCACGTTGAATAAACCCCATACCTCGCCTCTCATAATCATATCGTGGTTTCTAGATGTAAAATCCCAGAAATCAACCATTTAGATTGCACCACCTGAGTAATAACTACATAATTTTGCTCTTACAATATAATTTGGTAATTATGTTCGAATAACAGTTCTATAAAACGCATGTATGCAAAGAATAAGGCATAGGAATCTGAATTCGTAACGCGGATCACTTCTCCAAATTCATGCTGCTCAAGGGTACAATGTGTTCTACCCCAAACCGGGGCCACACACACACACACACACACATTATATATATATATATATATATATATATATATATATATATATATATATATCGAGAGGTGAGCAGAGGACTACTGTGTTCATGTCATTATAGCTTTTGTGTTAAATTTATTGCAATGTATCTGATGGTGCAGAACTGCCCAATGCGTCGCTCAGTTTGCTCACAAGTATGGTGTAGCTTCTTCTCTGCACTACACTGCGGGCACGACATGTGTGAACGATGTGTCGACGATGCTTCGACGCGCCGAAATGATTACATATACCTCCTACTGAGTTACATACGTATGGATCAAACGCGTCTTTTTTTTTTTTTTTTTTTTTACCGCGCAATGTGCAATCACCGTGTCTCTTATCTCCTCCCTCTACATCTTCAGTGCCGCGAGACGCGCAGCCAAGGGCACGGCACCGTGGAATATTCCAGATTACGCGCTGTCAGTGCTGCGAAGCGGTTCGTGTTGCGACGTGGCCAGCGAGGCGCACTGTTTGCATATTTCTTTTTTTACCAAGCAGCGTCGCCCGCTGAACCAACAGCGAAGGGCAGGCAACGTATGCAGACGGTGCCCCACCCTCTTCCGAAATCTTCCGCCGTCGTTTCTTTCACTATAAACACACAGCAGCCCGCAGAGTCTCGAGCGGCAGCTGCTGCTGCTGCGTCTATTCCGGGAGCAGAGATTCGGCAGGCGACTGCAGAAAAAGAACAAGGAACCTTGCTGTGTTGCACCCATGTTTTGTCTGGGAACCAGTTCTGGGCATGGCAGAGAAGTATTGCAAAGTGAGATGCTGTCATCCGGCGTGGGTAGATTGATTGCCTGATCAATATTTCATTGATGGTTGAACGTTAAGCGGGAACATCAAGTTACATGCAAGTCGGAGTCAAGGATTGTGACCTATAGACGAAATCAGTGTAGGAAGGCGAGATTAAAACCCCTTTATGAGTGCGGCCTGTACTTGATCAATATAAGCAATATTATAAATTAATCTACCACTTCGTGCGGGCCAATCGTGCGAGATGCGTCGGGAGTAGACGACAGGGAGCGAAGTGCTCAGTTTCTTCCGCATCATGCGTTCTGGGCAGTTGCCATACCACCGGGGAGGACATTGCCGATTGAGGAACTCAGCGGTTGCATCACAAATTGCTGGAGTGGTAATGGCTCATCTAGAGATTTTCCTACATATCCCCTATGGGGAAGAGGGGGGGGGGGGGGGGTGGTGAAGGACGAGGAAGGGGTGTACACACCCTCTTTCTTTGCTATAGAGGCAAAACCATAATTTGCCCAAATTTATGACGAACGCAATATATAAGCCGCTTAACCTCAAGCCGCAGGTAACACCTAATTTTATTTATTGAGGAAACACCTCTGTTTATCACTCAGCCCCTAGTATCAGTTGTTCGAGCTTCCGCTCCTGATTCACTGATTCACGCTTACGAGCTTCGCAGTTTATGTCGTTTGCTTTTTTTTTTTAACTGGAAGCGTTTGAATAACTCGGAAAGGTTCATACGCCAGCAATGAAAAAGGCAAAGGGAAAAAAAAAATCTCGAGGCAGGAAACGATGTTTCCCAGTTTACTTATTTTCCTTATGTTTAAAAATAACTTCCATTGCTGGCAAACCCTTAACAAGGACAATCTACGAACTCGCCGACAAGCCGCTCTTATGAACTGGATAGTATACCTCGTTACGCCACCCGGTCCTCTGTGGAACCGCGTAAGCATAAGGCCAAAAGCACCTTGTAAAGAGCACATGTTGAGCATCATCTATTGTTCAAAGCTCTTGTATCGCTTGTGGGCCATAAGCGCACGTCTTCTGTGGTCATCGTTATTAGCTCTGACCCAGAACGCTATAGCAGGGATATACACGAAGCAAGATCCCTTGCCTACTTTTCATCTCTTCACTGAAAAGGACGCCACAAGGAGCGATACCGAATAAAGCTGCGCTTCTATAAAGCATCCTTCCTAAAGCATACTCGCGCTAGTTCCACCGTAATTAGTCGGATAATAGAAGAGAAAATGAAGGCACACTTCAATTTCTAGAACTTGATGCCGGTACGTCGATCAGCGAGACAGTCGGAATTTCAAGGTACCTCAGTCGTTGTATTTAGGCCCATTTTTCCGCAGCAAACTTAGTTGAAGCTTGCGAACTCCAGTCTATCGCTCGTTCAGGCAGAGCATATAAGAAACCAACACAACGGCGATTAAGTGCTATCAAAATCAGCGACATAACGGCATGACAGCGACGTGTTTTTTTCGCTTGAACGGAAGGCAACGACTTCCTTGTGTGCATTGCCGCCTCACAGCAATGGGCCACATCATGCTCAAGCTGAACAACGTAACACCTCGAATACTATGGCCTTTGTAGGTTCTAGAGTGTCGACACAGGCCTTCTTTCTCAGCACTTCTGCATGAAGCTCCTTTAGCAACCGCGAATGCAGCCGCCTGTGAACTGCTGAAAGAGGCTGCATGCATAAGGTACGTGCCGCATGCTGTAGGACAAGACAGCAACACCAAGAACTCTAGCTCTTGTATCGCGCATTTTCTTTCTTTCTTTCTTTCTTTTCTTTCTTTCTTTCTTTCTTTCTTTCTTTCTTTCTTTCTTCTTTCTTTCTTTCTTTCTTTCTTTCTTTCTTTCTTTCCGCGGAGCTTTTACCACGGCCATCTTGACCACCCCGCCTTCTATGCTTCCACCCCAGTGTCGGGGCACTGCACCCAACTGGCGCGCATCATCGTGCCACGATCTAGAGCAGTTTCCGGCCATGTGGCGGCGGAGATGCGCCGCTCGTCTCGGGCTCGGCGGTGCACGGACGGTTCCAGCGCGAGGCTATGTGGCGGGTGCCGCAAGAGCGACTCGGTCCTCGCGTTGCGTGGGTCGGTCGGGCGGCGCCCAACGCTGCCGACGTGGAAGAGGAGGAGGCAAGCTCTAAGGATCGCGTTTCGAGGCGAGGCAGGCCTTCGTGGCCAAGGACACAAAGACGTGCTGCCGCGGTCCCTTCCGAGATAAGGAGGGGGCAGCGCGCTTTTGGAGTGTGAAGCCCGTGATGACACCGAGGGTGACAACGTCGAGGAGCGCCGCGCGTACGCGTCCCTTCGGCTTAATTAATTGGCAGGGCCGGCCGACAAGCGGCGTGGAGGTCGCTATAGCCGTTGCCCTCCATTAATTAACGGCTAAAAAGCAAGCATTTAACTACAATATTGTTGTAATGGTGAGCTATAGTTATACATTCGCGAAGCTCATGTAGCGGTGACTGCGCGTGCAGTTCATCCGCCAGTGCTCGAAGGCACAAACGAATGAATTGTGCATCTACGAAGAATTGTGGCCTGCCAGCCTTGGTGATGTTTCTGTATAACTTTTAAATGTTTCTTTATTATAAATATATATTGTATTGTGAACGAAGCAAACTCGAGGCAAATGAAGTAAATCTAAGTCACATGCATGCCTGTGCCGAACGTTTGCAGCTCGTTACGGTGCTTCAGCGTCCCCACCTCCTTGCCCAAACATGTCTCCTGGGTGCGCCGAGTGCATTAGCTTTTATTTTCTGTATTCCCTTTTTAGCAGTGTAGTAGCAGCAAAAGCACTGCTTCTTACACACTGCGCAATTCATATGCCGTTTGTCGACGTGTTAATGAAGATACGTGTGAATTGCGATTGGAGGCGAGATCGGTAGCGAGACAATAGTGTCTACGTCAAACTTGTTCCGTTTGTCTTCCTCCTCGTGTATTGCACTTACTTTTATCGAACCATGCGTTCCGCAACAGAACGGGGGAGAGACACTGATTCGCCTTTACAAGACCGCGCCAGTAGCTGCACAAATGATTCGCAGTAAGGACTACAGTCGGTCGAAGGGTACATTTACGAAATAGTGGCGTGAAATCGGAAAGACACCAAAAACGAATATGTTCTCGGTTCGAATTTCTTGCGTATGTGCAAGGCTCGCGGCGGAGAGCTTACGTTTTGTAAACTGAGGGGCTCTCGGTCAAACTCCAAGCTGCACGATGTACAGTGCTCCGAGAAGGGAATGAGATACACAGAGCGCACGGCTGCCGATGCTTTCTGCGTCATTGCCTTGTGTTGGCTACACGAAAACACGAAGTTGTGGTAAAGCGAGAGACTTTTCCAAGCATTTGTGATTCACTTTGATCAATCTGTGATCATGCAGTGCACCTCAGTGCGGCGAAACGCGCCGGCCATTACGCAGTCCGAATATTCCGTTTCAGTCGCTGAACACTGTACTTATTTCTTTGATTTATATTACTCGGCGTGAGGGTTGCCGCAGGTTTCGTGTTGCAAAGCGTGATGCATGTTGAAACGCCTGTTTCAAATACTGCAGTAGCGTCGTCTGCTACAAGATGCGGCGCATAGATGGCAGTGAAAAGAGGTTACTGGGAACGCGCGTACCACATGGATACGTGGCATGAGCGCGAGAGATTAGAAGTAAGGGCGATGGATTCGCCCTCGCGCTGTCAATCGCTAGCCTCCTGGTTAGTTCAATTAGCAGAGCGAGCGCCCCCGACAGGCGTTGGTCCCGGGTTCGAACCCCGGACCAGGAGGAATTTTTCGGCAACTAAGCAGCTTCATTTCTGAGAAATCCGTATGGATTTCCTTGTAGTCTTGTGCTATAAACGGGTGGATGCTAATTTTCCCTTTCAAGAAAAAGTAAAGAAGGATCGAAAGACAAAGCTGATGCACTGTCTCTTTTCTCAAGGCTTGTCCATCCCCGACGACGAAGTCTGCTCTTTCATCCGAAAAGGCTCTAGCCTTTACAATGCATACAGGGCCAGTGTATGATTCTTCAAGTAATTATTCCTACCATTCTCGCTCAATTTTATTCCTTTCTGACCACCCGGCTTCTGTCCCCCGTCTGTTCACGGCCGGCCAGTCCCGTAGGCGCATACGTGCCAATTATAGGCACGACAATCGCTATAATAACATTGGCGCTGTTTCTAGTTTTCCTGGAATCAACTGACCCCTTCTAAGGGTAACAGAGCTCGTTGAGCAGTGGGAGGTGCAGTTCTCGCAAGCCGGGACCGGAAGGGCCAATTGGCCCTCGTAGACCAAGCTTAGCGAGCCTCAAGAGCCTGTGCATTCCTGGGTGAAGGGCCCCACTCAGAACTCCCGTTAAGCCATTTACATGTTCTATAATGTTTCTTTCCTTCCTCCTCTTTCAATGTAAAGCTTGCTAAGCCAGGAATCTATAGCTTTTTGAGCACGGGGCATATACTGTGCCACGGAATATGGAATACTATTCCGCGTTAGCCTTTGTTGATTGGTCAGTTGTGCCTCTAGAGGCAGGAATTACCGATTAAGGACTGGGGATTGGTCAAAATTGGTCAGTTCTGCTTGTCGAGCCAGAATTGACCAGTCGTGAGGGAGCACCACGGAACAGTATTCCTATTGTGTGACGGCATATGCCCCAAAACTGTGGTGTTATTTTTTTCCCTTTCATTTATGAAAACAATGATCGTTCGTGTATACGAAACCATAGTTACCCTAATAGCAGAAACATGCACGTGAAAATACTTAACGACTGGTCACCTAGCGGAAGTTGTGTGCTTCAAAGCCTCGCTGTCTATCCTGCTCTATGAGCGTTGATTCGATCTTCTTTCCGCCCCTTTGTGTGCGCAGCACCCCGAGTGCTGACGCCACCCGAGAACACCCGCAACCGGACTGGTGGACGGGCTGCCATGACGTGCGAGGTGACCGGCTTCCCGGTGCCCACTGTCGAGTGGCGCGTCGACCGCGGAGACGGACCGCTCAAGCCACTGCCAAGTAAGTACTATACATTATTGTGTGCGTGTTCGTTTCAAACGAAGCAGGGGCGTTGGTCATAGCATTTCGTCAACGCTGCGCACATTTAACAATGCCCGGTCTTGTGCTGCGGAGAGAGAGAGAGAGAGGAGTTGTGCGGATGGAAGGCGGTTGGCTAGAAGAGAACGTCCAGTTCGTTACCTTGCACTGGGGAATGGGTAAGGTGAGATTGAAAAGTAAGAAGGAAGAGCATTAGATAAATAGTGTGTGTGTGTGTGTGTGTGTGTGTGTGTGTGTGTGTGTGTGTGTGTGTGTGTGTGTGTGTGTGTTGTGTGTGTGTGTGTGTGTGTGTGTGTGTTTGTGTGGCGCCGGACTGGGTCCTATTCAGTGCGCTTTTGGCTTCACGCATTCGCGCTAACTTGGCATAAGTGCACACAAACCTGGAGAAATGTTACGGTGTGAAATAACGGCCATCTACGGATTGAAATTGAAGCCGTTCGTCGAGTGGCGTCGATGACATGCAGACGTCGCCCCTCACCTTCACTCACTCAATAGCTGGTGCCAGCGAACAGACGTGGGCGGTGTGAACGTTCCCGGTTTCCTTGATCAAGTCACCAAACAGCACGGTAAATAAGCAAATTGAGACATCTCATTCTACAGCTTGCCCCGCCACGGTGGTCTAGTGGTTATGGCACTCGGCTGCAGATCCGAAGGTCGCGGGATCGAATCCCGGCCGCGGCGGCTGCATTTCGATGGAGGCGAAATGTTGAGGCCCGTGTGCTGTGCGATGTCAGTGCACGTCAAAAGAACCCCAGGTGGTCGAAATTTCCGGAGACCTCCACTACGGCGTCTCTCATAATCAGAGCTGGTTTTGGGACGTTAAACCCCACAAATCATCATCATCATCATTCTACAGCTTTGCTGTGCAGCGACTGACGACCTCGTTCTTTTGGGTTCGCATATCAGTGGCCACAACAACTCTTTGTCAGAGGAGGGATTCCCGCTGCCTATCATACTCGGTTATTTTGCTCGCCATTACTTCCTCAGTTGATGTCACTGTCTGATGCTCTCCAAGCAGCCGCCGCAGAGCACGAGCTTGCGCATTCCTTTCGTAAGGGACCGCACTGTGCCGACGCGCAGTAGTGCAAGTGCGTTTGATAATTATTGCAGAGAGAGCAAAGTGGCGTTAATTCATTGCCGAGAGCTAACTTCGGTGAAAAACTCGCATTCTTGGATCGAATTCACAGACCATTTCGTCTTAAGTGCTCTTTGTAGATGGCAGGCAGCCCTAATAGCATAGATTCGAGGATTGTGTCAATAAACGTTACGTCTCTAGAATAGCCCTCCTGCCGAAGTAGGCAGTTAGGTTTAAAAAAAAAAAAGGATTCGAGAACTAAAGACACCAGGCGACGCCCCCTCTGAAGTTCTCACAACAATACGTCATGAGGCGATTTGAGAGATCTTACAGTTATTGTTTGTCTCTACAGAAGGACTGTACATCGCATTCTAAAAAACGAGTAGATTTTACCTAGCAAATCGAAGTCCCTGACGTCACGCTGACGTAAAAGCGGTGGAAAACTTGGAGGAAAAAGGTTTGGTCTTCAATTTCCCAATGTAACGAATTTTCGTCAAGATGACTCTGTAATGACTGTTACGATAGAATGACTCGCTCCATTTCTGCCATGATGACAGCTGCGGCTGCCTCAGGCTAAAAAACAAAACAGAAAAAAGCAGTCGCATAAGATTTTTTTCACTGCTTCTTGAGCCTCAACACGGCATACCTTGTCTTAATGCTTCAAGAAGAAATTTTGCGTCATGACGCCCTGATGACGTCAGATTTAGTATTAGAGGCATATCATCTAAGTTCTAGAAGCTACAATCGTTCTTCTATGTGCAATAAGCGTGTGGTAGAGTTTCCATAGCTTCGAAAATATGTAAGTATTCCTTTGTGCTATGGTATAGGGTTGAAGGTACACAGAAGGGCTGGAAGCAAGAGAATTCGCGCAAACTCACTCACCCCTCCTTTCTGCTCATCCCTCGCAGCGGACAGCTCTCGCATCAGCGTGCAGAGCCGCGGCGGACCGGACAGCTTCGAGGTGACCAGCTGGCTGCAGTTGCTCGATCTGCGTCCTGAGGACACGGCCACATACTGGTGCGTCGGGGCCAACGAGAACGGAGAGGCATCAGCCGCCGCCAAGCTCAACGTGCTGCCGTAGCGGACGCCTTCTTGTTGAATACTTTTTTTTTTGTTTTGTTTGTTAATAAGCATATACAGTACACCTCGAACTCGCGCCTCGTCTTCTCTCGTCTCCTTGTTTTCTTTTGTTTGTTTGTTTCGTCCATTTGCGAGCGCTTGCGCGTCTCATTTCCTCGACTTAAATGTTATACGAACGCTTTTAATGTCGTACCGTGACTGTGTAGACTTTATGTACTTGAGAGACCAAAGCTGCTTGTCCGTACACGTCATTTCATATAGCGGCAAATGTTGCGCACTCACACACCCATTAAGAGATTATAGCTTTACGTAAGGTAGACGAGGTTCTTTTTGGCCGCTGTCCACGTGACCTGGCCGCTTGCATCATCAACCTGCTCACCAGTAATGGCTGGTCACCAGAGTTGAGATTGATGAGTTTGGTCACCCGCTATGCATCGACTAGAAGAGAAAATGCTCGTATTATCGCTGCATATCGTAGACAGGAGAGACGATAATGTGTAAGGTGACGCTGCGAGTTATCGCAGTGTTCACGCGTGGCTGCTAAGTAGAAAACTGCAGAGATCCGATGAAGGATAAAGCACATACTGTTGTACAAAACCATAACGGTGCTGCCGAAGGTGTACCGAGGGCTCAAGGCTAGCATACTAACGGGTTCGCAGTAGACTGCGTGTATCCTGGTATTTACAAGTAGTTTTGGATGTGTTCTAGCGGATAGTGTCCGAACGAAGATCGAAGAGAGACTCTCACTGACGTGTAGGCGCAAACGCGCACGAACACTACGAATGCTCACAAGTTTGCATGAACATGTGTTGGCGCTGACACGTCAGTTCCAGTCATGAAGCAACTCGCCCAGCAACAAGTTCCCGAGAGAGACGTGAGGACGGACAAGTCGCATTTTCGGCAAACCCTGTCCGGCAGCTGCTGTTTTACCGGACGATCCATTCTGTAGACTGCATTTATACCAGCGCCAGTGACGACACATGAACGCTCCAGCTGAGATTCTAGTCGCGTGTCAGTTCACATTAATCACTGCCAGCGTGCTTCGTTTGCCATTGCTGCACGATGTAGAGGGCGCCACGTACTTTTTTTGCGCGCACAGACTCGTCCTCGCAGCGCCGTGCGCATCACTCGTTTTATTTTTTCCCCCTTTCCTTTTGTGCGGTCCTGAAATGTCCTGCCAACCTTTCTTTTTTCAACTGTTGATTTATTATTTTAGGGCATGAGAGCCAGAATCCATTTATTTTCTTTCTTTACGATGGAAAAATCTGCATTTGCTTGCGCGGTGTGTTTTCGCTTTCTTATACAGTAAGAACGCATTGCAATAAAGAACTTTACAAAAGTTGTTTTTTTGACCATTTATTGCGTGAACGAGTGCGAAATCCCTTTCTCGACACAGCGCGATTATCGACTGGCGCTCCTAAAAAATCACTTTTCGATGCACTATATACATATACCACTCTTCGCGTCACCATCCGTGGTGACCTACTTACCACGACGGTGCGTTGGGACGCGCAACTTGGCGCCGCTTTGCGTGGTTCTTAAAAGGGCCCTGCAAAACTTCATGAAGCAAACTCGGAAAACTGTGCCTACCTGTTGTGGAGTATGTGCCGACTTGTCGTGCCGACCTATCGTGGAGTACATGCGAGCCAAATATTTCTATGCTGCAGACACCAGGGGATTCTCAGTTTGGTTCCTGACATTGCTGGGAAGCACTCTCTCTTCTTTCAACATATATGACGTAACATGAGCGCCGACTAAAGTCGCTTGGCGCAGAAATACAGCATCAGGGACTCCGGAACAGGGGTGGCAGAGGGGGGGGGGGGGGCGGTCGCTTCCTTAACATTTTTCCTGAGGGAGCAGCCCCCCCCCCCCCCCCCCACACACACAGACATACTTTACGACCGTTTATGCTGAAATCAAATTTTTGACAAGCATTTTCAAGCTGGTGGTTGTGTGGTTCAGCGCTTTCCAAAGCACTGCACCACAAAAGCACGCGGGTTGCGCCGGTTGTGCAAGTTTTCAGTACTTCCTAAATTTCCAACCATTTTTAAAGTGTGTACCGATGTGAAAAAGGCGAGGATGCAAATATGTAAAACTTATTATGGCTAAAATGAATTAAAGCATTATTAATTGATGCCACTAAAGCTACTAATTATTAATATAATAATACGTAATGTAAATAAATAAGAATCGACAAATATTCAGGACAAACAAATAACAAACACAACATACAAAGACGACAATACTTGCAACCCCCCCCCCCCCCCCCCACACACACACCCAAAAACGTTCCGGAGTCCCTGTACAGCATTCAGTCACATCGCAATCACGGAAAGATCATCCACTGTGCTTCGCTTATTCGTTTTGAATTCAACACATATAGAAAATGTGCATATCTCTCTTAAGAGGTAACTAAAACAAAAGTCAAGCGACTTAGTCGGTGCCTCATGCGATGTCATATGTTGAAAGAACAGCGGGCGCTTTCCGGCTGTGCTTGAAACCAAACTGCGAGTTCCCCAGGTGCGTGCAGTGCAATAACATTTGGCTCACGTATTTACAGGAGCCTCCACCACTGTATCGGCACCGGGGACTGTCTACAGCTCGGAAAACTTCTCTTAGATTGCGGTAAAAATGGGAAGATCGTGCATCACATTTACGGGAATGAGCACGATTTTACCCCACAAGAAAGGAAATGTGCTATTAATTTTGCTCTCAAAGTGGTGCAAAGAAACACCGTCACCCAACAGCGTGTTTGTCAATTTCCAAGTGTAACAGGACGAATCCACGCAAGTACACATATCTGCTGAAAAACAATTACCTATGTCTTACAAGTGTACCTCCCCCTGTCAGACACCTTTTATAGCGTGCAAGAACAATTCGTTCTTTCCGCTGCTTTCGGGGTGGCGCTGCCTTGGAATTCGTCTTAAAACTCCTTGATGTCTTTAATTCGTCTGCCTGCTGGTGCATGGTCCCGCGCTTGTCACTCGTACGGCGCTGCCTTGTTTTCACGATGTCCGAGGCGCACCTCACTGCGCCGACTTTTCCTCGCCTTTTCAGCTCGTCAACTCTGGAATGTCGTCCTTGGAACCGGTTCCTGTTGGGCAGACCACCCGCGCCCTAAAGGCTTGCTAGGGGTACAGTGGCTAGAATCTATTCTAACCACTGTCCTCGGGGAGACGACGACGCATCGCGCCCGGTAACCATTGTTGTTGGCGTCTTTACACGTTGAAAAGGAGCGACTTTGTAGATGAAAAAAATTCCGTTTTAATAATTTCTACCCACTTTCTGGAGAAACCACTGCAAGGTGGGACACGTCGAAAGGTACACTTTCTATTGAGACAAAAACCGGCAGCGCGGTCAAGGACGGTAGAGAGCCCCTTTAAACACTAACTGGTAAACACAAGGTTTGCCCGAAAATGCAAATGAAACGCATATGCTTAAGTGCTGACGTACGTTAAAGGCGAACTCCGGCGATTTTTCGAGATCAGTGGATCTCGACGAAAACCGCCGGGTACGTTATTTGGCACATTTTAGTCATCTATGAAAGAATTCAGGCTCGAAAATGCGCAGATCGCTTGTTGATTAATTTTTACTGTTTGCCTCAAACCGCCCACCTGTCGTCCCACGATTATTGGCTGCATTGTGCTTTGACGTTATCGCAGGCAAAGCAAAGGAAGTTACGGAAGCGCACGGGTACCATGCCGTGAACTTCAAGATAGGCGCGCTCCACCATGGTGGCGCGCACTAATCTCGAAGGCCGCGGACATTTCAATGTTCTTTGTGACCTTATACTTTCTGTGGCAGCACGGCCAAGGCTACGTGGGCGGAGCCTATGCACATGTGTTACTGCGCCAAGTAGTCCGACCGCTTCGACGGGTGTTTCGGTTTCACCAGCGCAGGTCGCTTTTCCGTACTTGCGCGCAAACGTTGTGCACCACCTTCTTGGCCAGTACGGACAGATTTTGGTTTGACAACGCCTGGTACGGCTGCGAAGCTGGTGGACTCGCGGCACGCGGCGGTGTTTGCTCCGTAAGCGACGTTGACGAGCTGCAACCGGAGGACGCCATCTTGACGGTGAGGAATGCGGTGAGGTAAAAAAGCGACGGAAGCCAAAAAAACCGAGAAAACCTGAGAGAGCATGAAACGAAATTTATTCTACTGCGCAACGTTTTTATTCACTAATTAAAAAATAATAAACCCGCGAAAAATGCAAGTGGTGAATGGTAAAATCTTAGTTACCCAGAACAGCATACAAATGTTTTCGTTGGGGGACTACATGCTGTGGCGCAGTAAGACAAGCGTGCTTCAGCTCCGTAGCCTTGGCTGTGCTGCCACAGAAAGTTGTCGCCAGGTGTAGTGCCAGGGGGAGGAACGACGATTTCGCGGTCGTACCGCGCAAAAGGCGGAGTGGCTCACTTGGCGTCACGCATGGGACATAATTGCTAAGTTCCATTCCTGTTCTACGAAACGTACGAAAGCCGCACGTTGGCAGTACTTCAAGCGAGAACGACAAAATATGGTGCACGCTTGACTTGGGATCGAAGTTATGTGTGAGCCTGTCCCGTGCAGTGGTTGGCGTTCGCTAGAATGGGGTCACGTGAACGAGTGGGAGAGGTAAAATTAAGGAAAGTCGGCAAGAAAGAAACTTGTCGTCGGCGCTGCGGCTTGAACCAGGGCTCCCACACCAAGAAGGCAAGTTTCTTAAGAAGTACGCTGCAGGCCAGGCTTGCGAGGAGCGAATGTGTGTGAACCGCATGGATGGCTTAGATTTACTTCGGTTTGGACACAGGCCTCTGATGGGTGCGTGTGTACTTAGTATATAGCAACTTTGGGCTGGCGGTTCGTGCAGTGCGTACTTCCGAGGAAGAAGTTAGCTAACGCGAGCGTCAGCGGGAATTGGCTCGTGAACGGGCTCGCTGTCGTAGGGCCGATCCCGAGGTGCACGCCAGAGATGTCGGGTGGGCCAGCAGGCCGACCCGACAACATAGACTGCTTGCGAAGTTTTCATTAGCACGGTTTAGCACTCGGTGTAATTAAAGCAGCTTCATTGAACGATCTTGAGGCGGTGAAGGGGCGGTGTTTCTTAAATGCGAAGAATTAGCCGGTGTTGTACGGAACGTCGTTCCAAGGAACGACGTTCCTGGAACGAGTTCCTTTTGGGAGGAACGAAGGAACGCCATCGTCCCATTTAAGACTGGTGGAACTGTAACGGCAACGCGTTACATTTACGAAGTAACGGCAAAGGGAACGACGTTCCTTCTGCAAACAATTCAGCTGTATGTGATAAATAGGGCACCTTACAAGTTAGTCTAATAATTCTTTTTTGTAATAGAAATAATTTCATGATATTTGCATATGTGCTTGTGCCCCACACAAGAGCACCATAGTTCAGAGTAGAAGGGAAAAGCGAGTTGTAGAGGAGTAGATTTACCGTAACCGGAAACGTTGTACTGTTTCGCTGCAAAAGTCCTATAGTACGAGATATTTTTTTAACCAGGAAATCAACCCCGCAGGGGCGTCTGCGTGAGCAGACGTTTGGTGTGTGGCGACACCACGGACCCGAGCCAATGGGGGTGTTTCGACCCCCTCCCACGTGTCGCCGTGCGTGGCTTAGCCGTGTCTGGGGAAAAGGGGATCCTGGGGGTTGAGCCGACGCCGGGTGATTGGACCTTTAAGGCCCCCCGGAAGAGGCAACACACCCCTTTGGCCCCGGCTTCCTGTAGACGGCACCCCCGGACTGACCCACCCGGGGGAAATCGGCAGTCGCCTTTTCCTCTCTCTCTCCTCTCACATCTTCGCCTTTTTCTCTTACTTTCCATCTGTCCTGTCCTCTACTCTCTTCGATTTATTTCCACTTTTCCTGGCGGCAAGGGTTAACCGTGTGTGGATAGCCTACCTAGGTTAGTTCATATTAGGTTATAGTGGCGGCGTACGGCTGGCGTTGTGCAGGACTGTTTACCAGCCCTGCCGCGTCCCCGTGTTGGACTCCGTGGTGGGTGGTCGGCGCCGTTGCCGAATATAAATATGTATTGATGGCAAGGTCTCTTTCCGCACTTTCCGATCGCCCCCATAAAAGGGGGCGCACCGATGACATTTTCAAGTTCACTGGACGACAACCAGCTACCTTTCCTCTTTATCACGTTATTCATTGTGAAACTCCGAACAAGACTGTCAGACAGCTATCCCCCTTTCTGGTGGCCAAGTGCCTCACTGAGGCCATAGGAGAAGGGTATAAGGCAAACCGACTAGCAAGTGGCGACATCCTCCTCGAAATCAAAGAAAAAAATCAACATGACAACCTTAAGAATCTAGTCAGATTTGGGGACTTCCCCATAACCGTAAGCCCTCACCGCTCACTGAACTCCGTCCGAGGTGTTGTCTCTGACGATGACCTTAAAGATCTTACAGATGCAGAGCTCTTGGAAGGATGGAAAGAACAAAATGTAACACAGGTTCAGCGCATAAAACTAAGACGAGACAACCAAGAAATTGCTACAAAACACTTAATAGTCACCTTCGCATCAAGCGTACTCCCGGAAACTCTCGAAACAGGCTACATCAAACTTCAGGTCAGGCCATACATCCCAAATCCTCGGCGCTGCTTCAAATGCCAGAGATTCGGACATGGCTCCCAAAGTTGCCGCGGCAAGCTGACATGTGCAAAGTGTGGTGCCAACGACCATGCAGCAGACGACTGCACAGGCACAGTCCATTGCGTAAACTGTCAAGGCGATCATCCGGCCTACTCTAGGTCATGCGATACATGGAAACGAGAAAAAGAGGTCATAAGTATAAAGGTTAAAGAAAATATCACTTACAAAGAAGCACGTCAGAGAGTTTCCTTACTTTTTGGCAAGAACTTATCTTACGCCGGAGTGGTGCGACAGGGGGCAGCGCCACAACGGCTTTCGGCGTCGACCTGTGCTACTGGAACAGATAGCGCAGGACGGCCACCAGCCCCCCAGGTGAGCGTAGCCATAGCTGCCTCACCCTCACAAAAGAGTCTGGCCACACCTGTGGCCAATGCTTGCCCTGGCAAGAGCCAGCGCAACTCTGATGCGAAGGCGGCCCCATCGACCTCTGGGTTGGTGGGCGCCAAGGTCTCGCCCTCAAAAGCGAGACTCCAAAAGAAAACACGCTCGCAAGAGCACGTGTCCAATGTCTCGCAAGAGCCAATGGACACTACCAGTAGTCAGATGGCGCAGCCAGCGCCAAAGGAGCGGCGAGACTTGCTCGACCGCTCCAGGAAAGAAAAAATCCCTATTACAGGGCCTGAAAAGGCTCTCTAAAATATATTCTCACTTCGAACACACAGCCCAACTTTCACTTACAATATGGATGCAGTAATACAATGGAACGTCCGTGGTCTACTTCGAAACTTGGATGACATCCAAGAACTTCTTCGGAAATTTAATCCGAAGGTGCTATGCGTGCAAGAAACGCACCTAAGTTCGAAAAACACCAACTTCCTCCGACAGTACATAACTTACCGTAAAGATCGCCAGGACGTTGTCACCCCTTCTGGTGGAGTAGCCATCATCGTCGACAAAGGCATAGCATGCCAGCACTTGCAGCTCCGAACAGCCTTAGAGGCTGTAGCTGTCCGGGCTGTCCTGTTTAATAAGCTCATAAGCATCTGCTCTATCTACATACCTCCAAGTTATCAACTGCACAAAGAGGAATTACAGTTATTGCTAGAGCAATTACCCGAACCTTTCCTTCTCCTTGGTGATTTTAATGCGCACAATATCTTATGGGGCGACCGTCGCTGCGATGCACGAGGTCGTTTGATCGAGAAACTTCTTATCTCCTCTGGGACATGTCTGTTGAATGCAAAGGAACCGACATTTTATAGTTTCACCAGCAAGACGTACTCATCCATAGACCTTAGCATTGTTTCACCGAACCTTTTACCGGATCTCCAGTGGGAAGTCATTAAAAACCCTTATGGAAGTGATCACTTCCCCTTAATACTGAGAACAACACCAAACAGGAATGGACTGCAGCCACAGGCACCTCGCTGGAATGTTGATAGAGCAGACTGGGAGAAGTTCCAAACCCTTACTAGCGGAATCTCATGGGCTGACATGTCTTTCTTAGGAATCGATGGTGCTGTTCAATATTTTACCACTTTCATAATCAATGCAGCATCTGAAAGTATATCCGAGGTTGCAGGTGTGCCGTGTAGACGCCGCGTTCCGTGGTGGAACGAAGAATGTCGCAACGCTCGTAAAAATCAAAACAAAGCATGGGCGTTGCTACGTGACTCGCCCACAGCGGAGAACCTAACAAATTTCAAGAAGATCAAGTCTGAGGGCCGGAGAACCCGCCGACACGCCAGAAGAGAAAGTTGGCAAAAGTTCATAACAGGCATAAACTCCTATACAGATGAGTCTAAAGTATGGAATAGGGTTAACAAGGTGAGAGGCCGGCAGACATATTCTATACCTCTCGTAAACACAGAGGGAGACAGCTTGGAGGCCCAAGCAAACTCCCTTGGAGCACACTTCGAACTTGTTTCCAGTTCCTCACATTACTCCGAAACATTTAAAAGGTACAAAGTAAGAATAGAAGGTCAAAAGTTACAACGAAAGTGCACAAAAAATGAGGCATACAACCAGCCATTTGGTTTAGCTGAGTTGCAGGCATCACTTAACAGTTGTAAAAAATCTGCTCCAGGTCCTGACCGCGTAATGTATGAGATGCTGAAACACCTCCCTCCCGATACACAAAAAACTCTTCTGTCCCTCTACAACGCAGTATGGTCTTCTGGTAAGATTCCGTCTAGTTGGAAGGAGGCGATTATAGTTCCTATTTTAAAACAGGGTAAAGACCCGTCTATGGTTTCCAGCTACAGGCCCATAGCACTGACAAGCTGCCTCTGTAAAGTGTTCGAAAAAATGGTAAACCGCAGACTACTGCATTTCTTAGAAGCCAACAAATTGCTCGACCCATACCAGTGTGGGTTTCGAGAGGGTCGATCTACCACCGACCACCTCATACGCATTGAGGCACAAATTCGCGATGCTTTTGTCCATAAACAATTCTTCTTGTCAATATTTCTCGATATGGAAAAAGCCTATGACACCACGTGGAGGTTTGGCATACTGAAAGACCTCTCACACTTTGGTATAGGTGGCAATATGTTTAATGTCATAGAAAGCTACTTGTCCAGTCGAACATTCCGCGTTCGAGTGGGCAATGTTCTTTCGCGCTCTTTTGTGCAGGAAACCGGCGTGCCGCAGGGTGGGGTGCTTAGCTGCACTCTGTTTATTATAAAAATGAATTCATTGCGTCTGTTCATCCCGCATAACATATTCTATTCAACTTATGTTGATGACGTCCAGATAGCATTCAAGTCATGCAGCCTAGCGATATGTGAGCGCCAGGTCCAGCTTGGCCTGAACAGGGTGTCGAAATGGGCAGACGAAAATGGGTTCAACCTGAACCCACAAAAAAGCACTTGTGTCCTTTTCTGCAGAAAAAGAGGCCTCCATCCAGAACCTGATGTTCATCTCAAGGGTCAGCGTTTACCTGTAAATACTGAACATAAATTTCTGGGCATAATTTTTGACTCGAAGCTCACGTTTGTACCGCAGATAAAACATCTTAGGCACAAGTGCATGAAGACAATGAATATTTTAAAGGTATTGTCGCGCACAGCTTGGGGCAGCGACAAGAAGTGTCTGCTCAATTTGTACAAGAGCCTCATACGTACACGTCTAGACTATGGAGCTATAGTCTATCAATCTGCCACCCCAAGTGCCTTGAATATGCTGGACCCTGTCCATCATCTAGGTATCCGTCTTTCCACAGGCGCCTTTAGGACAAGCCCTGTGGAAAGCCTCTATGTAGAAGCCAATGAGTGGTCGCTTCACTTACAAAGATCGTACTCCTCTTTTGTATATTTTCTCAAGGTTAGCACAGAGCTTGAACATCCTGCCTACTCTACTATGAATGACTTGTCCAGTTCGCTCATATTTCAGAACCGTCCTGCTGTGAGAGAGCCCTACTCATTGCGTGTAAGAGGCTTGGCTGAGGAAATGGGTGTTCCACTCCTCGAATATCATCTCATGGCCCCTGCTAGGCCTCTCCCACCATGGGAGTGGAGAATTATACACACTGATGTATCTTTCGTTGAAGTTACAAAACATGCCCCTGCCGCGCATATCCAGATGCACTTCCTGGAACTTAAGCATAGGTACCCTCGTCCAGAATTCTACACAGACGCATCCAAGTCGAATTCTGGTGTCTCCTACGCAGCAATTGGCCCAGGCTTTTCTGATGCAGGTGGTCTGCATCCTGAAACAAGCATATTTACAGCGGAAGCCTATGCAATACTGTCAGCAATTAAACACATCAAGGCACTAAAGATACAAAAATCAGTTATATACACAGACTCTCTAAGCGTTATAAGAGCATTAAAAACTGTCCCGAAGCGCACAAACCCAGTACTTACGTCGCTGTACTCGCTCTTATGTGCCATTTATGCGTCTGAGCAGGATGTCGTGTTGTGCTGGATACCTGGGCACCGAAACATTCGAGGAAACGAGTTGGCTGACCGGTTGGCTGCAGCCGCCCACATAAATGCTTTTGAGTCATCCATGGCAGTCCCTATTCTGGACATAAAACCTCATCTTCGCAAAATGATCAGGATGCACTGGCAACGTTTGTGGGACATGCAAACAAATAATAAACTACATGTTATAAGGCCATACTTAGGGATCTGGTCGACAACAACGAAATCAAGACGGAAAGAAGTCATACTCTGTAGACTCCGAATAGGACACACGTACGCTACGCACAATTACCTCCTGGCCGGACGTGAACCTCCAACCTGTAAAATGTGTGGAGAAGCATTGACAGTGGTTCACGTTCTAATAGAATGCCGAGAATTAGAACATCTGAGAAAGAGGTATTTTAGCAGGCGTTACCTCGAGAACCTTCCTTTTCACCCTGTTATGTTTTTAGGTAACGAACCTATCTTTAAACAAGAGGCAGTTTTAAAATTTTTGGACGAGTCTAAGGCACTAGAGGTCGTACACACCTGGAACTCCTAGCACACCCTCGTTAAGAGGATGTTGCTACGGCTGTACTTGCGTGTACGCACTCGCCTCGAGACCCTTGATCGCAAGGGGACTCTGAGGCTGTAGTGTTTTTAATTATCTCAGACGTAACTACATGATTTTAAAACACGTTTTATACTCATTGCACACCCTCCGTTGGCATCCTCGCCAAAATTTTATTACCTGCATTCGTTTTAGGCACGTTTGGTGCGTATGATTTTAGGCCCCTTTACAGCCACTTCACATCAAGGCATTCTCATAGATCACAGCATTGCTTACACATTTTCATTGCTCTTGGCGCTCTTTGGCCGTGATCGGCCCTTGTGCCAATAAACGCAAGACATCAATCAATCAGAAACGAAAGGCTTCTCCTAGACGTCCTCACGTGAACGTGTGCTGAAAATGCTTAGGTGAGTGCGTGCGTGATCGTAATGCTTAGCGAAGTCAATATCGTTCTGACCAGGACCTAGTTAATTATGCTCGGTGATGTTCAGTTTGTTTCTAATAAAAACTAAAGCCCATGTGTCATCGTCTAATCAAAACTATAGCTTCATTGCTACGAGACCAAATGGTTGCGTGCACAGGAGTAACCAAATATTTTACCGCACCGGACATCGTACAGCACTGGACCTCTTCGTTTGCTGGTGACAATATCCTGTCAACAATTCTTGTGTGGGGTGCGTCATTTCTGTTGGCGTCCCGTGGGCCTATGAAGTGAACTGGCAATTTATGCTTATTCCCAATGGGCCACGAATAAAAGCAGAAAACAGCCCCACGTTACTTAATTCTGCGGTAAACGCACAAGATAGCTATGTCGAAATTCCTCACAACGACCTATATTGAGCGCAGCACATAACTAACAACAAAATAACAGTATATCACAAAAACTTTAAAATGATAAGAACTAAGTAAAAGCAATATATTAGAAATTGTCATTTAGACTAATAAAACGCTAGAAGGCTACCAATTTTGAGCAAAACATTTACTATCAAGAATGCTGACGATATATTGGGGAATCTAGATGCACTATTTATGTGCAATGGCGTGGGTCAGGCACAAACCTTGATATGCTGTCCTAAATCAGAAGGTCTATTACAAGCTTTTAGTGCCAGATGCATCGCAGTTACCCACGTGTATCGATACATGTGAGTAACTTGGCACATTGGACGCGCAGTATCGTTATAACTACGCAGTTGAAGACCGACGTGGAAAATGCCATATGAATTGCGCTTTGACTAGCGCCATAGTTGCAGTGGAGTTATCTCTAGTATGTTCGGTGCTCCTTGAAAATGTTTGCCTAGGAGCGTTTCTTTGTATATTTATTTGTATCAAGATAATATGGAGGTAGTGACTTTAAAATTTCTAAAACATGCATAGGTCGATGAAAGATTTAAAAGCATCACTCTGTTTTGCGTCAGTGTTATCCTACGTGTACTTTCAATTTTAGAAAGCAAATGTAACGTTAATGTAGCGACACGTTCCAATTTTTGAAATGTATCTGGAACGCGTTCCTTTCTTATTAAAGGAACTTGTAACGGGAACGCGTTACAAAATTATGAAGGAACGAGTTTTCGTTCTTGTTTTGGAGGAACGTGTACAACACTGAGAATTTCTTAGCGAACTTCGGCGACATTGAGCGTATCTATCTATCTATCTATCTATCTATCTATCTATCTATCTATCTATCTATCTATCTATCTATCTATCTATCTATCTATCTATCTATCTATCTATCTAGCAGCCTACGACCTTGTGCTCTCCTGGCCGTTTCGTTAATGGGATGTATACAAGACTGCATGACGTACATAAATGACAGGTCATAGCATGAAAATCACGACATGCATGTTATGAGCGGCATGATTGACATGCCACGGTCTTGGTCTCTTGCGGCCGTTTCGTTAACTTGATATATACCAAAATTGGTATGGCGAGACAATGTATCACGACCATGGGTGACACGTTCTGAGAACATGAAAATCGTGACATGCATGTCATGAGCGGCATGATTTACATGCCACGCGTTTCGTTAATGAGATGTATACCAAAATTTGTATGGCACAAAACGACCACATGACGAACGTGAATTACAGGTCATAACATTAGAATCATGATATGCGTGTCATGAGCGGCATGGTTTATAAGCCACAGTTTTGGAGCTCTTGCCGCCGTTTCGTTAACTTGGAATGTACCAAAATCGGAGAAGTTAAAACGACTCGCTAAAACACGTTTTTCCACACGCGCCGACCTTGCTGTCTGTCACCTTTTTTCTGTTGTGTTCGTTAATGTGAATTAGACCAGAGAGATGCACAACCGTTTCATAAGCACAAACACTTTTAATACTCGTATAAGAGCAATGTACAAACTAACAAATCTGCAAAATACTAGTCATACCAACAAACAAACAAACCAATGGTGGAGCATGCACTAACAAATTGACCTATTAAACAGTTTCTTATCTAATGTCCAATATGCCAGATAATTAGTTGCAATAAATTTGACAATGATAAAGTCCAAATACCACTTGAAATGTGGAGAGTCTTGGGAGCAGTCGGAACGATGCGAGGTCTCCGTTGGGGCCTTCGGAGCGTAGCCGGAGGGACGATGAGACGACCGTGGCTCGGAGCGTAGCCGAGGTGGTGCCTCACCCAAGACGGATAACGAGCTCCGCACGTCCTTTCTCCACCGCTTCCAAAGTCGCTCTCCTTTATTTCGCGCCGTTTCGCGGCCAGCGAGGAGCTGACACTTGACACCCGGTCGCGAACGGCGGGGCGAGCGTGGTGCACGGTCATAGATGTATGCCGGCCACAGGCTGCTTCTTTTCGCCGAACTGCATCGACTCCGGCCCCGCGCATTCCGAGGTCCGTGTGCTTTCTTCTTCTTCTTCTTCTTCTTTCTTTCTTTCTTTTGCGCCGATGCGTGTGGGCTCGAGCGGCCGCTTCCTCCTCCTTAGCACCCGCGCACAGGGCTCGCACCATGCCTCTCTTCGCAGGCATCGCGTCTTCCGAGAATGTCTGGCCGTAGCGTCCTCCACTCACACGTGACAATTGCCCCCCTCCGAAGAGTTTTACCGGAAGGAAAAACTGCTGTCCCTCGCGCACAGGCCACGTCCACACACGCTACACAGAAATGTTCACCGCACACGCTACTTGCACAGCACAAAGAACACCACAAAAATCAAATACAGTGCATGAAACAACACGACACTCGCACGAACATATTAAAAATGTGAGAACCATAGTGTTCGGACCTAATTAATCCTACTAAGAAAGTCGGCCCCTATATTTTCACGCCCTTTGATATACTTCACGTAAAAAGCTCCTACTCATACAGCGTTAAGCTCCATCTGACCAGCCTTCCATTCGGCCGTTCAACTGACCTAGTCAGAAATTCGAGCGGCTGATGATCAGTTTGCGCTCTGAACCTATTTGACTTGTGCCCTCTTCCCAGCAAACAGGACTGCGTTAGTGATAACCGTGTTAACCCCCATTGTCTCCTTCGTGCTGTTAAACGGTAGCCTCAGTTTGCTTCTTAGTGGCGGGTTTCCCCCTCTGCTTTTCGGTACTGTGAGCTGAGACATTGTGCATGCTCTGACATACTTCTTCACGTCGCTTTGTAGACCTGGCCAGAAGAAGTTTTCCATGATCAGATTCTCTGTTTTCTTAGCTCCTTGATGTGCAGCAATACTAGAATTATGCCCCAGGCACAGCACAGCTCTGCGCAGTTCCTTCGGTGTCATCATCTGTAGTGTTTCCCTGCCCGAGCTGAACGTGCACTTTCGGTACAAGAGACCGTCTCGCAGGAGAAACTGATAAGTTGTTCGGCTTTTCTCTCTTTTGAGTGGTCGTCCGATCTTCTTGAAACAATTGGCGAGTGATTTGTCGTCTTTTTGCTTTTGGGCGACCTCTGCTGGCGTCACTTCTAGCATCTCGGCTGCAGGTACCCTAAGCTGCGGTACTTTTCGCTGCTTAGATGTTGCCTCTCGGGTAGATACCGCCGATGAAATTGACTGGATGCGCCCTTCTGATGGCGCCCCGTGTTCCAAACCGCCGCTTTGCTGATCCCCTGCTCTGGCCGTTGTCAACTTTTCTTTGTATTCCTCCTCAGCGGCCATAATTTCCTTCTGTGCCCCCTGATGGCTCATCGTCCATTCCAGATCCGGATTGTCGACCTGTCTCACCCCTGGTAGGTTTCCAATCACCAGGTCATATAATGGCTCCTCCAAGCATTTTGCTACCACTGAGCCAGTGTAATATGGTGTGGAAACGAAGATCTTCGCCTCCGGTAGCCACCTCACTGAGCTGTCCACCAGGAGAACTGACGAGTACTCCCCTGTTAGCTCTCCGTCATTCACTAGGCCTTTTCTCACTAGCACAGTGTTCGTACCGCTGTCTCTCAACACAGAGACGCGCTGCCCATGAATTTCACCCTCGACGACTGGCATGCGGGTCCCAAATATGGTCTTCTGTTTCTCTCCCTGATCCTCGAGCCTTGTACCCTTCGTCATCTTACTTCGTAAATCAACATCAGACGCCGGCCTGGTTATCTCTTCCGGGCACAAAACGCACGCGACTTTCGGTTGCGTCTGGAACCTGCAACTTTCGGTTCTATGTCCTGCTCTCTTACAGGCTTGGCAAAATGCCTCCGCTTGTCCTCGTGTCACTCTAACTCTGCAGTCCACTGCCTTGTGTCCGGTACGGTTACAGATGAAGCATCTTATGGGCACCCTGGGCACATTGTCCTGTATTCTCGTCTTCTCCCCATCTCCCACTGATGACTTAAATGCTTCTTCCTTGCCCTTTCCTAGGTTGCATTGGCCTTGGGCCTCCAAGAACTGGTCGGCATACTCAGTTAGTTGCGACACTGACTTCAGTTTCCTCTCCTTCAAAAATACTCTCAGTCTAGGTTGACAGCAGGCTAAAAACTGTTCTGCCACCATAAGATCTTTCACACCCTCGTAAGATTTGTCCGTGTCGGACATTTCCAGCCAGCGATCAAAGTAACTGGCCAGCCTAGCCGCAAACTGTACTCCCGTCTCGCCATCGCTCGGCTTACTGCTACGGAATCTGTCGCGAAAACCCTCTCCCGTCAAACGAAACCTTTGGAGCAGAGTCCTCTTCACCTTCTCATAATCCATGGACTCTGAAGCTGGCATACGTCCAAAAACCGTAAGAGCTTCTCCTACTAAACACAGGCTCAGTGCTGTTGCCCACTCGTCTCTATCCCATCCTTGCCCTAGCGCAATTCTCTCGAACCGATGCAGATACGCATCTAAGTCGTCTCTTTTCTCATCGAACGGAGCCATCAACTTCCTCGGACAAATATTTCTTGGACGCGACACTCTACCATCCGTCAATAATGCTGGCTCATCAGGCACAGCCCCTCCGTTAGCAGCCGAAAGGCGCAACTTAAGCTCCAGCAACTCTTTCTCCTGTTGCATTTTCCTCTCCTCTATCTCTGCCATCCGCATGGCTCTAGCCTCTGCTCTCTCACTTTCCTCGCGAGCTTGCTCTCGGGCCAGCGCCCGTTCCTCACTTGCTCTCTCACTTTCCTCGCGAGCTTGCTCTCGGGCCAACGCCCGTTCCTCTCTCTGCCTCGTATTCTCTTCCTCATAGAGCTTCAACGTCTCCTCTTTAGTGAAACCTAGACTTTCCGCTGTCACCATAAGCTTCTGGAGGTCCATCCCTCTGGCCTTTGTACGAACACAAGCGTAGCAATAAATTCACTTCCGAACAAAGGGACTAAGTATATTAGGATCCTGGCAGGCTCGCCACTGTGTCACCTTTTTTCTGTTGTGTTCGTTAATGTGAATTAGACCAGAGAGATGCACAACCGTTTCATAAGCACAAACACTTTTAATACTCGTATAAGAGCAATGTACAAACTAACAAATCTGCAAAATACTAGTCATACCAACAAACAAACAAACCAATGGTGGAGCATGCACTAACAAATTGACCTATTAAACAGTTTCTTATCTAATGTCCAATATGCCAGATAATTAGTTGCAATAAATTTGACAATGATAAAGTCCAAATACCACTTGAAATGTGGAGAGTCTTGGGAGCAGTCGGAACGATGCGAGGTCTCCGTTGGGGCCTTCGGAGCGTAGCCGGAGGGACGATGAGACGACCGTGGCTCGGAGCGTAGCCGAGGTGGTGCCTCACCCAAGACGGATAACGAGCTCCGCACGTCCTTTCTCCACCGCTTCCAAAGTCGCTCTCCTTTATTTCGCGCCGTTTCGCGGCCAGCGAGGAGCTGACACTTGACACCCGGTCGCGAACGGCGGGGCGAGCGTGGTGCACGGTCATAGATGTATGCCGGCCACAGGCTGCTTCTTTTCGCCGAACTGCATCGACTCCGGCCCCGCGCATTCCGAGGTCCGTGTGCTTTCTTCTTCTTCTTCTTCTTCTTTCTTTCTTTCTTTTGCGCCGATGCGTGTGGGCTCGAGCGGCCGCTTCCTCCTCCTTAGCACCCGCGCACAGGGCTCACACCACGCCTCTCTTCGCAGGCATCGCGTCTTCCGATAATGTCTGGCCGTAGCGTCCTCCACTCACACGTGACACTGTCAGAGCGATTTGAGAAACCGTGGCGTCCTGGATGCCAGCAGATAGCTTTCTTCCCTGTCACCTACGGGTAGCACCACCGTGGCAAAGAAAATCACCACGCTCCCCCACTAGCACACAAAGTGAGAGGGGAATTCACTTTCCTAAGAATGGGCCTTCTATAAATCGGACGGACTGCAAAATTGCAAGCAGAGTCGCAACCGAGCAATGATGCACGTGTGAGCTTTCACAGGACTGCAATCGCGCCGAGCCCAACGCACCGACGATAATTCGGTGAGCAGCTAAACAAACTTTTTCTCATAACAGATAGTAGAATGTGTTAGCTATTAGCGCGGCTACATGTTCTCACAGTATTCCGCACAGACAGGAAACCCATGCGACGCTGGACATAAACAACCGACTGTCTCCGACAATAGCAACTCATAAGAAACGGAGAAAACAGATAGATAGATAGATAGATAGATAGATAGATAGATAGATAGATAGATAGATAGATAGATAGATAGATAGATAGATTCATGGCGAAATTAACATCGCAAGCGCAATAAGGAATATACATTACTCTTCGATTACTCCTTGCCTTAAGACACAAGCCGCACACTACTAACCTTTACACAAATTTTTTAGCCGGCCGATGAAAATCGGATGACGAATTAACTCTTTGAACCCACTTCCTAAAGAATATACACGATACTATGCCTTCACCACCACAATAGATAGTTTTCGTGTTTTTCCTGGGGTGTATGTTTGCGTGTTTGTGCCGTTGTATATAGATATGTGTGTATGTATCTGTTTGCCTGCTACCTCCCTGATGCCTATATATTTCCATTTTGTCTTCGCACGTCCATTCCGGCATATGATATTATAGATTTCATTACTCATTGTACATCATGCAACCGCGATTCGTTACAACCAGCGATTTGTTTTGTTTCTTTCATATATTAACGTACGTCGCAAAAAATAAGAAAAAAAAATCACAGCATATTCACGGGGTGAATGATGATGAGTGGGGCGAAGCTCCGGAAGGAATCATCGGTAAACCGTGAAACTCTTCCGTGCAATTCGCCCCACAATTAAAAGTGAAACACTTGAGTAAATGTCATCAAACTTTTATTGCTGGTTTCCGGTCCCTTGTTTATGACTGCTTTGTGGTCCGTGAAATGCAAGGTAACCGATAATTCCTGCGCCGTTCGCAAGGTAACCGATAATGCAAGGTAACAGATAATTCCTGCTCGCGGTTCTCCAACGCTTCTCCAACGCGAGCAGTCGGTATTTCTCAATCAAGAAACTCGCTAGGAGACGCTGCCTGCGCCAACGTTGTCTCTCGCGGGCGAGCGCGTGCCGGGAGCCACGCGCTCGCCCTCGGCTCGTGCGTGCCTCCCGGCAGGCACGCGCCGGTGGCTACCTACTACTACTACATACATCGGGGACGCACGACCCACGCCTTAAGGAGCTTCGCCCCTAAAGAGAACTTCTGCTTGTGGGACCACGTGGAAGGTTTTCAATAATTTCTTTTACCCTAACTTCTACACGTTCGGGCAACGCGCGGATCTATCTATCTATCTATCTATCTATCTATCTATCTATCTATCTATCTATCTATCTATCTATCTATCTATCTATCTATCTATCTATCTATCTATCTATCTATCTATCAGGGCGATTTGAGAAACCGTGACGTACTGGATGTCGCGATCAGCAAAACTAGATAAACGCGGACATTTTGAGACCAAATACCGTACGAAATAGTAACGCGGATATAAATTACCGCGCATGAAAGGCTTTGAAAGAATGTGCGTTTAACGATGCGGAGCCGCTGCAACCGGGACCGCCAAGGGTCGCAGGTTCGACGCATAACCCCCCCTTTCTCTTTTTAAAGGATGTTTGTTATACTGCTCAAGATTACGTCGGTAGGGGGGGCCTGGCGACGGTTGGACACCTGAAAGGCTTTCAGTCGTTCAAGTGCCGTTTACAACTCACTCCTACACCAGAACAGGAATAGGCCTCCCTGGTGAAGTACTTCCACCACCTCCCACACGCTGTCTACAATTAAACCCTCGCCCTCAGTGTCCAGCGGCTGCAGAACATCTGTCCACGGCGGCGGTCAGCTCTGTGAAGCAGCAGAGGGCAGTAATAATCACTGGACCCGGACAGGCCGCCACTGGAAACTAAACATTGGAACGTTCAATGCAAGATCCCTCTCCAGCGAAGCTAGATTAGCGGAACTACTCGAGGAACTAGAGGGAGTCAGTTGGGACGTCATAGGCCTTAGCGAAGTTAGGAGAGCAGGGGAAGCTTACATAGTCTTAAACAATGGACATGTCCTCTGCTATAGAGCATTACCTGAAAAGAGAGAATATGGCGTTGGGTTCCTAATTCACAAAGATATAGCGGGCAACGTAGATGAATTCTACAGCATTAACGAAAGGGTTGCATGCGTCGTAATAAAACTAAATAAGCGGTATAAACTTAAGATAATCCAGGGATATGCGCCCACAACGAGCTACGACGACGAACAAGTAGAGCAGTTCTACGAGGATATCGAATTAGCAATAAAGAAAGTACGGACACAATACACAGTAGTCATGGGGGATTTCAACGCAAAAGTAGGGACAAAACAAAGTGGAGAACAGGCGATTCGCAACTACGGAGTCGGCCGTAGGAATAACCGTGGGGAAATGCTAGTACAATTTGCCGAAAGAAACCGACTCCGAATAATGAACACGTTTTTCAAGAAACACAAGAATAGGAAGTGGACGTGGAAAAGCCCTAACGGGGAAACAAAGAATGAAATCGACTTTATAATGTGGGAACAACCAGGTATAATTCAAGACACAGAAGTAGTGGGGGAGATAAAATGCAGCGATCACAGATTAGTGAGAGCAAAGATTGTACTCAATCTAAGGAAAGCAAGAACTAAATTTTTTACTAGAAAAAAAAAAATGCAATCTAGAGGTAATCAGAGCGAAGAACGAAGAATTTAAAGTCGCCCTAAGCAACAAGTTCGAGGCCTTAGGCGAAAACGGTGACGATTTAGAAGAAATAAACAAAACCATAACGAAAACAATCCTTGAAACAGCGATAGAAGTCGGGGGTAAAACAACAAAGCAAGCAACAAGTAAGTTGTCCCAATCTACCAAGGACTTAATAAAAAAAACGCCAACAAATGAAAGTAACTTCGTCAAAAGATAAGATAGAATTCGCAGAACTATCAAAATTGATCAGTAAAGCCAGGCAAAGAGATGTAAGAAACTTTAACATGAGAGAAATAGAGAAAGCAGTAGAAAAAGGCACCAGCATTAAATCGGTCAAAAAGAAACTGCACTTAGGACAAAACAAAATGCATGCGCTAAAAGATAAACAAGGTAACGTTGTCAACAGTTTCAACGAAATAGTAAAGGTAGCAGAAGATTTCTACTCTGAACTGTACAGCTCTCAGACAGAACATGCAACCTTAATAGAAATAGAATCAGAGGAGGACACTGAAATTCCATGTATAACCGCTGACGAAGTCAAAAATCTGCCAAAGGCATGTCCCGCGGTAAAGCAGCTGGTGAAGATGGTATAACAGCCGACTTGATCAAAGACGGAGGAGATATTGTACTTGAAAAACTTGCATCGCTCTCCACGAAATCTGTCAAGACACCTAGTATACCGCGCAGTTGGAAAAATGTTAATATAATCCTTATCCACAAGAAAGGTGACATAAAGGAGTTAAAGAATTACCGACCAATTAGCCTACTCCCAGTAATATACAAGCTATTTACAAAAGTAATTTCTACGAGGATAAGAGAAACACTCGACTTTAACCAACCGAGAGAACAAGCTGAACAAGAAGAATAAGGATGGGCTGGAGTGCATTCGGAAGGCATTTCGAAATCCTGACTGGAAACTTACCGCTCTCACTAAAGCGAAAAGTACTCAATCACTGCATTTTCTCAGTACTAACGTACGGTGCAGAAACGTGGAGGATAACGAAAAAACTAGAGATGAAACTAAGGAGCACGCAAAGTGCAATGACAAGAAAAATGATAGGGGGATCTTCACGTGGGATCTGGCCCCCTTTTTTTTTTTTACGTTGGACTCGGGGCGAAACCGTGAGAAGCGTTCCTTGGGCCTCGCAAGTGCTTTGCGAGGCGCTTCTCGAAGCCTTGGACCACGGAGAAATGCGGGTGTGCCGGAGACAAACCCGGACCACCCAAGTGCCGATCTGCTTCGCTAGCCTTGGGCCACTAGTGCAAGCTTCAAAAACTTTTCGGGAATGGGACAGCGACAAGCTAAAATCGCCTCTATTAAATCCATTATCTGAACGACAATGACATCTTGCAGCAAGTGAGGACACGGGACGAACGTGTCTTCGTTTGTGACCGCGTTTTTGTACTACATGTCACTGGTGCCGAGCCAACGGTCCAGATAGCCGCAGTTCTGGAAGTCAGCGTTATCGCTGGAAATGAGTGCACAGTAAGGGTAAAGAGTAAGACTATAGTATTGGGTTTTTGTGAAATTTTGACTCGATCAGAATGCGTCTTCCCGCATCGTAGAGCATTCCTCTAATTATTGCGCGGCTTCCTCAATAAAATGCGGTCTCTCAAAATCTTTCCCAAAATGCCGAAAAAGGTAAGACTATAGTGCTGGGCTTTGTGTGAAATTTTGACTCGATCAGAAGTCGCACAAAATGCGCTTTACCGCATCGTAGAGCATTCCTCTACTTATTGCGCGCCTTCCTGAATAAAAATACGGTCTCTCAACATTTTGCCCAAAATGCCAAAAAAGGTAGGACTATAGGGTCGGGTTTTTTGTGAAATTTTGACTCGATCAGAAGTAGCACAAAATGCGCTTTACCGCATCGTAGAGCATTCCTCCACTTATTGCGCGCCTTCCTGAATAAAAATACGGTCTCTCAAAATCTTGCCCAAAATGCCAAAGAAGGTAAGACTATAGTCTTGGGTTTTTTGTGAAATTTCGACTCGATGAGAAGTCGCCCAAACTGCGTTTTCCCGCATCGTAGAGCATTCCTCTACTTATTGGGCGCCTTCCTGAATAAAAATACGGCCTCTCAAAATTTTGCCCGAAATGCCAAAAAAGGTAAGACTATAGTATTGGGTTGTTTGTGAAATTTTGAATCGATCAGAAGTCGCACAAACTGCGTTTTACCGCATCGTAGATCATTCCTCTACTAATTGCGCGCCATCCTGAATAAAAATACGATCTCTCAAATTTTTGCGCAAAATGCCAAAGAAGGTAGACTATAGTATTGGGTTGTTTGTGAAATTT